>CM040121.1:559941113-560489173 GCA_022559845.1 Amorphophallus konjac | reverse complement strand
CACAGAACAGGTTACTAATTTTCTGTTTGGATGCAGCTATGCTACAGACCTAGTGTGGTTGTCTATACAATTATTCTTAGAACATATGGCCAAGTTGGAAAGATTAGACTGGCTGAACAGATATTTCTGGAGATGCTTGAAGCAGGTTGTGAGCCCGATGAAGTGGCTTGTGGTACTATGCTGTGTGCATATGCTAGATGGGGACGGCACAAAGACATGTTAATTTTTTATAATGCTGTACAGAGGAGAAAAATATTGCCATCTATATCTGTTTTCAATTTCATGATTTCCTCTTTGCAAAAGAAGAAGCAACATGAGAAGGTTATACAGCTGTGGCAGCAAATCCTGGATGCTGGTGTTGTTCCCAATAGTTTCACTTACACGGTTGTTATCAACTCATATGTCAAACAAGAACTTATGCATGAGGCTCTAGAAACACTTGGAAAAATTAGGAAATCTCGATTCATCCCTGAGGAGATAACATACAGCCTTTTGATTAGCTTAACAGCCAAGAATGGTGACCGTGATGAAGCATTAAAACTACATGAAGACATGAAATCTCAGGGAATCGTCCCCAGCAGTTACACATGTGCATCACTTCTGACATTACATTACAAGAATGGTGACTATTCTAAAGCTCTCTCACTCTTCTCAGAGATGGAGAAAAATAATATTGCAATAGATGAAGTAATCTATGGCATACTTATTAGAATATATGGTAAGCTTGGTTTGTATGAAGATGCTGAACAAGTTTTTCAAGAAGTTGAGAACACAGGGCTCCTTAAAGATGAAAGGACATATGCGGCAATTGCTCAAGTTTATCTTGCTTCTGGGAACTATGAGAAAGCTTTATGTGTTTTTGAACTTATGAGTTCTCGAAATGTGGAGTTGTCTGCATTTGCATATGGTACTTTACTTCGATGTTTTGTTGCTAAGGAGGATGTTGATTCTGCAGAGGCTACATTTCATATTTTGACCAAGTTTGGTGTGCCTGATGCAGTTGCTTGTAATGAGTTGCTCATTTTATATGTTAGGCTGGGGCTTTTGGAGAAAGCCAGGATATTGATTACTCGCATTAGAAAAGACAAAGTACCGTTTGATAAGGACCTTTATAGGACAATTTTGCAAGTGTATTGCAAAGAGAAGAATTTAAAAGACACCGAACAATTATTAGAAGAAATGGAAAATACCAATTTTAGCCTGGACAAGTACACAAAGACATCGCTGATGGCCATGTATGGGGCATCTGGTGGACTTCAAAGGGCAGAAGACTTGTTCAAGTCCTTGGAGCAACCTGATGTTGCTGCGCTTAGTGTAATGCTTTGTTTGTATTTGGAAAACTGTGACACAGGTAGTTCCAAGGGAATTCTTGAGTCTCTGTTACCAGCTACTGGTGGTTTATCAGTGGCCAGCCAACTCATCAGCAAATTTGCTAGGGAAGGTTGTGATTGTAGATTTCCCTTGTCTTTATTACAAGGTTTTTAAGCCACCATTTAATTGCTTAGTTATTAAATATTTAGTCAAGGCTTATTGAGTGCTAACTATAATACTCATTTTGTTACAGGAAACATAGAGAAAGCTAGTTCTTTGCATGGTCAAATCATTGAGCTAGGAGCCAGGCCTACAGATGGGGCGATGTCTTCTTTGATAGATTTCTATGCCAGACAACAACAATTGGGACAAGCTGAGATTATATTCGCATCAGTAGACCCATCCAGGAAAGGGAAACTTGTATATAGCTCTATGATTAATGCATATGCGAACTGTGGAAAGCTTGACAAGGCAAACTATCTTTACAAAGAAATGCTTGAACAAGGCCATTCTGTGGATGCAGTTACTCTCAGTGTACTTGTGAATGCCTTGACAAAGAATGGTATGTATGATGGACTGGCCATTAGAACTCCTCTAATGGAAACATCCGAGTAATTGGATTATGAAAGAGGGGGAACTCTTGATAGTATGTGACAAAATATTGTAGCTTAAGAAGTTAATAATGTTTTTTTCTTCAATTGTAAAAAGTTTTGTTAGAATTCGACACTTTATAATTCAGTGTTTGTTGGCTCACTTTTCATTCTTTGATGTAGGTAAGTTTCATGATGCAGAGCGCATTATCCATCACAGTTTTCGAAGCGATGTGGCTCTTGACACAGTTGCATACAATACCTATATCAAATCAATGCTAGAATCAGGTCTAGTAACAGAACGTGGGTGTTTATTGTTTGCTGAAGAAAAATGTTGAAACATCACACTCACAACTCTTCTACTTAGCATGCAGGTAAATTGCACTTTGCCTCTGACATCTTCAGTCGCATGATTTCTGAAGGTGTTCCTCCAACTATTCAGACCTATAACACTATGATTAGGTAATACCCTTGACAGACTCGTCTATTGAAAAAGACTTCTCTCACTTCATTGTACAAATTGCCAACTTTCTGTCAATGAATCTTTGGTCTTGATGATAATTTCTTTCTTGGAATTCAGTGTATATGGTCGTGGTGGAAAGTTGGAGAAGGCTATTGAGATGTTCAACACAGCACAAAGCATGGGTTTCTCAATAGATGAAAAGACATATACCAATATGATCAGCTATTATGGAAAATCTGGTATTTTTTTCCATGTTTTCCCTGGGTATAGGGAATCTAGTTTTTGCATTATCTTGCCTTGACATCATATGGACTTATCTGTGTCCTAGTAAAGAGTACCAGGTAGAAAACAAAGTCTGGGTCAGGTGGATGATAAAAGAACTCGAGGAAGATCTAAAATGAGATAGTTGGACATAATAAGAAAAAGCTTGACCTTCCTGGGCTCAGCTCCAAGTGTGGTATTGGATAGATAAAATGGTTGGACAGAGTTCACAAAGCCAATCCCAAATAAGTGGGATAAGGCACTTCTGACCATGACGATCATGAAATTCTAAAAACAAAGTTGAGTCATTTTCTTCGTTGGATGGGAAGGCATTTCATCTTAGAATAATAAAATTAAATAAGGGTGTAAACGGTAATCTGATATCCAGCTTTTCAACTCACTCTAGTCAGAATTTGTATCATTCTTTCTGTTTTAAGGTCAAAATTGGAATCGGATATTTCCCTTTTCCATATCTTATTTCTGATAGCTCCAGCAATATATGTTTGTTTCATCTAATATTTTGTTAAAATTATTATTGATGGCACCACAGTCTCTGGATTTTCGTCTTGGTGCTGCGTCATTTTTCTTCAGGAAATTGCGTCAATTCTTTTAAACATTTTTGCTACAGAAGCACTCGGGGTGGGAGGGGGTAAATTTTGACACATTTAGAGAAGTTATCTGAAAACAATGACTTCAGCACGTATTTGCAGCTGCAAGGAAATGCATATTTGCATGCACATTAAAAGTTCTTTACATTCTGTTAACTACAGCCGAAATTGCTCACCCTATTTCAAGACCTTCTAATCAACTGTCCTTTTATTATTTGCTCCAATTATAGTTTTGCTTATAATTCCATTCCATTGGACATTGCAGGTAAGAGTCATGAGGCTTCCCTTCTATTTAACCAAATGCAGAAAGAAGGCATAAGACCAGGGAAGGTATGTAACTCTGACAAAGGTCTTCAGAAACAAATGTCATTACTCTGGAGCATACTAACTTTCTGTCAAATATGGCATCAAATGGTTGGTGTGCTATATCTGAGGAATCAGTAATCAGAGTAGTGTATGAAAGTCCCCCCCCCCCTATTTGTTGGACAGTCCTGTTTGGGCCCATCCCCAAGTAGGAGCTGCCCAGTCAATGTGAAAAGACGGCTTTGAGGAGGTGTATGTCCCCTATCCAGGGGCCACCCAACTGCCTCTATCTTCATAGTCTGCTAGATTCATCAGGCCCCTAAGCCCTAACTGCCTTTACTTACGTGTCAGTCCCCTCACCTCCCACATCAATTCATCAACATTAAATCAAAGCATCCAATGGGTGATAGCATTAAAAAAGATTAAATAATAAAATATAAAAGCCATACACATGCATTCTAACATCATATACGAGTGCCCTTGGCAGGGTGGGCACAGAAGGCAAACAAATCAATACATCTATTATTCCAGTGGAGCTCTCTATCACTTCAGGCTTAGAAAGGTTTTGAGTCGTCCAGCTTCAAATCCTTCTCTGCTCTCCACCAGTCTGTCATATACTTCCCACTTGAAGTCGTCCAACATGGGGAAAATTAATTTATGAACTGCCTGTGATTCCTTTCCCTTCAGATAGCCCACAAGATTGCTGGAAGAATGCCGGACAAATGTCCCTTCCTTCCTCCGCCGGGCAAAGGCTTGGCCTGCTAGAAAAGGCGGAGGAACAATTATTAAGAAACCACCGATCAATAGATACAGATTGACACAGCAACTGCAACACTAGCTGATGATGCCACATATAATAAATAGGTGAACCTTATGCTTTCATATGATACAACAAAATTGACATGACATGGAGATGGATGTTTCCCATACCTTTACCCTGTCACTAGTTGGCAGTCTAATGTGAGCAAACTTCCAGTGAACAACATTAATCTTTGAAATAGCTTCGATCAGATCTGTTTTTATCACTTTGCCTGGCCACCCCTATCTGCTAGAATTGCTACAGTACACTTTAGGAAATACTACATATTTTAACACTCCCATTTCGAGATAAGGGCTGTTCATGGGATGGGCTCAGCCCGGGCTAACCCTAGCCCAGTCAGATGCACACTTTCAAAGCTCAAGCTTGGCCTGGCCCAAGTTTTCAGACTTGGGCCTGGCCAAGGCCAAGAACTTAAAAAGTCATCAAGAACAATTCTGTGACAGCGTGGCCCATAGAATTCTGCAAAATTTTAATTTTGAAACTTAAGTATTAACTTGGGTAATAGCCATATCGCACTGAGAAGCTGACCCCAAAGTCAACAAGAAGCATGCTTATTATAGATCCCACTCACTATGCAGTCAGTTTTTAGTCCCAGATTTGGGACAAATGATGTGGGAAGGGAGTGGGGTTTATAAAGATGGAACCCCATCTTATTCTGTTGTTTCTGGCCCATCATCACCTATTGATCCACTGAGCCCACAAGAGTATGAAATTTCAACTGAAAAGTGTGAGAGAGGCAGGACCAAATAGGGCTCTGTCTCGTCAACTCAAAAACTTTTTGAGCAGGCTGAAAATGCGTGGCCACCTGGCCCAAACTTTAGCTTGGTCTGGAGGCCGGTCAGGCCATCTGGCCAACTGACAGCCCCATTCCAGAACCTTCTATCTATGTGATATCTCCAAATAACCTGGTGTAGCATTTGTAGTATACTGGTGAACTCTGAATTTCTGGTTCTTAAAATTTTCCCAAATCTTTAGTTCTAGTGTTCCACTAACTAGTTTCTTTCCTTACCTCTCTGAAGCCGCTCATGGATTTTATCCTCATTCGATGATGAGATATGTCCACACCATGTTTCTTCCTGCAATCTGTTTTTGTCACCTCTCCTAGTCAAGAAGACGTAAGATTAGTTGGCAATATCTTTTAGGCTTAGAATATCCCTCCACGATTATAAATCTTTCATCATTTACAAGGTTGAATGTACCACAAGTTGGGCATTTTAAGATATTTTAGGTAGATGATCCTCTGCCATAGGTGAATATGGTTCGATGCAGAATCATCTGGGCTTTCTATTTGTAAATGTACATGTGTAGTAAAGTGCGATCGCTTAAAAGTTGTATAAAATGTAAAAATGATTAAACAAATGTTAACCAAAATTTTGAAGCTTATTATCTCAGACAAGTACTTTTTTTTAAGTGTTCACTTCGAGATCCTAAGATGGAATGTTGGATATGCATGTCCAAGCAGTCCAATACAGTAAACTAACTGTTGAACACCAATTTCATGGTATAAAGGCAAAATAATAATAATATTATTAAAGGAAAAAGGGAGGTGGGGTTAGAGAGCCTAGTGGGACCCACTGCCACCTGCCCCTCTCGTCTCTCCCTGCTTAACCGGACCAAGTGAGAAGGGAGGTTGGACCCACCTCCCGGATTCTCTCCCCCTCTCCCTGCTTAACTGGACCAGGTGAAGAGGGGAGTGGGGCCCACCGTGAGCCCCTTCTCTCTCCTGCTTAACCGGACCTGGTGAGAAGGGAGGTGGGCCCCACCCCGCCTCCTCCTTCTCTCCCTTCTGCTAGCCGGACCAGGTGAGGAGGCTGCTAGCCGGACCACCTAACACCCCCTTAACTGGACCAGGTCTCAAGGCTATTTAATCTAATCCTTGCTTAACCGGACCAGGTCTCAAGGCCAATGCATCCCCAATCCCTATAAATACAAAGTAACCTGGGGCCAAAAAAAGGGGTAATTAAACGCTCAGTAACATTTGCCCGTGCTGTTCTCTTTTTACCCATGGTTGAGGCCAAGGGGAGACAAGTACAGAACAAGAGAACAACACACAAGAAGGCCTGTGCACAAGGAGGTCCAAGGAGCGGTGGAAGACTTGTGAATTTTTATTAGAAAGGGCAAAGTAGGAGGTATTACAAAAATACCCCATCCTATGTGAAATTTTGTAATAAGGGGGAAATATATATGTATTTTCAAAAATCATGTGAAATCATGTAAAATTATGCATCAGACCCCTATCTGTGTAAAGTGTGATCAGAAATGTCTGTTAATTGCAAATGTACCCCGGGGATGTCAAGAAATGACCGAAATACCCTGGGATCTCTGTTAATTATGGAAATACGCTGTGCTGTCCAGGAAATTACAGAAATATCCTGATCTATCAAGAAATTACAGAAATACCCTGATCTGTCAGGAAATTGCAGAAAAAAATGTAGAAAATCCAGAAATTGCAGAAAAGCACTTATCTGTCAGGATAATGCAGAAAAAGCCTGATCTTTCAGGAAATTGCAGAAAAACCCTAGAAAGCCCAGAAATTGCAGAAGCACCCCGGTTTGTGGGAAAATTGCTGAAATACACCTGTTTGCGGGAAAAATGTAGAAATACCCTTACTTGCTGGGAAATTGCAGAAATACCCCTTTGTGGAAAAATTGCAAAATACTCCTTGCTTGTGAGAAAATTGTAGAAATATCCCTGTTTATGAAAATTTGTGGAAACACCCTTGTTTGCGTATGCTCTTGTAAAAAGAAAAAAGAAGGGTGATAGTCATGTGTGCCCCCATGTGCACTTTCCAAAGTCCTCATGGACATGTGGAATTAATCCAAGTCATAAGCAAATCCAATGGCCGATTGTGATATTATTCCAATCCAATAGATTGATAGCGATCATATTGACGATCCAATGGTCCGATCATGATGAGACTCAAATCCAATCATTTGATCTTGACTAGGAATAAATCGGACGGTCAGACCATGACCGGAAGTAAATCCGATGGATCAATTGTGATCATATTGGCGATCTAATGGTCCTATCGTGATGAAATTCAAATCTATCAAATCTAACGGTCAAATTTTGATTCCGAACAAATCCAAGAGTCGGATCTTAACCTAAAGTCAACCCAACGGTTACATTTCGATCCAGAACAAATCCATCTGTCGGATCTTGACGTAAAGTCAATCCAACGGTCTGATCTTGATCAGAATAAATCCGACGGTCTGATCGTGATCGGAAGTAAATCCAGCAAACCGATAGTGATCATATTGGCTATCCAACAATCCCCAATCGTGATGAGACTTAAATCTAACGGTTAGACCTTGATCGATAGCAATCATATTGGTAAATCCCACGGTCGAATCTCAACCAGGAAACAAATTCAACGGTCCGATCATGACCCGAAATAAATTCGAGGATCCGATCCCAATTGGAAACAAATTCAACAGTCCGATTGAGACCAGAAGCAAATTCAAGGGTCCGATTGAGACCAGATTCAAATTCAACTGTCCAATTGAGATCATATTCAAATCCAACGGTCATATCATGATCAGAAGCAAATTCAGCAGTCCGATTAAGGCAAGATTCAAATCTAATAGCCAAATCGTGGCCAAGAGTAAATTCAATGGTTCAATCGTGGCTGCAAGCAAATCCTACTGTCTAATGGTGAACAAAAAGTAATTTCAACAGTTTGATCGTGACCAGAAGGTAATTTCAACGGTCTGATCGTGACCAGAAGGTAAATCCAACGGTCTGATCGTGGACAAAAGCAAATCCAAAGGTCCAATTAGAAGTAGAAGCATATTTGACAGTCGGATTGCGACCGAATGTAAATCCGATGACCCGATTACTTAATCGGGGCAAAATGAAAGGGTCTAAAGGACCGATTGTAAGCCATATTATATCTCTATGAAAGTCTTCAATTTCCCTGCAAGAATATATCTCTAATGAACGATCGCCACGATCATGTCCATTAGATAAAACTTGCAGTATCACACTGATATTGATAGAGGTTAAATGTCTTCTTTGACAGTTAATCAAAAGTGTTTGGACTTTACGCCAATGTGAATTAACACCAACCACGGTTGGTGGGGAAATGTCCACCACGCGAACCTTAAATCGTCTAATAAACCCAAAAAACACGAAATAAACAATGCAAACAAACATGCTAATGATACCCAAAATTTCAAATTTAATTCATCATCAGTGTGTCTGCTTTTTTTTTTGCGTCCAACACTAACACAAATTAAAGGATCTAGAAAATTGTGGATTTAAGAAGAACAAACAACACAATAATATAGTTTCTTCTGAACATGTAAAATTTTACAAGCTGCACTATAACATCACCATGCTCGTTATTCATGTTACTTTTGCATCTTTCTATCTATGCAGATTAGTTACAACATTATGATCAATGTTTATGCCACCAGTGGGCTTTGTCGTGAAGCAAATAATCTGTTTCAAGCTATGACAAAGGATGGGCTTATTCCTGATTCTTCTACCTATCTTGCACTTGTCCAAGCATATGTGAAGAGTCATCAGTATGCTGAAGCGGAAAATGTTATTTGTATGATGCAAGGTGTGGGGATAACTCCCTCCTGTTCTCATTTTAATCTCCTCATTGGTGCCTTCACAAGAGCAGGCTTCATACGTGATGCTGAAA
Source organism: Amorphophallus konjac (assembly GCA_022559845.1). Lineage (NCBI taxonomy): Eukaryota > Viridiplantae > Streptophyta > Magnoliopsida > Alismatales > Araceae > Amorphophallus > Amorphophallus konjac. The sequence goes on along the minus strand of CM040121.1, from coordinate 560,480,166 downwards.
GAATCTTCTCTAACATGAAAAAGGCTGGATTGCATCCTGATCTAGCATGCTGCCGGATAATGCTGAGAATGTATATGGATCATGGGCTTGTTGACGAAGGTATTTCTTTCTTTGAACAGATAAATGAATATGTAAATGCTGATGCATTCGTTTTGAGTGCTGCAGTCCATTTCTATGAGCACATGGGTAGGGTTCCAAAGCAGAAGAACTTCTGCACTTGATGGATGAACAGGGGTTGTTGTTTCATAGCAATATGAGAGTTGGATCGAAGGCAAAACCAAATTGAGGCAGAAAAATCTATTCCATGATAGCATGCAGGATGCAAATTCAGTGATGGGCAGTTTGCCGTTTTACAAATTGGGAGAAAGAAAATCTCTCTTGAAAAGAAAGGCGAAGATGAAGGTAGCATAACTTGAACATTTGATCAAGGAAAGGCACAAGGGTTTCTTACTTGTGGCAATCCCCGTCCTCAAGCTTTTCTTTTGAAGTAAGCTAGGTATCTGTGTTGCTGGATCAGCCATCATTCCTCATGATTGGTGATGGTACAAATTTGGATATGATTGTGCACGAATAACTATGGCTTGAAACAAGAACAATCAATCTCATTGCCGTTGTGGTATTTGGGTGAAGCTGCTCATCCGATTTTCTTATCTATTTCAGACTCAAATATATGAGGCTAAATGGTTGACAAAAGATATGCACATGTGGATCAATTTATTTTTTACCTAGGATAGCTGATCCATAAGTTGATGAAGGAAAATGTATACCATGCATGGAAAGGCTTCTACACACACGGGACATTGTGAACTGATCTCCTCTTGTCAGATGTCTTCAAGATTTGCAATATTGAATAGGTTCCGGGCTTCCAGCCTGATGTGTAGTGAAGTCTTTCGTGGTGGGGAGACTTTACATGTACTGTACAGTAAGACAAAAATTTAGGAATTTGTGTCAGCATGCTTTCAATCAGTTCTTTTTTAGCAAGCTTGAAGAATAACATGCTTGACCATTTTGGTGATCATACTGTGAAATTGTTCCTTTCCTTTTTTTTTCTTTTTTTAAACAGTGCCTTTCCGAGTACATAAAGATGGGGAGGCACTGTAGCTGCACCCCTCTTCTTTTTTGCACCTATGCTTTCAATGGGCTATTTTCCTTTTAGTATGATGTTGTATATAATGGGGTGTTTGGTTGCATTACAATAGCTCTTTTTTTGTAAAAATATATTCTTATAGACAAAAGGTTCACTTAGAGGTGTTTGGTGCACATTTTTAAAATATATTTTAAAGACATTTGCTCTTCATGAAACATGATTAAAAAAAAAGTATTGGACACTTTTTTCTGTTGGGCATCAGGGGAGGTGGGCCAAACCCTAGCCACTCTCTCCCTCTCGCGATCTCCTCTCTCCTCGCCCTCTCGGCCCCTGCTCTCGCCTTCTTGGCTCGCTCCTCTGCTCCCCACTCTCGTGTGCCCTCTGCTCTCTCCATCTCACTGTCATCCAGACCAGAGCTCTTCTATATGGCAGATTTGGGCAAGCCGCCTCCTGCAGCCCCGCTCTTCAACGGATCTGAAGAAGTTGGTCTGCCACCTCAAGTTCATGTGGGTAAGATCCCTGGCCCTTTTCTCCTTCCCCAACTTCTCCCAGATTCCAGTGATTCCAACTTCTATTTTTATTTTGATGGGCCACAAACGTGGGTTATAGCCTGCAGCTTTGATTCTTCGTTCGCCGGGAGGAGTAGAGCACAACAGAAACAATGCAAATGAGCTCTGTGGCCTTCCACAAGCTAAATTCCTTCTGGGTAACATTTTTCTAGATTTTCTAGTTGCAACTCCCCTGTTCGCCCTCTTCGTGCTATCGTTTTGATTTCTTTTGATATGTCTGAGCATATAGTCACCAGCTTTCGTCTTCCTCATGTTATCGAATTATCCTTGGATCCAATTAGAATGTCTGCAGAAGAATCTGCATAAAGTAATCTTGACATTCTTTGTATTGGAAGAAGGCACCTCTGAGAATATTGTCACCCTGATCAGAATTATGCGTCTGGGCTGTAGACTTTGTAAAAATCCATGGTCCACTACGCCTTTTGCACCCCTCCCTCTCCCCACAACAATGCCCATTTCAGCATTTCCCACTTGGGTACTAGTTTTCTATTCTCCCTGGTGTCCCTGTATGTGTGTATGTTTGGTGTACTGTATTCTGAATCACAAATCATGTGACTGTAGAATTTGATTTTAGAATTACCAATTTTAAGATTGGAGAATGCTTTGGGTTTCATTCTTTCCAAATTTGGAGAGTGTCTGTTGGACCCGTTATTTTTCTTGAATTAATCGAGATAAATAAAAAATAAATCAATCTCCCGGAGACCAAGAAGATGGCACAAAGTTGAAGCCCTTGGGAGAACGGGTTGAATGCGAGTCCCGAGAAGCCCCGCCATACTCATGGCACAAAAGGCGAAGTTTGCAGTAAGCAGACAATCAAAAAGAAGTGTCACCGCACTTACGGAGCGTCCAAGTTAGGAGTGGAAGCAATCCATGAAGCACGGAGTCCTCCCCGGCGAGAAGTGATGTAGAAGAAGTTGAGAAGACGAAGCAAAAAAACCCTCCGGAGCATTGTTCCTTCCTCCACATGACCGAGGCAGCAGAAAAAGTACAAAAAAATAAAAATTGGGGGGCCCTTTATAGGGCCACAAGGCCCCCCCTCCTTGCACGTCCGGGCCACCCTGGACCGGGTGGAGCCTACGAAGGGCCCACCTGGATCGGGTGGGGCCCTGAAGGGACCCACTTGAACTGGGTGGGCCTCCGCGGCTCCCACCCGATTCGGGTGGGGCCTTTGTGACACCCATCCGGTTTGAGTGAGTGTTCCGCCAACCCCACCCGGTCCGAGTGGGTCCAAAACCACCCCCACTCGGTCCGGGTGGGCCTAAAATGGCTCACACTTGGTCCGAGGTGGTCTAATCCCAAGCCAATCCCTATAAATACTCCTCGGGGGCCTTCAAACCCCAAACAACGAGCACAAGAAGGAACATATGAACCCAAGAACGAAGTAAGAAGGAAGCAAGCAAGCGAGCAAGAAGCCAAGAAGCGACGAGCGAGCCAAACAAGGAGCGCGTGAAGACTTCCTCCTCTGACTTTTGCCTTTTAGTGCCTCGAGCGAGGGTATGTTACAAAAATGCCCCTCTAATGGCACTTAGGTAAACTTGCCTTGGGAACATGCAAGTTCTATGGAGAAAGCCTTGTAATTTTCAAAATTATGAAAATGCCTCTGTGGTTATACAAAGACCAGGGGACTGGTGCAACTACAGAAATGTCTCGCGACTTATATAAATCTTGTAATTGGGCTTAAAAAGCCCCCATACAAAGTCTTGTTGAGTAGTGGACAGCGGATCTAGAGGGGAGGGGTGAATAGATCTGCCCCTCTTTTCGCAATGCAACCCTCTATATAGCTAGTTAAAAATAATTGCAGCGGAATACAACTAGCTTAGCGACGTATAAAACGGTTTGCTTAGAAATATGATTTCACAATATGGATATTGAACCTAAGCATGCATCTAAAATAAATCAATCACACAATCAAATCACAACACAAAGGATTTTAAGGTGGTTCGGACTGAATTCCCAGTCCTACGTCCACCCCTCACCAAATCCGGTGAGGCTCCACTAGTGCCACGCACTGAACCGTAAATCGGAAAGACCACCGATTGCCTTCCTACTAACCACCGGTAGGGACGTCAACACCGCAGATCGGACAACTTCCGATTGTGTTCCTACTAACCACCGGTAGGGACGATCTTCAGTTTCAATTGTTTGAAAGAAATGAATAGAGAACAAATACGAAATCACTCAAACAAGATATAGAATATGCTCAAAGTAGAAAGATCTTGTCTGAGTTGCAGGAGCTTGAATCTGATGCTTCGATGGTGTCTTCTTCCTTGAGAGATGATCTTCCTTGAATCTCTTCTAGTTGATGAGGAAGACTATGGATGTAGCCTGGATCTTCCTTTTGATCTTCTTGAGTTGATGAAGAGGTTTGAGGATGCAGTTTAGATCACCCTTGAGATGATGAAGAGGATGAAGGATGCAGCTTTATCTTATCTTGGCTTTGGCTTAATCTCCTCTTCGAGTAGCTTGAATCACTTGAGGATTTGATGAAGAACTTCTTCCCGGAGTACTGTTCACGGCTACAGTACTCGAACTTCTCTCACCCTTGTAGCCTCCTTTGATCTCCCTTGGATTCACAAATGATCAACTAGGGTTTCTAACCCTCTTACATGTGTTTTATAACCTTTGAATGGTCCTTAGACATCCCCCAGACCAGATCCACAATCTATGGAAGATTGGGTGACTTTGGGGTTAAACAAATACAAGGAAAGGGGCTCTTCTCGAAGTGGAAAACAAAGTCAACATTGAAGGCTCGGGGTTGGCAGTCGACCTGCAGCTTCTGGCGGTCGACCGCTACTGAGAAACCTGCAAACGGGCGGTTCCTGGAAATTCCGGTCGACCGCTACTGGGCTGGCGGTCGACCGCTACTGAAAGAGTTGCAGACGATGGGCTGCTGGCTGGGGCGGTCGACCGCCCCTGTGCTGGCGGTCGACCGCCAGCTGGGCAGACCCCGGGTTTTCCCGGGTCGGTCCGTTAATTGCTTTAGCTCCGTCGCTTAAGTTCTTTAGCACCCCATTCATGTCTGTAGCATCACCCTTGACAGTCTAGAAGGTGTCAACTGAGTCTTTGACTTTGGGTTCTCTTGGTTATGCTTCTTTGTGCATCGACCTTAACTGTCATTGAGCTTTCACTTTTGCCAACTCCACTCCATTCCTTGTCCATTCATTTGCATATCTGTCATGAACAAAACATCACGTATGTCAGTCATATAAGAGTGAAAAATAACAATGACTAATAGTGTTTAGCCATTATCAAAACAAGAATGTCAAATAACTCAAATGACCACATGATGATGTCGAATGACCCAAGTGACCGCAAGATGACTCAAATGACCATAGGGGCACAACATTCGCCCCCTTTTTTATGATGGCAACACTGTGAGTCATTATGTGGCAGTAATATCCAAGATGGCAAAGTTTATGACATATGCAACAAGTGCAGCTCAAGATCCATGATAGTAGTAGCATGTGAATGCAATTGTGAAGGCAGATATGAGTGCTATGCAATTATGAAAACCCCATCACATACACATAAGAGATATACAAAGCGCACAAAGGATTCTCCCCCTTTTGACTCTCCCTCGTACACAATTCACTCATCCCCCAATGACAACTCACAACAAAATATTCTCCCCCTTTGACATCAGCAAAAAGTAGGATTAGATAGAGAAGGTGACTAATGTCTGAGAGACCAGAGGCGAATGAGAGTGGAGAGCAAGCCATTATATGTAAACCTGAAACATATCGCGAGCAACATATATGGTTCAAAGCTAATGAAATCCGAGATCATCAACAGAGTTCGAAAGCAGCTACATCCAAGATTTAATAGAAATGAACCAAATGTGCATATCATGGCAGTGTTTAACCTTCCCTTGTCTTATACATCCATATTCAATAACGACAAAGGGAATAGCACAACAACTAGTATTGAGGCTAAACAAGCATGAGTAAAGCATGGAATTGTATGATTGCAGCATGTTTGATTTTTCAGTAACTTTTGTATTTGAAGGCACATGACTCATATTTTACGAGCAATCAAGTCTAGTACATGCCTCCTAGCCGTAAGAATACACGTTGTTTAGATGCAAGTATCCCTAGGTATTTGACAAGACTGACGGTTATACTTCAAAATGAACAGAGATAGCAAAGTCACGTCATGACATATCCAATCTCATTTCTGTGATGAGAAGATATATTTCTCAGCAATTATGCCAGTGCTCTGTCTAGAGTCCAAATATAATTAAGACAGAGATAACATGGACACATCATGACGTACCATTCGTCACTTGATTTGATGACGTGACATATTTCTCCGTGCAACAATATCATTGCTCTATCAAATAGATTTCCAAGAATTCCAGCTCATCAAGATGTTTAAGAACAATACTAAGCCTGAGTGTATCACCAAGATGGTCATGAATTTTGAATATTCAGATATCAGGATAGTCATTCAAAGCATAATATGCAATCTCTAGTTAAGGTCTATTAAAACCACAGAACATATATGGTTTCAGAACAAATTTTTCAGAACTTCAAGAAAATCATTAAATCTGAACTATTTTTATTGGATGGACAATCATCAGGGCATATAATAGAAAGCTCTTACGCCGTAGTTCTGTCGGTCTCATGATCTCAAATCAGACTGTAAGCCAAGTGAAGTGCAGATTGCAAGAGGTTAAGAGAATCAATAAAACTCCCCCTAAGGATATGCAATGGATGCACGAAGGAGTTATGTTTGCAAGCAAGTTGAATGACAAATGAGGTTGACCTAGTCACTCATGAAGGTGGCAGAAATGAAATGTATGACCCAACCCATGGTTGTACACTTATTAAATGCAACAGAATGAAGATGAAATATATGCATGAATGCGTCAAAGAGACAACTCCCCCTTACTATATGGCCTATATGCGATAGTGACGCATGGTACTTGGCGGAGGTGAAACCTCACGCATATTGAGTGCTTCTAGGCAAGCATAACCTGTCTTTCCATACATCAACATTTAATATACCATGGCCATGCAAGAAGGATGCTACACAAATCATGCAATACATTATGAACATGAATTCAATTTTATTATGCATCATGACTACATGCAATGCTACACCATATGCAAAATGACATATTTACATATAAACAATGCATGGACACCAATCAAAAACACACAACTAAATTGAACAAAGTCATCATTTCAATCTTTATTGGACTGAGGTCGGCAAAGACCAAGCTCCCTTCTGAGTGTTGAAAACCTATCATTATACAAGGGCTTGGTGAAAATATCAGCAATTTGATTTAGAGTATCAACAAAATGCAGTTCAAAATTTTTTTTAACAACCTCATCTCTAATGAAGTGATGCCTAATCTCAATATGTTTAGTCCTAGAGTGCTGGACTGGATTTTTTGCAAGGTTGATAGCATTAGTGTTATCACACAGAATCGGGACACAACCAAAATCCACTAGGTAGTATTGGAGTTGGTGTTTAATCCACAACACTTGGGTGCCACAGCTCCCCGCAGCAACATATTCTGCCTCTGCGGTTGAGAGGGCAACCGAGTGTTGTTTCTTGGAGGGCCAAGAAACCAAACACCCGCCTAGAAACTGGCAATAGCCACTAGTACTTTTACGATCCAGCTTGTATCCAGCGTAGTCCGCATCAGATTAAGATATAAGAGATAAGTCACATGATGACGGATACCACAATCCCAAATCTTGAGTGCCGGCAAGATATCTAAGGATACGTTTGACGGCAGTCAAGTGAGATTCTCTAGGACTAGCTTGAAATCTAGCACAAAGGCATACACTAAACTGGATATCTGGTCAGGATGCAGTCAAGTAAAGCAAAGAGCCGATCATACCTCTATAGATCTTTGCATCCACTAATTTACCATTTTGATCTGAATCTAGTGATGTTGTGGTGCTCATAGGAGTTGCAATGATTTTGATGTTCGTCATGTCAAATCTTTTCAGCAGCTCCTTGATGTATTTGGCTTGACTTATGAAGCACCCATCTTGTCCTTGGTTGACCTGCAAACCGAGAAAGAATTGGAGTTCTCCCATTAGGCTCATCTCAAATTCGCTAATCATGAGGTTAGCAAATTCCTCACACATTTCAGATCTAGTAGAACCAAACACAATATCATCAACATAAATTTGAACAATCAAGATGTTTTTACCTTGCTTCTTGGTGAAAAATGTTTGATCTACCTTACCTCGTGTGTACCCTTTTTCAATGAGGAACGAGCTTAGTCTCTCATACCAAGCTCTGGGTGCTTGCTTAAGTCCATAAAGTGCCATGTCTAGCTTGTATACAAAATCTGCATTGTTAGAATTTTTAAAGCCAGGGGGCTGCTCAACATAGACTTCTTCTTTGATCAAGCCATTCAAGAAAGCACTTTTCACATCCATTTGGTACAGCTTTATTCTAAGGGAGCATGCAAAGGCAAGTAAAATTTTAATGGCTTCGAGTCTAGCAACTGGGGCATAAGATTCATCAAAGTCTACCCCAAACTCTTGATTATATCCTTGAGCCACCAATCTAGCCTTGTTTCTTATTATCTTGCCATCCTCACTTAGTTTGTTCCTAAAAACCCATTTAGTGCCTATGACAGATTGTGATGAAGGTCTAGGAACAAGATGTCAAACTTTGTTTCTCTCAAACTGGTTTAACTCGTCTTGCATTGAATTTATCCAGTTTTCATCCTTTAATGATTCATCAATGTTTTTGGGTTCAAGCTGAGAGACAAGAGCAAGTTGATCTAATTCTTCCACAATTTTAAAATGTGACCTTGTTCTAGGTGGGTCATTCAAGCTACCAATGACATTTTCTAAAGGATGATCCTTAAGAATTCTAATGTTTGTAGAATCATTACCTTCTCCTGGAGCTTGATCCCTTGCATTGTTTGATTCAGCTCGGTCACCATCTTCTTTTGTTTCTTCTTGTGGAGGATCACTCTTGTCCTTCATGCTTAGGAATTCCCATCTTCATCATTTTTTCTGCAAGAGTTATCATTGTTAGAATCATCATGATATTCATCAAAGGAAACATGGGGTGATTCTTCCACAGTTTGACTCTTAATGTTATAAATTCTATAAGCCCTTGATCTATCAGAATATCCAAGAAATATACTTTCATCGCTCTTGGGCTTGAATTTACCTAAATCTCTTTTGTCATTATTGTGGATTGAAGCATTTAGATCCAAATATTTTTATGTGTGTGAGAGAAGGTTTTTTACCTTTCAGCAACTCATAAGGAGTCTTTTTTGTGTGTGGCTTACCATAGAGCGGTTGATAATATAACATGCCGAGTTTACCGCTTCAGCCCAAAATTTCCTTGGAAGTTGCCGTTCGGCAAGCATGGTTCTTGCCATCTCTATGAGAGTTCGGTTTCTTCTTTCAACTACACCGTTTTGCTGTGGGGTTCTTGGTGAAGAAAACCGGTGTGAAATGCCTTCACCCCTGCAAAGATTATAGAAGTCAGCATTTTCAAATTCACCACCATGATCAGATTGAATGTTGGAGATTTTGAACTCACTGTCTTGCTTAATCTTCTTATAGAGTGCCTGAAACTCATCAAAAGTATCATTTTTATGTGTGAGAAAGAAAACCCATGTGAACCTAGAATAATCATCCAACAAGACATATCCATATTTTCTACCACTTAAACTAGCAGTTCTGGTTGGACCAAACAAATCCATATGAATCAGCTCAAGTGGTTTAGATGACATGTTTGCATATCTAGTCTTGAAGGATTTTCTTGTTTGTTTACCTAGGGCACATGCATCACACAATTTATTTTCTTGTTTAAAAGAAAGTTCAGGCAACCCATTCACCATTGAATGCTTTAACAGTTTATGTAAGACATTGTAGGTAGCATGACCTAGTCTACGATGCCATAACCATGCAAGTTCAGATTTTGGTGCAGCAAGACAAAGATTTAAATGAGCAGGATCATCTAAGTCAATCATATAAACATTGTTGACTCTCTTACCAGAAAATTTTACCTTGTCAGATTTTGGTTCAAGGATTCTACATTCATGAGAGTCAAACAGCACTTTGTGACCTTTATCACACAATTGACTTATACTAACCAGGTTGTATTTCAAACATTCAACTAGCAGCACGTTACAAATGGAGTTGGAGAGGTTCTTACCTACATTACCTGTTCCAATGATTTTTCCCTTGTTATTCTCTCCAAATGTGACATATCCTCCTTCCTTTTCTTCCAAGAGACAAAATTTTGATTTGTTTCCAGTCATGTGTCTTGAACAGCCGCTATCAAGGTACCACCTGTTATGCATGACTGCAAGACACTCCTGCACAAGTAATTAAGCAATGGTGTTTGGAACCCAACCAAATTTGGGTCTCATCAAACTTTTCAAAATTTTAAAATATGAAACCATTTCTTTTGGAATCCAAACCTTCTTATCATTCATGTTTTGTTTGCTTAGAGCAGGGATTTGATTTTTCTTTTTAATCTTGACATTCATTTTCTATTTGGAGGCTCTTGGTTGGAGTTTGTGGAAGTTTGATGAAGTTTGCTTCTTAAGCCATTGAGGCGGTTGGTTGGTTTTGGGTTGAAAATGATTGTTTTGCCACCTATGAGATTGATGCATACAGAAATCACAATTGCCCCAAAAATATGGTGGTGTCAACCTATGGCAGTGTCGACCTGTGTGAAATTGTTTGGCGGTATGAATGTTTGATGGCCAATGTGGTGTCGACCTGTGTTGTGGGGAAGGTTGACTTTTCTTAGGCTTTTGAGCAATCTTTTTGGGGATTTCAGTGACTTCTTCTTCAACCTTTTCTTTTCCTTTCTTCTTTTATTTTTGCTGGTTTTGTGTGGGAGTTGTGTTTGAGGTGGAAGCTTCGGAAGATGAAACAAATGTGACAGTTTTTAACCCAATTGGCCTTTTGTTTGTAGGTTCAAAACCTAACCCTTCCTTGTTGAAGTTCATTCTAGTACCTAGCAATGCATCTAGGTTTTCTTTTCCATCCACAAATTTTTCTAAAGATTGTTGTTTGTCCTTTAACTCTTTTTGTAGGTTTTCAATGTTTTGCAAGAGTTGAGTGTTGACATGTTTGACAGCTTCATACTTCTCATTGCTTAATTTGCTATCCTTTTCATAGGTTTGCATTTTGAGTTTCATGCTGTCAATTTCATTCCTTAAGTCCTCATTTTCAGTTTCCAAGTCAGCCATTTCTTTTCTTCTCTCTTCCAAATCCTCAATCATTTTCTTAAGATCTTCAATTTCAGTTTCAAGTAGAGCATTCTTATCATTCATATCATGATCATGCACAAATAAGTTAATTTTCTTTTTCAATGATTTATTCTCCTTTTTGTACATGTCATATTTTTCCATGAGTTGTATATATGCTTCCTCCCAATCATCAGTTGTATAATCTTCAAATGGAGAATTTACCTCAGTTTCTTCGTCACCTTTGGCCATGAGGCAGAGATCTTCTTTTTCTTTGTCCGAGGAGCTAGTTCCGTCATCACTTTCCTCTTCATCGCTCCATGTGGACACCATGGCATTGTTCTTCTTCTTGCCCTTCCATTTGTCGGCTTTTCTAAATCTGTCGAGACAATCATTCTTGAAATGTCCTGGTTTATTGCAAGAATAGCAAATGATTTTATCAGATTTCTTAGAGTTTTCAGAATTAGATTTGAAACCATTTCTTACCTTTGACCTTCCTCTCATGAAGCTCTTACCTTCCTTTCTCATGAATTTTCTGAACTTACGTGTGAGCATGGCTACGTCATCCTCATCTCGCTCACTTGCCAAATCCTCACCTTCATCAGAAGAGCCTTGACCGCTGGGTCCTACTTTAAGAGTTAGGGGCTTTTTCTTAGGCACCTCAGCCTCTTTGTTCTTAAGGTTGATCTCATAGGTCATTAATGACCCAATGAGTTCATCTACCTTGGTAGTTGCGAGATCTCTCGATTCTTCAACCACGGTAGCCTTTGTGTGCCATGCGGGAGTCAATGATCTGAGAATCTTTCTCACAATTTTCTGTTCTGAGTATTTCTTTCCCAAATCAGTTAGACTATTAGTAAGCACAGTTAACCGAGCATACATATTCTGAATTGACTCATCAGGCTTCATGCGGAACATTTCATATTCAGAAACTAAAATGTTGGCTTTTGTTTCTCGTACCTGAGAGGTTCCTTCGTAGATTACCTCTAACTTATCCCACATTAGTTTTGCAGATTCGCAGGTAGCCACTCTTGAGAATTCAACTGGATGGAGTGAGCATTGCATGATGTGTTTAGCACTCCAGTTGACAGTGGATTGTCTTATTTGTTCTTTGGTCCACAAGTCCTCATTATCCATAAGCTCATACGGACCTTTGCTGATCACTCGCCAAAGTTCGTAGTCTTGAGCACGAATGAACACCTGCATACGATGTTTCCAATAAGGATAATTAGTTCTAGTAAAGTAAGGAGGTCTATTAACAGAATGTCTTTCAGGTAAGAAACCTTTGGACGCTAATCCACCATTTCCCTCAAGGTCGTTGGACCCCATAATGAGAGATTAGGCTCTGATACCACTTGTTGAGTAGTGGACAGCGGATCTAGAGGGGAGGGGTGAATAGATCTGCCCCTCTTTTCGCAATGCAACCCTCTATATAGCTAGTTAAAAATAATTGCAGCGGAATACAACTAGCTTAGCGACGTATAAAACGATTTGCTTAGAAATATGATTTCACAATATGGATATTGAACCTAAGCATGCATCTAAAATAAATAAATCACACAATCAAACCACAACATAAAGGATTTTAAGGTGGTTCGGACTGAATTCCCAGTCCTACGTCCACCACCCCTCACCAAATCCGGTGAGGCTCCACTAGTGCCACGCACTGAACCGCAAATCAGAAAGACCACCGATTGCCTTCCTATTAACCACCGGTAGGGACGTCAACATCGCAGATCGGACAACTTCCGATTGCCTTCTTACTAACCACCGGTAGAGACGATCTTCAGTTTCAATTGTTTGAAAGAAATGAATAGAGAATAAATACGAAATCACTCAAACAAGATATATAATATGCTCAAAGTAGAAAGATCTTGTCTGAGTTGCAGGAGCTTGAATCTGATGCTTCGATGGTGTCTTCTTCCTTGAGAGATGGTCTTCCTTGAATCTCTTCTAGTTGATGAGGAAGACTATGGATGTAGCTTGGATCTTCCTTTTGATCTTCTTGAGTTGATGAAGAGGTTTGAGGATGCAGTTTAGATCACCCTTGAGATGATGAAGAGGATGAAGGATGCAGCTTTATCTTCTCTTGGCTTGGGCTTGATCTCCTCTTCAAGTAGCTTGAATCACTTGAGGATTTGATGAAGAACTTCTTCCTGGAGTACTGTTCACGGCTACAGTACTCGAACTTCTCTCACCCTTGTAGCCTCCTTTGATCTCCCTTGGATTCACAAATGATCAACTAGGATTTCTAACCCTCTTGCATGTGTTTTATAACCTTTGAATGGTCCTTAGACATCCCCCAGACCAGATCCACAATCTATGGAAGATTGGGTGACTTTGGGGTTAAACAAATACAAGGAAAGGGGCTCTTCTCGAAGTGAAAAACAAAGTCAACATTGAAGGCTCGGGGCTGGCAGTCGACCTGCAGCTTCTGGCGGTCGACCGCTACTGAGAAACCTGCAAACGGGCGGTTCCTGGAAATTCCGGTCGACCGCTACTGGGCTGGCGGTCGACCGCTACTGAAAGAGTTGCAGACGGTGGGCTGCTGGCTGGGGCGGTCGACCGCCAGCTGGGCAGACCCCGGGTTTTCTCGGGTCGGTTCGTTAATTGCTTTAGCTCTGTCGCTTAAGTTCTTTAGCATCCCATTCATGTCTGTAGCATCACCATTGACAGTCTAGAAGGTGTCAACTGAGTCTTTGACTTTGGGTTCTCTTGGTTATGTTTCTTTGTGCATCGACCTTAACTGTCATTGAGCTTTCACTTTTGCCAACTTCACTCCATTCCTTGTCCATTCATTTGCATATCTGTCATGAACAAAACATCACGTATGTCAGTTATATAAGAGTGAAAAATAACAATGACTAATAGTGTTTAGCCATTATCAAAACCAAGAATGTCAAATAACTCAAATGACCACATGATGATGTCGAATGACCCAAGTGACCGCAAGATGACTCAAATGACCATAGGGGCACAACAAGTCTTGCATGATAGTTGTCGATGAAATATTTCGAGTAATACAAGAATATCCCAAACCTTCAGTAAATTGTGAAGTTGTCCTCGCACATGGACGGTCAACAAAGTCAAGGCTGTTGATTAATCCGAATGATGACACACTCCAAACCCTAGCCAGTGCCAAACTTTGTCAAAACTCTAGCATGTGTCAAACTATGCCAAAATCTCACCTAGTGCCAAATTGGAGCTTGCACCACTATCATTATCAAAACAACATTCTTTCTAAGTATGCTTGCTCGAATATATCCTAGCATCGCGACCAATATGGGAGGTCGATGACTTCTCCGGCAATTAATTAAAGGTGTTAGGATTTTGTTCGATGTAAATAAACACCGATTACAGTCGGTGGAAAAATGTCTAGCACCCAAGTCCTAAATCGTCTGATAAATCTAAACTCGTAAAATTAATAATGTGCATGCTACTTAAATAGTTACAAATGTGCATCTATATCTTCGAATTTAATTCGCTTCCGCGTGGAAACAATGATGCCTTAAAAAGTGAGCACTTTATTTTGATTATTAGAAACTATCTGCACAATTAGTTTAGCTGCTCATAGTTTTGGACCAGGAATTGAAACCAGAAAAATAAAAAGGTCTCCAAGCTGCTTAAGCAAGTTCACAATCAGATAATGGATGTTGGAAAGCTTCTCTCTCCCTGACGTAGCTTGCACATTGCTTATCTATAAGTGAGACCCTTTTAAGCTAGCATCCCATTTGATTAGAATAACCACTCGGAGACATTTCCACACAAAGCTGATGATTCTTGAAGGAGTGACTTTAGTCAAGTGTGGATTCTGAAGGATTTTCCCATGGGTTTTTGCATTGAGGAAGAAGATGTTCTTATCCTTCATTCAGCATCCTGTCTGCAGACTTGGTTGTCAGTTCACCATTTTTATTTGCTGGCCAGATCAGATAGTCACTCCAATTTAGCTCCAATGAGCGAAGGAATATAAATGATTCATTTGACTTTCTCTCTCTGACTTGGTTGTTCTGTTCTCTGTTTATAATGTAGGAGTAACTGAATGCCTTTATTTTAAATGGTTCATGAATCACTTTGCTGATCACTTGTGTTCTTTATGCTTAAAAATAAATATATTCTCAAGACCTTAGAAAGATGTCTCCCGTTTGCGTGAGCTTCTACTGCATGCGTTTTGATGAGAGTGATAACACCCAAAATTTATTTGGATTGATGAAGTCCGTTGTGCCAAAAGATTTTCCAGTTATATCAATTGAAGGACATAAGAGCAATGACATCATTGACATGATCAAATTTTTCTTTCATGTCCATTTAAGGACATAAGACTGTTGCTTTTAAGCACCCCTCCACATTTTGGGACTTCAGAGTTGTTTTGTGAGAAAGACTTGCTGCACGCACACCCAGGTGTGCTGCACACCCTAGGTGTGCAGTTCCTTTAATTTTTTATATATTTTTTTGAAAATTTCTTTAAGTAGCTCTCAAACTATTCTAATTTAGAATGCAAGTTATGTCATTATCTGATTATTCAAAAAAATAAAAATAAAACGGGTCAATTTTCAAAAGAATGTGTCTAACATTATTTATTGAATCTGGTTTTTTTTCTATTTTTCTGAGTGATGTAATGACGACGTAGTTTGCATGTCAAAGTTAAAATATTTTAGAGACTATTTTTAAAAAAAATTAAAAAAATAAATATTTAAAGATACTGCACACCCTAGGTGTGCAACGAGCCTTTCTCTTGTTTTGTTACGTTAATGGCCTGGTCTTGAAAATGTAGTGAAATTGTTCGTACTTCAGAGATGGGTTCTGTTTCATCTAAATTGATAACTTTGACAGAATTTGTGACTTAAGTGGACTCTTTAACATTTGTTTAACCGTATTCCACAATTCAACATTTGTTTGACATTTGTGTCGATAATCCCCCTCCCTCGTTCCTACTGGGCAGTAAGGCAGCAGTTGTGGCTCTCCTTAGATCAACAAGAGAAGGGGGGGAGTCGTATGTGACACCTCACCGACAGTGAAGTCGAGAGGAGTAAGGGGATTGTAGCAGCAACGACTCGTCACTAATCTGGCCTGCTCTGGTTGACGTGAGAAAGGGGGAGTCTGGGGATAGCTTCGACGTAATGTTATCAAAATGTTTCCTTATATTGTGTTCTGTCCATGTCCCAGTGATAATCAGGTCATCAGGTCAGCTACTTTGGTTGCTCTATAACCATCATAAGGTTCTCTAGTTTTAGAAGGCCAACCCAATTCTGGAATCCACATTATTTTTCTAGATACTGATTTCATTCTGAACAATATATGCAAGATGTTTTAAAATAGAATTTTTTTTTTTATGAAAATCATTGTTACACTTGAATTTGTAAAAAAAAAAAAACACTCCTAAAAATACATTAACAGACATATCAACGTGTAAATCTTAATCGTAAAAAAAAATCATCACCGTAACTATTGTTATTGTCCGAGAATTTAACCATGGTTAATCTTAACCCGACATGAGAAAAGATTAAAATATCCCTAGTTAAAATAAAATAAAAATATTTTCTAACACCCCTCCCCTCCCTCCCGTCGAAAAACCCCCTCCTCGCCGGAGTACCCTCCCCTACCTTGCCCCCTCCCCGTCGGAGTAGCCTGCCCCCACCCTGCGAACCCCCTTCCTAGCTGAAGTAGCTGTCCCATTGTGTGCCCCCCTCCCCGCCGGAGTAAAGCCCCTTCCCCCACCCCACCCTGCCATTGCAACCCCTCTCCCCGTCGGGGCAAAGCCCCCTCCCCTATCCCACCCTGTCGTTGCTCCCCCCTCGCCATCGGAGTACGCCCTCCGCCACCCCACCCTGCTGTTAAGCACCCCCCTCCACACCGGAGTAGCCCCCTCCCCACCATGCCCCCTTCCCCGCTAGAGTACGCCCTCCCCCACCCCACCCTGTCGCTACACCCCTCCTCCCCGTCGGAGTAGCCCACCACACCATGTGCCCCTCCTACCCATTGGGGTAAAACCCCCTCCCCCACCCCACCTTGTCGTTGTGTGCCCCCCTCCCCATCGAAGTAGCCCCCCCCACCCTGCCCCTCTCCCCGCCGGAGTACGCCCTCACCCACCCCACCCTACCCTTGCGCGCCCCCCCCTCCCCGCCGAAGTAGCCCCCCACCCTCCAACCCCACCGGGTGCCCTCCTACTCGCTGGGGTAAAGCCCCCTCCCCCACCCCACCCTGCTGCTGCAACTCCCCCGTCCCGCCGAAGCCCCCCCCCCCACCATGCCCCTCTCCCTGCCGGAGTACGCCCTCACCCACCCCACCCTACCCTTGCGCGCCCCCCCCTCCCCGCCGAAGTAGCCCCCCACCCTCCAACCCCACCGGGTGCCCCTCCTCCTCACTGGGGTAAAGCCCCCTCCCCCACCCCACCCTGCTGCTGCAACTCCCCCCTCCCCGCCGGGGTAAAGCCCCCCCCCTCCCCCCACCCTGCCGGAGTAAGCCTCCCCCCCCCCACCACCATGCCCCCCTCCCCGCTGGAGTAACCCCCCCCCACCCCTCACACTGAGTCCCCCGACGTCTCTCTCTCTCTCTCTCTCTCTCTCTCTCTCCCTGAGGGTATTGTTGTCATTTTACATCTAACTGATGAGAATAACAGAATCTATATGAAATATTCGCCTTTCCGTCGACAGAAGTTAACTACGATGGCATTTTTGTACAATTAAGATTTACACATTGATATGTCTGTTAATGTATTTTCATGAGTGATTTTTTTACAAATTCACATCTAACAATGATTTTCATGTAAAAAATCCTTCAAAATATTGTCTTCAAGGATAGCACTCCATCTTTACATTTTTTTTGGGTTCCTGCTGACCTTTCTTGATAGAGTTTTAAATTCTTGATAGATGAATCATCTTACTGCATTCTCTTTAAGGTAATAAAAGTAATTTGTGTGTACATGTGGGAGTGGTTGCTTATTATTATTCTCAAAGTTTCAGTACAAGCACATTGTGATTAAATATATATAAACTGCTTTTCATCCTACATGATAACACTTATAGTTGACTCTAGGCCCTGAATTTCTTGATTTTGGGAGGCAAGTGCACTGAAAAACTTTTATTTTATTGTTAACTCTACAGACACCATCCCCAAGAAAGCCATCACACATTTTTCTGCAAGCTTTTCTCTTGTTCCTCGGCATCACTTTGAGATTGTTCATTTTCAATATAATGCTGCAAGGTCTTTTGCTCTGTGATAATAATTATTCCATGATGATTCCCAACAGTTGCATCCTAAATGGACTTGGTTGCATAATTTTGATGAAAGGTTTATTGAAATGATTCTGATTGCATTAGTATTTCTATCAAAATATAAGGTCTGACTGTTCCTGTGTTTCACCTCTTATGACTCGATAATTCTTCTTTGATGCATTTATTTTTTTCATAAACTCGTTAATTTTAAAATGTGCAGGATGGATTCATGAAAACTCATTTAGTTTAGAAGGTGCAGGATGGAATCCTTTTTCTGCACCTTTCTCATAGAGTGCCTCTTCGGCGGGAGATCTGTCCATGAGCAGCATGGGGTAGGCCAGTTTGGGGGATTTTTAGTTAAGCCCCTTAAATCTTTCAGAATTAGGAAAAAAACCCCTTAATTCAACTATTTAGCCAAAATCTCCTTAATTTTTCTCCGTTATATAAAAAGGTCCCTCCGTCTATCACCGTAAGATAAAGATTGATTAAGTTAACCTAATCATGATATAACCTAGACAGGGAAGAAAAAAGTTTATAATGCCCCTGTCTAATTGCGCGCGCCCCAGAGAGAGAGAGAGAGAGAGAGAATTCCTCCAGGGCGGTGGACTTCGCTGGCTCCCTGGAGTTCTGCTTTGACATGAATTTTCACCTCGTCAATAGTTCACCACCGAGTGTTGGGTCACCGTGGGGGCGCTCTCGGATTCCGATTACTTTTAACTCAGTAATAGTAGCTCCATTTTCTGGGACACCTTCTCCAACCTCACCAACATCATCCTGCAGAATCAAGACTTGAACCTTGGGCAAGGTCCTCCGGTCCATTCTTCCTTCACCTTTCGTGGCAATGGAAATCTCACATTGTAATAACATTGTCCTCTACTACAACAGGGAATGCCACCCTCGTCTCCTTAGCCTCACCCAACTGACCAACAGGATCATCATCCTCTTCGCCTTGTCCCTCACCATTGCCCCTATCATCGCCTCCAGTGGTGATTACTTTTAGACGAGTGACTTGATTAGGAACCTGAGGCTGGACGCATTGTGTGGCGAGGGCGTGGAAGTCAACGTTCTAGCCTCCTCGACCTCCTCGGGCTTGAACACGACATCGGATAGGTGCTAGTGGAAGACGGTCTCCTCTTGCTGGCCGAAGCAGCCATCGTTGTAGCTATGCATCCTCGTCGTCGAGAAGAAGCACCTCCAATGAGAGAGAGTGAGAGGGGTGAGTTTGTGATTGCTATGTGCAGGATGATTGGGAACGGAGGGGGAGAGAAGAGAAAGAGAGAGTGTAAAAGAGAGGGGGGAGGGCGTCGGAGGGAGTCTTCCCCTCCAACGTCGGGGGTAGGGGTCGTTGAGAGAGAGAGAGAGAGAGTGATGAGCACTGGAGGGGGTCTCCCCCTCTCGCACCGACACCCCCACCCTACTCTCTCTCTCTCTATACTCTCTCTCTCTCTATATATATATATATAGAGAGAGAGAGTATAGAGAGAGAGAGAGAGTAGGGTGGGGAGCAACAGAGGTCGTCGACAGTGGGTGCCAGAGAGGGGTGGGTGAGTAGGGAGGGGGGATAGAGAGAGAGGGTGGGGAAGGGGTGGGCGCTAAGGGGGTCTCCCCCTCCGGTGTTGGCACCCCATCGAGTGGGGTCACAAAGAGTGAGAGAGAAGGAGAGGGGGGTGCCGGTGCCAGATTTTGAGAATCATCAAGTTTCTTGTCAAACGCGATAATCAGGTGTTTTCAAATTTAAAAATTATCACAAATCCTTCGTTAACATACCTTTTTTATGTGAAATTGTATACAAATATGTAGTGCAACCAAACACCCCGTAACCCCATAAGCTTAACGTAACAAACTCATTCATTTTCTTAAAATCAATTTATAATTCAATTTATTTTCAAATTAACGGAAAATATCGTCCTCACCGCCGCCGCCGCAACCACCGTTGCCATGAAGCTTTGAATTGAGATGGTCGAGATGAGCCGAGTCTTTTCGAGTTAGGCCCAATTCCGGTCAGGTTGTGTCGAATCGTACCATGGTCGGTCGAAGTTGATATGGATCATCGATCCAGCAAACTTCGGCCCTGAGTACCATCTTTGTTCCCTCAAAAGGGGTTTTGTAATATCAATACTGACTTATTACCATCTTTGTGTGTCGAATCGATAACCCTTGCAGTTGGGTTGGAACGAGCATATAAGCCACTGAGCTGATCATGATTCATGGATAGTGTACATTAAATATTTCAAGCTGTGGTTGTATATATATATATATAACTATGACACTTATGTATATATACTATCTCCAAAACTCCATATATGTATATATATATATACACATATGTATACTTTCGCTTCAGCCTTCAAGTATATATCACATCTTGGCAAATGGGCCGGCAAATTAAACATATTTTTTTCTTACAGCTATCTAATTTATTCTAGCGATTAGCTACTACCATCGCATATATATATATATATATATATATATAAAATTAAAGGGGAATAGCAGATGGAGTTGTCAGTGAGATTGTACCGATCGACAGAAAAAGTTCACAATATTTATAATTCTGAGCACTATCCTATCCAAATTAAAATCACATGAAAATATAATTTATATTTATATGTACATTTCAAGTGTATTATCATTATGATTTAAAAAATTCATCAAATTAAATCCATGCACGTAGAAGATTATTTATGATATTTTTTGATAGAAGATTATTCTCTTACTTATTTTTTTACTGTAATAAATCATATCTTAAAGATAAAGATAATCTCGTCATTTGTACATCATAATAGTAACATTCTTTTTTTATAATCGTATCTCTCATATTTAGTTTATTTTTTTGTCACTTATTTTTTTTATCGTCGATCAAAATAATTGAAAGTGTTATTATAATTTTTTTAAAAAAATTAAAATAAATTTACGTGTGAAACGTGTTCATTTAATTAGTATATATATATATATATATATATATATATATATATATATATATATATATATATATATATATATATATATATATGCGCGCGCGCGCGTGTGTGAGTGGAGAGAGAGAGAGAGAGAGCGCATGTTAACTTTTTTTTGAGATGTAACTGAGGGCTAACGTGATTTAAATAAAAATTATAATGGAATGTTAACCGGACATAGAAGTTATTAAAAATAATTACGGAAAGAGGATATATTTGAAAAAATCTCTTTTGAAAAAGAAAGCTCGTACGGTCAAAAAAGAGTAGGTCTGAATCGACTGATTTATCCAGTTTTTATGATTTTTTTGGAACAAAGAAAGGTTTCCCGGCCGCTACCCATTCTTCTCGGTCGATGCGGAGCCTCCTCCCCTCGCCGACGGGGACACGGAGAGAGGGAGAGAGAGAGAGAGATGAACTCCCAGCAGGGCGACGACGTGTGGGGCGACGATGACTTCCTCAATGCCCTCATCCAGGCAACGGAGGACGCCTCCGCCGCCGCCCTGTCATCCGGCGGCGCCCCATTCCCCTTTCCAAGAGACCCGTCCCACCCCCGTCCGCCG
Organism: Amorphophallus konjac; assembly: GCA_022559845.1. Lineage (NCBI taxonomy): Eukaryota > Viridiplantae > Streptophyta > Magnoliopsida > Alismatales > Araceae > Amorphophallus > Amorphophallus konjac. The sequence continues at coordinate 560,458,595 of CM040121.1, read as the reverse complement.
GAGCCCGGAAACCCCATGGCATCCGCTTCTGCCGCCGCCCTCCCCTCCACCACCTCCTGGTACGCGCCTCTCGAGGGGCAACCTCTCTCCTCTGTTTCCCCACCTCCTCCTGCTCCCGTTGCTGCTCCGAGGGCGCCGGCCCCTGCTCCCCCCGCGTACGACGGGGCCCGAGCCTCCTGGAACGATTGGGACGACCCCTTCGCCGCCGGAAACATGGGACCGTTCGCCTTCGATGCAGGTGTCGACGATCGGGGGTACGACTTCTCCCCGCCCCGGGAGCTCTCGCAGAGGGAGAAGAGAACGGAGTCCAGCAGTACAGCGGAGGAACGCATGAACCTAAAACCCCGTGGTCTTAAGAATGCTGGGCGCGGCCGCGGCAGTGCTGGAGGAGCTAGGGTGGAGAGGGAGAAAGATCAGGAGATAGAGAGGTTGAAGGTGATCTGTCTCCAACATCTCCTTTCCTCCGCGAGCTCTTCTAGCTCCAGTGGCCCGAAAACTTACTTACTTTTTTTTAGTTTTCTTCCGGTTCAGATAGCTTAGGAGGTTGCAAATAACCCAGGAACTTAATTCACGAGAGAATGTGAATTTAGTTTTGTGTTATCTTTTGTGTTTCTGTAATTGGGCTCTGCTAATTTAGCCATTTGTTATGCCACTCGAGCAAGTTTTGATTTTTCTTGGCAACGGTTTTTTTAGTTGCGATGATAATTTCTTTAGTTAGGGCCATGCGTCATGGGGGTTTCTGCTACCTGATTAAATGGATGTGTTTTCTTTATGTAATTTTTACTCTTTTTTTTATCTGGCAATTGGAAGTATTTGTTTAGTGTCAGTTCACATCTATACTTTCTGACTTTCTTTTAATGGCAGAGAGAGCTGGGGCGCGTCTTGAAGAAACTTGGCCGCGTGGTACTCTTTTTATGACTTGACGACACTTTACACTTACTCTGCGGGCATCTTGTTGTTATCCAACGATTATCCATGTTTGGGATGTTTCGTCATTGCTGCCTGGCATTGTGATTTTAATATTTTTTTAACTCTTATGTGGTTATTGAGTACATGCTCTTTATAAGCTCAAATTTCGAATGTTTCTTTTCTATGTAATATTACTTCATCTTTGGGTTCAAAAAAAATTCTAGGCATCCAAGCAATAGGTTTCAGAACAAAGTGTTCTTGAAACAGTTGTGGTTTAAGGGTGAGATTTGGACATGAAATAGTTATTTTCAACAGTATAAATGTCTTATGCGAAATGCTGGCACTAGACATTTTTAATTCTAATTCTTGATTATTTTTAATGTGCTCATGAATCTACTGGCTAATAAATCTTGCAATTTGTTGTTCAAATGCCTGTCATGGTTCTAATGTCATCTTGTTCTATGGATGTCAAATACTAAGTTTTGATCTCTAAAAACACAACTAGTAAAACTAAGAATAACTTGGGGAGACCACAGAGACATAGCAGAAATTGTCAGTGTTTATACTTTATATGTAGGAATGTATTTGTATGATGAGTAAAAACCAGCGGAAAGGTTCCAAGTTGAACCTCATTAGGATGATAATTCTGTCATTGTTGCTCACATATTAATAACAGGGTATAGGCTCTAAATGAATGAGGAGAATGTCCTTGGTTATAAATGAGCATTCAGTGAGGCGAAATTGTTTGTCATTTCAAAGGACATAACAAAATTGCTACTGTTCATGGTTCTCATCTCTCCTCACTGGGCTGCGAGTCAGATTAAAATCTATCACTTTTTAGTTGAACTGTGGTAAAAAGGTCTTTTAACCTCTTCATTCAAGAAACTTTATAATAGCCAGGATCCTGTCAGTTTCTATACCTGTCTTCACAAAACTAGTTTTGGCTTCTCCACAAAGACATAAGATCTATGGATTTTGAAGTACGTGGAGCCGAAGAGAGATTGTACTTCTTCATCAACAATTCTGCATCCTTGTACTCCTCACAGCTTCCTTTAATTTAACATCTACAAATTGTACTGTAAGTCCATGTTTCTTCTCCTGCCCAATGGCATCAATGAAGTCCAAGAATACAAATGTCCTGCACAATAAATGTTAAAGTTAATGATGGACGTCCTTGTGTGTCCTCACTGTCCCGTCTACTCATTAAAGATCCATATGCTTCTACGATAAGTTCCAATTTTTCCAGTCTACCCTTTTATCTCCCCCACTAAGTTTTCCCAATATTTTTCTATTATTTCCTTAGTAGTGGGTTGACAGTGAATCAGATTCTTTTTTTTGTTTTGAGAAAATGTGGATTGTACCACCAAATTTATACATAAATAGAGGTAGTACAATAGAGGAGGTGAGGAGATGTTTCTCATGCTCTAAGAAAAAGGCGAAAGCATGAATTGGATTCTTAAATGATGGTCACTTGCACAAAAGGCACACCAAGATGGTGTTTCACAAACTAATTCTCCGACAAAACAAAAAGAGGGGAGTTGATGGAACTCACATTACAAGTCAACTCTGCCCATTCCCTCACTCTATCACAAATGAAAGATACAAGAGATGCCTCTGCTTTGGCCTCCCTCCTAGAAATTCTATTGTTCTGCCCACCCATAAAGACCAAAGCGTGGCGTGCAGGATGAGCCACCAAACCACCCGATCTCTTCTGATGGGCCAACTCCTCCCCAAGACACAATGAGGCACTGCACCTCTCGTTGACGACCTAGAGCACAATGGGCTCTCCTCGCAAGACCCTCCCACACCTCCTCTGAATAAGTACATTGCACGAACAGATGGTCCACAGACTCATCCTCCTGGCCACATAGGCAGTAGGTTGCTTGGATCCCCGGGAGGAAGTGAAGTAGCCTGTCACAAGTGGGCAACCTTCTATGGGAGATCCTCCGAATGAGTAACTTCACCTTTAACGGGCTCCGCAGCCTCAACACGTGAGAGGCGAGCATGTGGCGCACCCCTCCTTTGGAGATGATGGAGTAGGCAAATGTCACTGAGAAGGATCCCGCCTCACCTCATCTCCAAGTCCACACATACTCCCGGTCGGAGTGCAATGTGAAGGCATGGAGGAAGAGTAGTAGGTCCTTAAGCTGCTCCATCTCATCCAACTTGAGGCCCCTCTTGAAGGTCGGTGCCCAAGTACCTTCTGGAAGCTAGGAGTCAAAAGACTGGGCAACTGATCCCAAAGGGTCAGCAGAAACAACAAAGAGGCTGGAGAAGGAGGCCTTCAGCGTGAAGTCGCTGCACCACCTGTCTTTCCAGAAAAGGTGCTGGTCCCCTCAAGGATGGCAGTATCGGTTTCGGCCGGTACCGAAACCGATACGTATCGGTTTCGGTATCGGTTTCGGTTTCGGCCGAAACCAGTTCAAAACAGTCAGAAAAGGCAAAAATTGTATTGAGCAGGTCCGGTTTCGGCCGAAACCGGACGGTTTCGGTCTGGTTTCGGTCGGTTTCGGTCCGAAACCATTAAAAAAATAAATTTTTTTGGTATCGGACTTGCTACAGTGACAAGGCCCGTTTCGGTTTCGGTATAGGCCGAAATCGATACGTTTCGGCCGAAACGTATCGGTTTCGGCCGATACTGCCATCCATGCCGTCCCCTTTTCCTAGTCGGATACGTATGCTAGAAGAGAAAACGTCCCTGCAGGTCATGATGCCGCGCCAGACTGATGAAGTCCGATGATGAGAAGAAATATCCATATCCCAAACTAGCCTTCTGCCATACTATGTCTACCTGATAACTTGCGCCCACAGCCTCTCATCTCTTATCCCCAACCTCCACAGCCACTTGCACAAGAGAGCCAAATTGAAGTCTATGACATCCTTGATCCCCAGGCCTCCCTCTTCCTTGCCGGTAGTCACTCTATCCCAGTTAATATCATGCCAACCCCTACACTTCCTCCCCACTCCCATACCAAAAAAATCTCGCCTGAATGGACTCTTATCTTTTTCGTCATAGACTTGGAGACCCAGAACATAAAAAGAAAATAGGTAGATAGGCTGTCCAACACTGATTTGCACAAAACTAACCTGCCGCCATAAGATAGAAGTCAAGCCTTCCAACCAGTCAGTCTGGACTCATCTCTGAATGATAGGAAGCCAGTCTGCACATCTCAAAGCACTTGGAGACTGGGGGAGAGCCAAGTAGGAGATGGGGCTGCCTGATAACCCAATATACAGGTAGCCCTCTAAAGGGCCATTTCTTCCATGTTAATCCCTACAAGTAGACTCTTATTATAGTTAACCTTCGAACTAGTGGCTTCCTCCAAGAATTCCAACAAAAGCCTAGCATCAAAGAGCTGCTGCTCACCCTCTGCCTAGAAAAGGATCTAATCGTCGGCATCCTGCAGGTGAGTGATAGAAGCACCAGCTTCCAACCATGAAGCCCCCAATCCGACCAGTCGCCTTTGCTCTCTATCACACCCTACTCAGCACATGCGCCATCAAGACAAAGAGAAGAGGAGACGTGGGGTCTCCCTGTCGCAGTCCCCTGCCACTACGAAAAAAGGAAGTTAGCTTCTCATTGACAAGGAGCGCAAAGGAAGCAGAAGAAATGCAAGTCCGGATCCATCGAGTCCATCTATCTCAATAACCCATCCTCTCCAACACATCGAATAAGCATAGCCTATTAACTCTATCACAAGTCTTCTCGAAATCCAGCTTGAGGACTACATCTTTTCTCCTCCGAGTCTTCATAGCATATAGACATTCATGTGCCACCAAAAAGTTATCCTGGATATGTCTTCCTCTAATGAAAGCTCCCTGAAAGCTACTGAAAACCTTGTCTATAACAATAGTCAATATCCTAGTCAGCATCTTAATGAAAATCTTGTATGTACCATTCAACAAACTAATGGGCCTGAAGTCCCTAAAGTCTTGTACACCTTATTTCTTGGGAATAAGTACTAGGAGAGTTTTATTGATGCCCCCCAAGTGAGCCCTTCCCTCTTGGAATTCTCACATAGTAGCCATAAAGTCAGCCTTGATGACATCCCAACACCTCTGAAAGAAAGCTAAAGGAAAACTATGCGGCTCTGGAGCTCTGTCCCCAGCAAGAGAGAAGATTGCCTGGCGTACCCCCTCCTCAGTAAAGCACTGTGAGATCGCCTCCCTCTCGCCTCCCTCTCCTCGTCTAAGAGACGGGGAAGGAGGTCAGCTACAATCTTGGGCCTAAAGTGGTCATCCTCAATAAACAACCTGGAGCAGTAGTCCCTGGCCAGACTCCTGATCTGCTATGAAGGAACTGTATGCTCACCCGTCAAGATAGAAGTAATAGTGTTAACTCTCTTCCTCCCTGAAGCAATGTGCTGGAAGTAAGCAGTGTTTCTATTCTCCTTTTTAATCCATCTGTCCCTCGACCTCTGCCTCCAATAGATTTCCTCCTTAGCGAGGATCTCATCAAACCGGCCCTTGAGAGTATCTCTGAGGCTCTTGTCCTCTGCATCCATCAGCCCTGCCTTCTCCAAACAGTCAAGCCCTCAATTTGCTGAAGAATTCTATGTTTAGCAGCCCTCCCCGGGAGGGTTTTGACAGCCCCCCATGTCTTGAGTACTTGAGCAGTATGTCGAAGCTTCAAGACCAAGGTAGCCATAGCCGACTTGCCAGCAACTTGTGAATCCCAAGCTCCCCTGACCATATCCATGAAATTAGCCTCCCTAAACCAGGACTGCTCCAATCTGAAAGTATACCTCCTATCTTGCAACCGACTGGTCTTCAATATGAGTATGGTTATAAATATAAGATTTTATTGCTATAGTCCCAATGGCTCTCTTAAGGTTCCTTTGCTCTTCATTCATGAGAAGCAATTTTGTAAGGCATCATCTAACTTATACAACCTTTCTTTAGTTGCAGACAGCTCAATAACCTTCATACGTTTACTATGACCTAGAAAAATTTGATGGTCTTCTTGGCTCACATTCTGTCCTGTGAGCCATTCAGTGCAGTCCTGGTCTCTTGAGCATGTTTCGCCTCCATCTCATCTACTGACCAAGTGGCATCGATAAATGATTTTGCAGCCTCACAATTTGCTCAATCATCCATAAGATTCACCCTCCACCTCTTTTGGTTAATCTCATTCTCTGATTCCTGCAATATGCATGGTTTGTATAGTTGATTCTGACTCATAACTGTGTACTTCTAATGCTTTCTTTATGTTGATGATGAGTTCAATTTTATCTTTTTTGATAGTTTCTTCGGTAGTGTAGGAACTGTGGTTTTATTTGCCATTTGATCTTGGAGTATGTTTCATGTCTTTAAACTGATAAATACTTATGTGGTCTTCTTTCCATTGTGTCGCATGTTCCATGAATATGATTTCTTCTTCAGTTGTTAATTCCTTTAGAATGTTTGACTTTTGTATATTTGAATTTTCTTTAATGTCTACTGTGAAACTATGTTTTAAGGGCAAATAGTTATTCATCTTCAGGAACGTGAACATCATGAGCTTCAGGAGGACAGGTCAAAGAAAGAAAAGGAACTCGAGTGTGCTTTTTCGGAGATGTTGGCCAGAGATGCTGAGCTTGAAAGTCTGAAGAGAGAAAAGTTGTGAGTAGAAACCATTTTTCTCATGGTGTTTCAAAAGATTTGAGATCATTACTTAATGCTTTCTGGAGATAGGGTAAGATGTAAACATCCAAGCTTGATAATCTAAGTTGGGGAGGGTACCAAGGATCAAGGGGGAGTCAGGATCAAGCATGTGGGTGACTTCAATTTGTCCCTTTTGAGTAAGTGACTATGAAGGTTGGGAGCAGGGGACGAAAGTCTTTGGGCAAAGCTCATCAGGCAGCGGTACTTCGGCAGGAGGAGGGTGTGGGACTTAGACTTTCCGGCTCCAGCCCACACGTCTCCTATTTGGCGCGACATCTTCTCTTGTAGGGACTTCATCTCCTCCGGTATTCAGGTCCGTATAGGGAAAGGCAACCATTGTCTATTCTGGAAGGACAGATGGTGTGGCGACTTTGCTTTGGAGGCTTCCTTAGTTCCTTCCCTAATCTGTTCGCGATCTTGGCTGGCCCTTGGGGGTCGGTGGACTGGGCTTTTGATCCCCTCTTCTATGGGGGCACCTGAGTACTAACTTTCAGGAGGGGCCTCAGGTGTGCTGAGATGGAACAGTTTCAAGATCTCCTCCTTACCCTCCTTGACTTTGCCTCACACACCCCATCAGGGAGGATGCGTGGATTTGGAGGTGGGATTGGGAGGGGACCTTCTTAATTAGGTCGGCCTACTCTATCATCTCTGATGGCAGGGTGCGGCACAGTCTTGCTCCCCACATTTGGAGACCGAGGAGTTCGTTGAAGGTGAAGCTGTTGATCTCATAGTTGTCAAGGCGACAAGGCGACCCAAGGCGTTCACGGGGTCCCTAAGCGTTTAGGCGACAAGGCGTTCGCTTAGGCGGCGCCTAGGCGACACTTCGGCCACTAATTAAAAAATCAAAAATATATATTCTCCAATATATAAATCAAGAATAAAAAATGTGAAAAATATAAAAAAATAAATTACATGAAGAAACTATTGTAATTAAATTATGTGACAATTATAGAAAACTAAGTTGTATCAACAAATTACAAAAAAAATAGAAGTAAATGCAAAAGATTCAAAAGTAAATGTAAAAAGTTCAGAAAAATTACAAAAGAATATACTAACATCAAGAACATTATAAAAAAGAAAGAGTTAAATGTACATAATAAGGTCGGATCCGGTTCGGACAGGTCAAGGATGGCCTCGCCTTGGCGCCTAGGCGACCGCCTAGGTCGCCTTTTCCAGTGTGAATAAGGCGCTATAGCGCCTTTCCCTTTCAAGAGCGCCTAAGCGCCTAGGCGGCGCCTAGGCGACGCCTAGGCGCCCGCCTTGACAACTATAGTTGATCTAGAGGATTTCCCATGGGAGGCTTCCCACCCGAGATAGGCTCTTCTCCTTCCTACCGGGTATCCAGCGGACCTACTATTTGTGTGGCCTAGAGGATGAGTCTGTGGACCACTTGTTTGTTGGCTGCCCTTACTTGTGGGCTGTGTGGGAGGGTGTGGCTACGAGAGCCCAATGTGTACTCGGCCGGCAGATTGAGGTGCAGCCCTTCATCGGATCTTGGGGTAGATCTTGACCCTTCAGAGGTGATCGTGTGGTTTGGTGGCTCATTCTACATGTCACTCTCTAGTCCCTTTGGTGTGAAAGGAACAAAAGGATCTTCAGGAGGGAGGCCAGAGTGGAGGACTCTCTTATTTCTTTCATATGTACTAGAGTGAGAGAATGGGCAGAGTTACTTTGTAATATGTGAATGCCCTCAGCTCACCTCTTTTTGTTTTGTTGGGGGGTTAGACCGTCCCACACCGCCTTAGTGTGGCTTTTTATACAATGTCTCTTTTTGGGAGCTCATTGACTACACTTGTACATCTTCCTTTTCATTTAATACATACAGTGGTACTACCCACTTTCGAAAAAAAAAGCTTGATAATCTAAGTTCTCTAGTGTACACTTCCTCATTCACCAGAACATCTTGTCCATTTCCTCCATTTTCTTCAAGTTGTGACATTTCCATGTTATATTCTAGAGAATTTCCTGTGGATCATTTTGTTATGGAGAAAGCTCTTCATTCAAAATCAAATTGAAGCATGATATAAAAATATCCACAAGAATCTTTAATGCAAAAAGAAAAAGGTGTTAGATTATTATATACAAAAAAAACTGTAACTCGGTCCAAAGTTAGAAGAGAAACATGCAGTTCTTTAAACCATTCACTCATGATTCTTCCCCGAAAGTGGACGGCATCATGTGTTCATTGAAGAAAAAATGTGTGAAATGCACAAAAACAATGTTAAAAAATCAAGATACTTGCAAAAGTTGAGAAATTTAACAGAGGTATCATGTTTTAGGAGATCAAACTATTGTGCCAACAGTTACCGAGGTTGAGTTGCCTTTTCTCAGTGGGTATGTTAGCTTTTGTAGCAAATAAGAAGGGGAAGATGTTGAATGAGGCAAAGAGTGGTAAAGATAGAATATCAACTAGGGTCTCAACCTATGTAGTCAGAGACAACAGGCAACTGAAGTGACCAAGGGGTAGCCTAGGCAATGACCTAGGTGTTTGAGGCAACATTTTATTAAGACGTAATAAATAAATCAGATATGTAAATACATTAAATATGTTAACAACACATATAAAAGCTATTAGATTACTAAATTCATCCATTCAGATGTGATAAATAAATTAAGAACCTATCAAATTCATCCATTCAGATGTGATAAATAAATTAAGAACCTATCATTTCATTGTGGATTGGCTTCCACTCCAATAGGCTGATCTGATGGTGGTATGTATCTAATTGGGCTTTGTCCTCTATTCCACGATCCTTGGATGCTATCTGGAAACCTCCCTGAACTCTTAGGCAAGTGCTATTTTCTCCAAGAGTACTCTTGAGAGAAGCAGACATGTTATTAGACTATGGGAGAAAGGGAAGCTTCTCTGTGTGGAACAAGAAAGCTGGCTACTCAATAGAGGAGAATAGAAAAAACCTGTGCAGCAAAATCTTCTCCTCTTAACTGGAGCTGTTTTTAAAGAAATGAATAATGACATCTTCGGGGAAGCCAATACCAACATCAACATCTTATGTAAAAGGTGCAAAACCCTTCCTTCTTCTGTTATCCCATCAAGTTGACTGCACGTGGATGGGGTCAACCGGAGGGTGCCATCTTCTTCCATACAAAGGCAAAAGGAACTGCAGCAATTTGCTTCAATCTCTTGCTGCCTTCTTTTCGAATCCCTTATTTTGCTTCTTGGTTGAATTGGTTCATAGATGTCAGCAACAGATGTCTGAGGCCAAAAGAGTGATTGAGTTGCCAGATGAAATTGGCGAGCCTATAGTATTTGTAAGGAAGTCCTGATGCAAGAAGCTGAAACTGTTAACCTTGAAAGATTCAGTGGAATTGATGCCAGTATGTAAAGCTTTCAAAGTCTGCATCTTCCATATGCAAGATGACCTTCTTAGTCCATCCCTAATTCTGGTTGTTTTCCTTAAGCTGACTAACTTCTGTTTGGTTAATGCCATCAGTCAATGCATCATGACAAATTCTGGTCTGATTCTCTCTGATAATACTCTGATGCTCATTGACAGGAGTGTATATTATTCAAATTATTTTGTTTATCATGTAACCGATATTGAACCTCGGGAACATTGACGATGATGACGGGGGGGGGGGGATGTTGTCCGGTGTTCACCGGAGGCCCCTCCAGGCGGAGCCCAGCCGGCTCGCACTGGGGAGCTCAACGGGGAAGGGTTTCGTCAGTAAAGCATGTTTCATGTGTGGAGGGCGGGGTCATCTCCAGCGCTACTGCCCATCTTCGTCGCCTGCTGCGTACAACGCAGCTCTTGTCCGGCCGGGCTGGAACTTTGGAGAGAGACTCTGCACATCGTTCCTCAACGCAGGCTGCATGGGCTGGGAGGCAGCCACTGTTTGGAGGCTGAGGCCCTTCTGCCGGAGGATGCCTTAAGGTGGAGGTGGTGGAGGGGGTTGCCGACGTGGGTCTGGTGAAGGTGCTTCTGGATGGTGGGTCAGGCTGTGGGGAAGGTTGGGAGGTGTGGAGGGTTGGAAGCAAAGGGTTCTTAGCTGTGGCCAGGAGCGAGGAGGCAGCACTTGCTTGGGCGATGGCAGGTGTTGTAGTGGCGGAGGGAACCCTATTCAGATTGAAGTCCTGGCCATTGCAGATGGGAACCTTCCCGGACCTTAGAGTTTGCCGGCTCAAGATGTGCCTCTTGGGGTTGGGGGTTCCCTTCATCCTTTGCGATGAGATGGGGATTGCCTCTCTGGTTCGGAAATTTGGGTGCCTGGAGTAGGGGTCACAGTAGGTGCCTCTCTTACGGCCCTGGAGGCTGTCGTCTTGGTTTCCAGCCCGCAGGCGGTGCCCGCCGTCGTCACGACCGATCTCGTCAGAGCTCTCTTTCTGGTCCGAGTGCAGGTGCTATCGAAGCAGGGAAGTTTGGGATCGTTGGTGGTGTCCAGCGTCGGCCGGTGCGACCTCAGTCTAGGGCAGCGGATCCCCTGTCGAGAGGTGGAAGATGATGGGAGCTAGGGGTTCCTTGGCGGCTCCCTGGCCGTCCATTCAAATTTCATATTTGCCATGATGGGCAATTGCGGTACTGGGCCGATTGGGTCGAGTGGTGGTGAGCCGGTGGCTTTAGAAGCTGAACTGGCTACTGGGCCGGGCATAGGAGTCGAGTCTTCTTCGACTGGGGGCGCACCGGACCTGGGTGAGAAGGCGGTCAGTTCAGACATTGTTAGGTCAGGGTCCGGGTCTTGCGAGACCCGTGACTTACCCGTCGGTCTTGGGGTTGTCATGTCCGCGGGCCCCGGCCTTGGGCATCTTCCTCACCCGATATGGCAGACCCCTTCCGCCAGTGTGCAGCCGCCTCTCCCGGCAGATGGTGGTGCGATGGCCAGACGACCACCAACGACCGCCGTCTTCCCTGGGGCGATCCGGCCTGTGGTCTCGACGGCGGCGGTGACTTCTGTGGGCCCTTTCTTGCCCACACTTTTTGTTCCAAGTCTCTCAGTCATCAGGGAAGCTAGTGGTGGGGCTTCCTTTGGTGCCGTGGCGGGGGAGGGATCTTTCATCCATAGATGGCAGTTTCGGTTTTGGTGTCGGTTTCGGCCCGTTTGGTTTCAGTTTCGACCTGAAACTAAATAAATTATTATTATTTTTGCCTATTGTAGGGTTTCAATTTTGGCCGGATAGTTTTGGATCGTTTCGGTCTGAAACGTTTCGGTTTCGGCCGAAATTGCCATCCATGCTTCCATCCCTTGTTGGCTTGTCCTCGGAGGTCCATCAGAGGTCGGAATGGTAGAGGTGGAGGTCGCGATTCTGCTACCAGGTATAGTGCAGGGTTGGTAGAGGCCTTCGCTCCGGAACTCCGCGAAGGCTACGTGCGGTTGTTGTTGGGCTCGTCAGCGGAAGGCACGTGTGAAGATGAGGCAGAGGCGGCGCAAGGCTAAGGTCACTGCACTCGCCGGACTTCCGGCTGTCCGTATTCGACAGCCTAGTAGCCTTAATTTCGACACTTGTGAGGTTTCACATAGGTCGGAGGCAGAGAAGTCTGAAAATGGCGCTATGGTATTGCATGCTTCGAGTGAAGGCCAACTCGTTCCTGGTCTTCCTGTGGCCGTGGAATCTGCAGGAGAGGGCTGCAGTGGCGGTGGGGAGGGGGACGAGGCGCTTCAGGAATTTTGTCCCTCTCTTTCCTGATCAAAGAGCAGCTCCGGCAAGCATTTTTGTTTGTCTTCCGGCGCCAGACCCCCTAACCGTTGGTCTTGCAGATGGGGATCTCGTGGCGGAGGCGGAGGCGGCGGTCGCGCTTTTGGAAGGATTTGGCCAGTAGGCGGTGCTAGCCCTACCACCCCCGCCTAGGGAGTCGGAAGATTTGCGCGCGGCGTTGGAGCAAGTTGAGGAAGCCTACCAAGGGGAGGATTTAGCTAAGGTGGAGAATGTGAGTCTCAGCAAGGAGGAGGTCAAAGATACCTTAACAAAGGTGGAGAATTATATGGAGACTCAGGCGAGTGAGACTGCTAGGTTAATTAGTGTATCTAATGCGGGCGTGGATAAAGGCTTGAGGTCTTCTTATGCTTGATCAAACGTAGATGGCTGGCGGATATAGGTACAAAGGCGAAAGCTGAAGCGGCTAGTAGGAAAGGAGGGATGGAGCAGGCTGAGGAGAAGGTGGAGGAAGGTGTTTCTTACTCTTTTGGTCTACGTCGAGGAGGGTTGAGGAGGGCGATTTTGCTTTTTTGGGGCGAATACACTTCCATTTCTCTGTTGTCTGGGAGTTGTCTGGTTGGGTGGTCGGAGTTGATAGGTGCTGGGACTTGTGTGTACTTTTATTCTCGATGGGGGTTTGAATATAGCGGGTTGGTGTTTGTTTGCTTCTTTTGCTCCCTAGGCAGAGAGTTGTCTGCCGACTTTTGTATTTGGGAGTTGTGTGTAAGCACTCCCCCCCTACATGTATACTTTTTTCTCTTTTATATAACATGTGGTACTACCCAGTACCCACGTTCAAAAAAATAGATATTGAGCCTCATCTGTTTGTATCCCCAAGAAATTCTGCTCCTATTGGTCAAAAGTTCGCGGTAAAGTAATGATGTCTATAAATACTTCATGGAAAGGGGATTTTAGAAAACCTGAAACAGCATCAATAGCAAACAACCCATAGCTCTTCCTCTCCCTAGGATCCTGGCTTTGATGTGTGTTAGTAGCAGACTTGGGAACACTGTTTTGTTGCTGTTACTTGATTGTTCATCAAACGAAGTAAATAAACTAGTTCTTGGTAGAAAATATAACCAGTCTAGATTTTCACGATGGCGATCTAATTTCATTATTTGTTGTTGGTGATAATATGCTAGAGTGAAGATTGGCGGTACAATCACAGTTCATTTCAAAAAGAAAATTTGATAGAGTGACGTTTTCATGGCAGGTTAACTTCAAAACAAATCCATTCTCAGGCTTCCATGCAACCTCAATGTGCGAGGGTTTCTGTTGAGAAGGATCTTCATTTCCCTGTTTCTGATGGGAAGGGTGTTCAGAGTCTTCCGAGCCATGTGGAAAATACAACAAAAGAGTCATACAGCATAGCTAATGAACCAGCTGCATCATTAAGGGATCCTTCTTTTGACATCTGTTTGCCAGACAGTTTTGCTAAGAAAAGAAAAAAACTTCAATCTGATGAACCTTCCACAGTTTCTGAATCGAATTGTCGCATCATGAATGATGGTGGTATGATTTAGATACTATTTTTTTTTAAGCAATGGCATTTGCCATTCTATTTCCTGCTTCTGATATTTGCTTGTTTGGGTAGGTTTGTCTACTTCAAATGGATGCCTTCTTCAGGTAAATTTCTGTGTTGACATGTTGCAATTTCTTCTCTTGATGCTCTAAGCTTTTGCATAGCAACTTGACCTTCAAATGGTAGTTGGTATATAAGTAATCTACTGCAACAGTAAGGTTGCTTCTTGGTGAGCGATCATGAGTTATGAACTGCAAACAGCCTCTCCTCTGGAGCAAGGGGGAAGGTGTAGTGACCTTCCCAGACCCATACTGAGGAACCCCTCAAAATGACCACCCTTTATGTAAGCAATCCCTTTCAGAAAAAAAAAGATGACGATATATTGCCCTCTTTGTTCATTTGAGAACTACAACAAATTATGTTTCTTGATACTCAAAGCTAAAACTTTGGTGATTTTTTGCAAAATGGATTCGACTCTGTTGGGGTTTTAGATGCTATAGTCAAGGGGACTATTTACGCGCACAAGATTCAAATTATCTCTTTTCTTTTGAATTTGCATTTGCAAACTTTTACTAATGACTTATGTACAGAGTGCACTTCCTCCAAAGGAACATGTTCAGCTGCATCATGCAAAAGCTGTAGGAATCCAGACAGAACTGGACAATTCCCGTCTTGCCATTGAGGATGGGTCTTCCTTACATGACATTTCGACGAAATTACTCTCAATCTGGGGATCCCCCACTAAGAGAATATCAGGACGACTTATCATCTCCAGATTGCTTGTATCTTGTTCAGCAGATCTTTGCATGCTTTTCAGGCTTACAGGAATCCCATCCAATATAAATATGGAATCACTGACCAACAAGGAGTTTTTTGATGTGGCTTTGCATGATCATATCCACTCTGTTCAATCACCAGAGGCTCAAAAAGTATCTCAATTGTACTCTGTAATGATGAAGGTACTGAACTAATCATTTGCACATTGTTAAAAGTGTGATGAATCTTTTTAGATGGTTGTTCCCATTATCGCCTGTACCCGAGGCCCTTGTTTGTTGGTTCGTCCTTTTAAGTATAGATGAATTACTCTGTTCATTTGGGAGATAAAGTCCGAAGGGTGTTTTATATCATGAACGGACTTGCACTGACTCGTCAATTCATGGTGGAAATGTCAGTTTTTATGAAAGATCTGGTGCCAAACGCTTCCTCTGTGAAGGTCACATGGCCGATAAAAATATCTTTTGCTGGTTGCTTTCTTGGAATATCTCCAGTATTTTTGAGACTTTGCAAGCTGGCTTCATCAGACTGTTATATGCCCTTTTCCAACTTTCTTATCACCTGTCTGACAGCATGCACTAGAGTCTAGAGAGAACCGGTCAGGGATGGGATCATCTGTGTGCATTCATTTCAAATTTCTTTCCTCCAAGTCTACACATCAAGGTTCTTTCCTTCATTTTCAGGGCAAGAGTTAGGAGCGTATGAAGGTTCCTTTTTTATTCAGATCCAAGGAAATTTTGTTTCATACCTGCTTTTTCTTCTTTAAAGAGAAATTTTTTGTTCAATCTTTAACTTGGGGATTTTTTTAAAAAACATCTCATTTTTGTTTGTTTACATGAATAATTTTAAGTAGCAATTGAATTCAACAGCACTCGTTTGTGGCTGATCCTTGAGGTTTGGATCTAGAGTGATCAAAGCTGTAGTTGTGCTGTTTCCAAAAAATAAAAAAGGCTGTAGTTGTGTAAGTTGGGAATGAGTGTCAGATTAGGGTCACTGGACTTGATTGATGGCGATCAAGATCATATGTGCATTAAGAGATGCTGAATGAATTGCAGAAGATTCTGCTGAGTGTGCTCTCTGTGAGAACTAGACAAGAAAAATTGTGTTGCTTCATGTTATTGAGCTTATGAGTCATGGTTGAAACCACAAATTGGCTGTCTGATTAGAACATTGGCATCCTTGGCTGGAACATAGTAATCTGCCAGATGAAAAATGCAGAGAGTGGTATTAAGCTGTGGGAAAGTGTGAATCAAGTTTCAGAAATGGTTAGGACATGAGACTTTTTTTTTTGGTGAAAGTTGGTGGTACCACTATTGTATTAAATGAAAAAGGGACGTATAAGTAAAGTCAGTAAGTTCCCAAAAATCCCTGTACATACAAGGACCACATCAAGCCAGTATGTCCCAAACTCCCCCCCCCCCCCACAAAACAAAAAGGGAAAAAAATTGGACTTCACATTACAAAGGAGTTCAGCCCACTTCCTCACTCTATCAGAAATAAACAATACCGCTGTCTCCTCCGCTCTGGCTTCCCTTCAGAACGTCCTGTTGTTCCGTTCTCCCCACAAAGTAGGACATGTGGCATTTGCTCTGTTTCAGTTGCAAGATACCTGACCATTGAGTTGTTTTTTCTATTGGGACAGAGTAACTCTCCTGTCAGTGTTGACCATATAAAGTATTGAGCGGTGACTTCTGGATGTGTAAACTTATGAAAGCTCCCCTACTTCAGGGTGGGTTGTGGTAATGTACAGAGCTGCAATCTGGCCCATCTTCTTGTTCTGCCCGCACAGTGGACATAAAAGTAAAGACTTCTGATTTGGTTGAATTCCCAAGGGATGTCTCTGTAGCTCTTTGGGTGGATATGTTTTATAGGATAATTACATATATACCCTCAAAATCTGTCTTATCCTACTTTATATTCCTATATTATGCATATCATCATCATGTTTACCCCCAAAATAAACTGTTTTCGATCATATACAGCCCTATTATCATCTGCCATTTATTTAACTTAAGGTGGAGTAAAACAGGAAAAAGACTAATTAACCTTGTTTAATGAAATTTGCACACATAATGCTGATGGTGACATATATGCCCCTAGAAGCTTTCATATTTTCATATGTACCCTTCCAAAACCTTATATTTTACATTTTCAACAGAATATGCCCTCAACTTTGATGGTATGGAAACCTGAGGGATACAACCAAAACAATATTACCTATTGTTGTGGGGGGGTGTATATATGACAATGTAGGAAATATGGGGTGTTAGAGTAGAATACACAAGATTTGGTATATATGTAATTGTGACTTCTCTTATTTATATGATTATACATGGTACAAACTGCTTAAAAGACCTATGGACTCAAAAAGGGGCTCCTGTCCATGTCTTTTAGAGAATATCTAATACAAGAGAAATTACCTTGCTGAATGGGGAGGTGTCTCCCAAGAAAATACACTTTCAAAGATATATGAAACTGCTGTATCTTATGTGAGAAGTGCTAGGGAAGTTATTTAACAATGAAAGAGGGCCGTGAAAGAGGGAACCTAAATTGGGATGGAGAGATGTTCTTAGGGTGGATTGTGTCATATGATCTGACTACCATGGAGCATTTTATTGTCATATGATCTGACTCTGTTGGAATAAAGTCCAGGAGTTCCGGGGTTTGAATCTGCATATTTGCAGTGAGGAGTCAAAGGCCCCCACCACCTCGTGATCAAGGAGCATCTCAGTTAGGCAAGGAGAATAGATAACTTTGGTGAGGCACTGATTATGGTGATAGTGTACGAGGCATGGATCCAATGTTATCATAATATCTGTAATCTGATGGATCCTTTTGATTGATGCCAGTTTGAACAGATATTGTACCTTTGAAGAGCATTGCTATTTAACTATTCTGGCTACCATTTGAGGTTGTTGTTATTCTCAATGGGCCTTCAGAGTTATAGCTTCATATATTCATCAATAGTATTGCCATGCAAAATGAAATGACATGTTATGCAAGACCACCACAGTTTCCATTAATTTAAAATTTGGCTGCAATAGACTTGTTTCATGATTATTGTCTTAAGTTGTCTTTATTTGCTCTTGTTTCATGGTTGCTAATTTCATCCTTTATATAGATGAGAAATGAGGTGGCCCAACTTGATGATTTGCTTGATATATTGATGGAGCTCTGTGTCCTTGGAAACGTAAGTAATAGTTCCTTTTTTTGGACAAAAGAGTAATAGCCTATTCAAGTGATTCCACATGAAATGATTGACCCTTATTATGCAACAATGATTGTATTTGCTGTTGAATTCATCATGCAATGCACTTGCAATTGTTGAATGATGAATGATTTTGACTCATCTAATATGCTCAATATTCTCTCAAGATTAAAGACTTGTGAAATAATTTGTATTTATGGAAAGTAGAAAAGAAATTTTTTTGAAGCTAAAGTAGAAAAGAACTACTTCCAGATAACTAACTTAGTCCATCAAGTGTCTACTCTATTTTCTCCAGGAAAAAAAAACCCATGCTATGACCATGAATTATTGTAGGAAAAGGCAAGCTCTTTTTGGGGTGGGGGAAGTGCTTGTACCTTTTGTCCACCATGGATCAAAACAGGAGACATTATTCCCATGAATATATATGGATGAATGCTTATTATAATGTATATGAAAACTTCTAAATATATGTAATTCTACTTGAAAACACATGATGATCTGAGGTTTCCATCTTGCTTTTATTTTATTTCATAGTTACTCCTGGTGACTCCAAGGCACCTTCCACATTGCTAACTCCTTTTTGACATGCCACCTAACAAGCTTTAGCAGATAGCAGGTTCTGGTAAATGTTGAATAGTATCTGTTTTACTGTTTGAAGATTATTCATCCTGAAGATGATTTTCCATAAGCAGGTGGACACTGAAACACTTGTTGGGCTATAACCTGAATCACATTACAGACATAGTGCTAAATTTCCTTTTTGTTGAATCAGTTATTTCATGCAAAATCAAATGCGGTTATCCTTTGACTTGAATTTACTCAATGATGTTTATTTTCATATTTTTAGGTGAATGATGTATATATCATCTGCTTGTGGTAGTTTCCCTAGTATATGAAGCTCAATTTCTTTCTGATTATTTTTGAATTACTCTTAAAATATCAATGCAGGTTATAATTGTCCATAGATCTTTGCGCATACTTCATGCAGTTTTACAGACCATTTGTTTCAGAGGATCCTACAAAAGGTAGAAGTTCTTTAGTTGTTATATTCCGGTTCTCATTATTGAAATATGAAATTCCTTAGTCTTTAATCTGATTTAATGCCATGTTCTATCCTTTGTTAATCTCTCTCTCTCTCTCTCTCTCTTATTTTTTGCTTCAGTTATGCTCCTTTTATGTGATGTTTATGGAACAAAATGTTTCAAGCCCAGAGCATGATTAACTTCTCTTAACTCATTTATGTTAGATGACACACTTACAATTAAGGGATTTTTGCATATAAACCATTGGTAAAAGTGAATTGGCAAAAATATCATGCCTGGAAACGTATTAGCAGACAAATCGTTACTTTTAACGAAATGTTACAAAATTGCCATTGTCGTAACCTTTTGTTACTACCCATGAATCTAACCGTGGTTACCTTTAACTAGACGTAGGAAAAGACGATAATATCCCTAGTTAAAATAATGGGACTCATCTCCCTCCTAACCCCATCTCCCTTCCACCCCCAAGGAAAACCCTAATCAACTAGGGAAGAAGACTAGGGGAAGAAGGCGGCGGCTGGGGGGAGAGGTGGGTGAGGAAGAGCCGTGCAGAAGGCCGTGTAGAAGCGGTACGAGGGGCCGGTGGCATGGTTGGCGGTTTCGGCCGAAACGTATCGGTTTCGGCCATAACCGATACGAAAACGGGCCTAATAACTGTAGCAACCCGAAACGTAAGTGAGATATCGGTTTCGGGCGAAACCGATACTGGTTTCGCCCGAGCCCGGTCGGTTTCGGCCCGAAACATGTTAGTTTCGGCCGAAACTTGTGATATTCCTTTCGCCTCCCTCCCGAAACCCCACTTCCGCAGAAGTTCCGCCGCTGCTGCAATGGTTTCGGCCGAAACCCTCCCCCCCGCCGTGCTGTGCTGCTGCCGGGTGCTGCTGCTGCCGGGTGCTGCTGCTGCCGCCGCTCTGCTGCTGCTGCCGTGCTGCACTGCTGGCTGCTGCGGCTGCTGCTGTGCTGCAGCTGCTGCCTCCTGCCTGCTGCGGCTGCGGCTGGGCCGGGCTGGCCGGCTGCGGCCCGTGCGAGCCTGCTGCCTGCGAGGTGGGCCTGCGACCCTGCTGCCTGCGAGCCTGCTGCCTGCGAGGTGCTGCTGCTGCCTCCCTGCCTGCTGAAGCCTGAAGCTGCTGGCTGTTGCTGCTGCTGCCGGGCCTCCCTGCCTGTGGAGTGTGGAGCTGCTGTGCACTGCCGGCTGCTGCTGCTGTGCTTGTTTAGGCCTTTAGGGGGCAGGGGGCTGTCCACACTCCACACGTCCACATCGACCGTCCGACTGCTACTGCGGAGGTAAATTTTGTGGAGGTAAATTTAGGGTTTTTTATGTTTTGTGTTTTTTTGGTTGAGTTGTTGAATTTTTTTTTGTTGTAGGTTAAATGTTGTATTGTAGGTTAATTTAAAACCATGATTAGATTTTTAACACTTCTAATTAAACCCTAATTAGAAGTTTATATTTGGGGCTTTTCTTTAATTAGGTTTAGTAAGGGTCAATTAGGGCGCAATTAAGTTTCATTGACTAATTTGAAGCGGGAGCATGCTGGTAGTTAATTAATTCGAAGGGTGATTAAGGGTTAATTGCTAATTAAGGGTTAATTAGTTCATAAAAATTGGGGCTTTTGTCTAAATCGGTTTGTTTAGGCTAAATTGAAGTTCAATTAAGCTTCATTGAAGATTTTGGGGTGGGATCATGCTGACAATTGATTTTTTCAAAAGGTGATTAAGGGGTAAATGATAATTAACGGTTAATTAGTATATAAAATTTGGGGCTTTTGTCTAAGTCAGTTTGCTTAGGCTAAATTGAAGCTCAATTAAACTACATTGAAGATTTTGGGGTGGGATCATACTGGTAATTGATTTTTTGCAAGGGTGATTAAGGGTTACTTGCTAATTAAGGGTTAAGTTTTTAATTGTACTTATACCTTTTGTGTGTCACTGTCTTAATGCAGCATCATGCCTAGACGTCAGCAAACACAGGAGCAGCAAGGGCAGGAGGATCCGGGGTGGACCCACATGTCTTTAATAGATGCTAAGAGAAGAAAGGTGAAATGCAATTACTGTAGTAAGGAAATGTATGGCGGAATTACCAGAGGAAAACAACATTTGGCAGGGGTAAGAGGAGAGGTCAGACAATGTGACAACTGTCCCCGAGAGGTGCGAGAAGAGATGCGCCAATGCCTTCTGGGGAAAAGGGAGAGGGTGCAACAAAGGGCTGAGGATGAGGCTGAAATTGCTGAGGAGATTTCTGGCAGAAGGGTTAGAAGGGATGATGATGAGGAAGGCACTGAGGATTCTGATCCAGAGCTGACTGAAGCAAGGGAGCGTGAACAAGCCGCTCGAAGGAAAGGGAAGGGAGCCATGGGATCAGGGACCTATGAGAGTACAGCTGCACGACGTCCTGACGTTGGTGCTGCCCCACATACGCAGGGAACAGGTCCCATGGACAGCTATCTGCACAGAAGGTCCCAAGCTACACAACCTAAAATCAAGCAAGCAATGAGAGGGGTCAAAAAATCAGCAGAAGTTGCAGGGCATGCATTTAAATCTATTTGCAAATGGTTTTTTCATGCAGGTGTCCCTGCACATGCAGCTTCAAGTGAATATTTCCAACCTATGATAGATGCCATAGCAGATGCTGGCCCTGGCTTGCAAGCCCCCTCACGTCGAGACATATACGGGCGTGGCCTTGAGGGAGAGGTTGAGGAACTCCATGATTGGGTTGAAAGCTTCAAGCATATATGGGTGGAGAGAGGATGCACCATCATGTGTGATGGTTGGACTGGTACCACGAAAAAGTCCATGATAAACTTTTTGGTGTATTGCATCAGCGGTACAGTGTTTGTGAAATCAGTTGATGCATCAGATTATGAAAAGAATGCAAATTATTTGTTTCATTTGATGGATGGCATGGTAGAACAAATTGGAGAGGAGAATGTTGTGCAGGTGGTGACTGATAATGAAGCCAGTTACAAGGCTGCAGGGAAGAAATTGATGCAAAAGCGCAGTCATTTATATTGGCTCCCATGTGCAGCACATTGTCTTGATCTGATGCTTGAAGACATAGGGAAGGAAAAGCATGTGAAGAAGACAATTGACAAGGCACAAAAAGTCACACAGTATATCTATGGCCATCCTAGGATACTAAATATGTTCAGGGCGCATGCCAGTGGAGGGCGAGATATCATCCGTGCAGGCCCAACCAGATTTGCTTCCAATTTTATTTCTTTGGAGTCTTTGCACAGGTATAAGATTGATCTCAATTCTTGATACTTTATCCTTACTGATATGTAGCAGTTGATGCAGCTTCAATTTTCATTTATCTGCACAGGTACAAGAATGAGCTGAAAGCTTTCATGTACCACAATGCCCTGCGGGAATACATCGACAAGGGCAATGTTGATACACAGATGGATTATCTGGATGTCTGCCACGTCGTGGACGACAACAAATTCTGGGACAGGGTGTCACGGTACTTGAAAGTAGTCACACCTCTCGTGAAGGTCCTAAGAATGGTGGATGGCGATGAGAAGAATGATATGGGCTATCTATACGAGGCCATGGACCGTGCCAAATTGGAGTTGCAGCATTCCCTTCCCAGACATTATGCAAAATGGTGGAAAATTATTGACCAGAGATGGGACAACACATTACACCATGACTTGCATGCAGCTGGTGAGTGATTAATTGTACTGAAATTGAGGTAATGCCTTTATGTTATTTTATAAATTTTATTTAGTTAATTATACACAAATGCAGGTTATTTCTTCAACCCTCGATTTATGTACGGTGCCGATGCACATGTTGATGGCGAGGTGCTTCAAGGGACTTTAAAAGTCATTGGTCGTTTATCGAGGAATCCAGAAAAGAGACTAGAGGCCGAAGTAGAGGTTCGCCTTTATTTGATACTGTCAATAACATGTATAGAATTTATTTAAGTAGTTATGTTAATCTATTACTTTATGTTTGTAGATGAACCATTACAGAATGAGGACTGAGACATATGCTGACTCCCAATTGCAATACGCTGTGGGAAGAGTGAGCCCAGGTATATTTTATTTTTTGGATTTCTTAACCTGATGAATATATATTTTTACAACTAAAATGCATTTTTTTATGGTTGGTGGAACAGCTGACTGGTGGATAATGGTTAACAACCGAGATATGGGTAGCAATGCATTGGCTTTCATTGCAATTAGGGTGCTCAGTCAAACAACATCAGCAAGTCAATGTGAAAGAAATTGGAGCACGTTTAGCCTTATACACTCAAAGGTTCGCAATCGGCTAAAGGCTGAACGGTTAGAGAAATTAGTGTACTGCCACTACAATATGAGGTTGAGAATAAAGAATATGAGGTTGAGACAACAGCTGCGAGACAAACGCGCCGCCGGGGATGCCGCCGCAGAAATTGATGTGGATGCCTTATTTGATGATGAGAATCCGTTGCAGTCTTGGGTGGAGACACGAGAGCAGGTTGATGAGCCCGTTTTTGATGATGATGATAGAAGATGGGCAGAGGGCATACTAGATGAAGATGAGCAAAGGGATCCCGAATTAAGAAGAAAATCAAAGAGGGCCAGAGATACTCATGCCCACATGTCTAGGGTTGTTGAGGACACTGAGGAGCAACATGATTTTCAGCCAGCTAGACACTCCGACTCAGATAGCAGGCCAGTCACTCCTAGAATGGGCAAGGCACCTACATCCTTAAGAAGAAGTACATCAGTGCATGGGCAAACTGAGAGAACAAATATTGCTGCTCGAGAGGACCCGGCAATTGAACAGTTAAAGCAGATTTATTTGAGGCACACGCCAAGGGGAACAGGATTCATGTCAAGGGTGCAAGAAGAAAGCACACCGGCACAGGAAAAAACATCCCCAAAGGCCAAAAGGCGACTGGAGACTGCAGGTTTCGTGATCCTTTGATTTTTTATTTTGGAAAGTAACTTAAATTCTTATTATCAGTTCGAATCAGAAAAGGTTTTGGTAGGAGATAAATTATATATTTTCGTATGTGCCAGGTGCTACAGGTGCTACTACTGGCGGTGGGGATGCTGGTGGTCCTTCCTCCTTCCACGCAGACACAGGCAGAGGATACAGTCAGGGTGAGGGAGGACATGAGTCACAGAGTCAATATGGGCATCCATCAGGTTATGGAGGTGGCCAACAGGAGGCAGCGATTTATCGGTCGTGGGGTTATGAACCATCATTCAACTTCCATCCGGCCAGTTCCTCTTCTCTTCCTCAAGATTCTTATGCTGATACTGGATTCGGCTCAAGCCAACCAAACACTCCAAGAGGGATCCAAAGAGGGATGCAGGACTTGGCTACCTCATTGTTTGGTTATAGTGAATATAGACCATACATGCAACATGGTTATGGGTATCAACATCAAGGGCCAGACGATGAGGGAGAAGGTTCTTCTAATAATTATTATCCATATTAGGTAAGAATCAATGAATTTTTGTAACAATTATTTTATCTATTTTGTCTAATTTTGTACTGCTTGTATTAATGTACAATGGAATATTACTTTAACTATCACATGTTCAATGTTTGAAGTTCAATTTTTGTAGTTGTCTACTTCAAAGTTATTGCACTAACTTATTCAGTCAAATGCATGTGTAATGATTTTTGTGATTTTAAGTGATTATTAATATTTTTTATGATTTTTTATCATATTTTTTAGAATTAATTTAATTTTTTTGACCTTTTATATGGGTTTCGGCCGGTTTCGGCCGAAACCGAAACCGAGTCAACTCGGTTTCGGACCCGGGCGAAACCGAGACCGAAACCGAGTTTGCCATCCTTGGCCGGTGGTGGTGTGCAACAAGGCCATCAAGGGGAAGGGGGCCTGGTACTGGGCGCACCTGGAGCCCATGCTCGTCCCCATCCCCGACATCGGCCTCCCCAAGGGCGTCAAGCGCCGGTGCTCCCTCTGCAACGTCGTGTTCTCGGCACCAACTCCTCCCGCACTGCCTCCGAGCACCTCAAGTGCGGCACCTGCCCCAATTTCTCCAACTCGCCGTTGTCCATGGCGGCCGCCGCCGGCGGCAGACAGGGCAGCACGCACATCCCTCCCCTTCTCAGGCCTGTCTCCACCATCCATCCCTGCCCCTCGTCCTCCTCCCTGCACCAGCACCGCCACCAGCAGCAGCAGGGCCACCATCCCAATCGCAAGCGCCCCCAGCCGGTGCTGCTGTCGTCCTCACCCACATATCACCAGATCTTGCCTCTGGCCATCGTGGAGGCCTCCTGCTTCTCGTCCCCGATGTCCATCAATAGCATTCACTCATCTTCCGCCATGCCGTCGGCCCCACACCTCCAGCAGACCTCCCAGCCGCATTTGATGACCGCCGGCAGGAAGGAGGACCTTGGCACCGTGCTCTCACTGGTGAACTTGCCGGTTCAAGAAGAACCTGGGCATCGTGCTGTCACTGGTGAAGGTGGTGAAGGCCATGGCGCAGGACATGGAGGCCGACCAGCCGCTCTAGTGGGGCAATTCCCTCTCCCGCTCTCCCTCTCTCTGTTTCTCTCCCTTACAGCCAACGAGGCTATTTTTGTCATTTCATGACCAACTAACGGGAATAATAAGATCTTTGTGGAATATTCATCTTCCCGTCGACGGAAGTTAACCATGATGGCATTTTTGTAACAGTGTGTTAAAAGTAATGATATGCTTGCTAATACGTTTTCAGGCATGATATTTTTGCCAATTCACTTTTACCAATGGTTTATATGCAAAAATCCCTACAATGAAATACGGCACATGGATAACATTTTTTGTGCTTATACCCTTCTCTTCAGCAGTAGAATGAAGGAATCATTTGTATGATTGAAGATATATTAACTGGAAGCATCTATATGAGGAAGCTTGGTTTGTTTTATATTTTTAAAGACTAAACTATTTCTTTTGAAAATGCTTCATAAGTTATGCAAAAATACCATTGTAAAGTTCAAATTGCGTTCAAGGTTTCGAGTAAATGATGGGCATAACTATGTAGATTTCATCCATATCTTTGTTGGGGAGGTGTATCGTCTTTATTGATCACATGCTTATGTACTTCAATTGATCTTTCAGTGTACTCTGCTCAGGGACAATATTGTGACAACTCAGTGCCATGATAGCATGTTTCAAGGAGAGAGAAGAATACAAGCTGTGAATATGGGCATGGAATTTCAAGCAACTGAAAATGCATGCAATAGTGACAGAATTTCAGTTATATTGCCATCAGGATCCTTTGGTCTGCAAGATCCATGGAACACTGAATACAAAAGTTCTAGCAGCAGCACATCTCTTTCTTTGAGTTGTTGGATTTCACTTTTCCAGGCAATGCATAAAATTGTTGTGAGCCATACAAAAGCTAATATTCAAGTGGAAGCACTTATAGTAATGAATTTAATTCTCTTGAGAAGTGAACCCATTTCAGAGAGGGGAAAGTATGTCCATCGACATCTCTTTGATCCATGTTCCTTTTGTAGATCCATGCGTAGAATTGACAATGTCTCTTGATACAGGCTGGGGTTGATACCATCATTTACCAGTGTATCCCATATTCTGCACATGCAAGTTGATTCTTGCACAAAAAGGCAAGCTGTAAAGCTTCTATTCCTGCTCTTAAATTGTAGGTCCTTATTCTTTTATGGCTGCCTGATTACTCATTGTAGATACACAAGCTGGATATTTTAATCCCTGTTTCCTCATCCATCTATGACAGATATTCTGGAAACTTATTTTCCATGAAATTTGTGCTATAATTGATACAAATTACTTGATAAACCTAAGCATTTTATTCTGATGTCATATCAAACAGTGTCATTCTCTTGGTTGTGATGGTTTGAACTGTTGTTGGATGGTATGGATTCATAAACCAGTGGAAGCAAGTTTAAACTGCCTGAACTGAGTACAACTGGATCTGACCTGTCCAGTTGTAGGAGGAAAATTTTGGGTTTCAATATGACTACAAAATTCTAAATCAAGCTGAGGTAGTTGGCTAATTCATGCTTCACATTGGACAGTTTTCACTGGTTGTCATCACGTGTACATGCCAGAATTGGACAAAACTAGCTGATTCATGCTTAACATTTTTCTTTTTCAAGTGTTATGGAAATATGCTTAATTATATAAAAAGCCCCCCCTCCCCGTGGTTAAAAGAAAAGTAAAAATGGAAGATTAGCTCATTTACATGCAAAACATCCAATGGCTATGCTCTTAAAGAAGACAAGCAGTGTCTCTACTGTAGACTGTCTATAAAACTATGATCTGACTAGTAAAGTTTAACTTACCTATCACACTCATCACGGTCATGTACTATATAGTCAGAGGCGAGAGGCGACTGAGGCGAACAAGAGGTCGCCTCATGCCTCAAACACTTAGGCGATGGCCTAGGTGTTTGAGGCAATATTTTTTAAAAATAATATATATAATTCAGAAATATAAATACATGTCTAAATATCACAAAAAATGCATATACAAAATCAATTAACTTCCTAAATTCATTCATTCCTAAAGTCAAACAAATTTAAATAACAATCTAAACAAATTTAAACAAAAAAATCAAACGGGCCGGGACGTGCGGAGGTGGGCCAGGCCCTGAGGCGATTGAGGTGGAGGCGAGGTGACTTGTGGCTGCCTCCATCGCCTAGGCATTCGCCTCCATCGCCTTTGATAACATAGGTCATGTACAACAAAGTATTGATCTTCTTGCCAATTTCTGATGTACTTCCTTGGTGTACTGCTTCTGGTACCACAGCTCCTTGCATGCATTTGTTTTCTTCTCTCAAATCACCCGAAGTGTCACATGTCAAAGGATCCATCAAGACTTCCCGCCTTCTATGGGATGCCACTTGTTTCTTGATGACATTGATCGCCCGAGGGTGATGAAAATCAAGTGCAATTAACTCATGCACATTTTCTCCCAGCATCCATTATTAGACCACATTAAAGAGTCAAGGACTCGCTCAACCTCACATTACAGGAGAAAGAACTTGCCCAACCCCACAAGAGTAACCCATTGTCCTAACCTACAGCAGGAAAATGCATACTATGGAGCCTCAATTTGGCAATCCTGTAGATAAGGAATTTGAGCTTTACTTGCCTCCCTTGGGACATTTGGCACAGCAAGAACTTGCTCAAACCTTGTCAATATCTGTACTCTTGCTGTTTGCTAAAATTCTATTTACAAAACCAGTTCTAAACCAGCATCGTCATCACAAACATCCATTATTCAGAGTCTATTTATGCAGTTGGTCACATGAATCAATAATCTCAAAGTATTACATGCTTAATTGCTTTTTAGAATATGTGGTGCTCCTCGAATTTGTTTCTTCTTGCTTCTGTGATTCTCTCACCAGAAGGCAAAAAGAGAGCACATAGTGTTCTTTTGGGATTATTCCACCAAATAATGGTAGAGTCACTGCAAGTGAATGTTTGTAAAAGCAGTCCGATTGCTAATTTGATCACCTGCTGATTTCTAACATCATGGGTTTTTAGAGTTGTCTTGTATCACAAAGTGTTTATTATACCCCTGCCTGAATGTGTTTTGATAGATATAATAGAGAGTTGGTGTCGTTGGTGGCTGGACAAAAATATCGGCTGAAATAGTTCAATGGTGCATGTTCCCCATCTCGTCTCACTCACAGTTTATTAGAGTACTTGGCCGGAGTGCAACAACTGCATGGTCAAGGGAAGTAGAGTTTACCTTCCAAAGAAAAGGGAAATAGAGTTTCTGTTGAAAATAAGCTTTCATTTTACTATTGAGCTAGGTCTCTAGTTAGACTACCTACGGGATTAATGTAACTAAAGCACTGTGTTGTCTTTTGTACTGAGTAGAGGTTGGCCTTTTGTTGTGTCCTCGTTTTTAATGTCTTGTGGTGGAATCCCTCTTCTTTTTCTATTATTGTACTGCTTCTAGCTAGAGAAATATAGAATTGGTGGCTTAGTCCACAGAATCTCACCAACCCCCCCAACAAGAAAAAAAACAAAAACAGGTTCTTTTAAATTTATCGTTGTGTTTATAAAAAAATGTATCATGACAGAAAACTCTTAAATTTATTTTAATTATTATTTGACCTGTCTGAACCGGGAAGTGACCACGTTATTGTGGTGATGAAGATATGCACATGTTTTTCACATGGAGTATAACTCCTGCAATAAAACTTGATTGTTTGCTCATACTAGGCCCAAAGCTCTTGAGGATATTCTGCTTTGGACTCAATGGTGAGAATAAGCACATGGAATCGGCTGTTGGCCAAGGTGAAGCCGCTAGATTACAGGAATCCATCAGCACCATCCCAGGGGGCTTGGCAGATTGTATAGCCCATGGAGGAAATTGTATTCAGGTAAGAGATTGTAATGATTGGCAGTGTAAATAGCGGATTACATCAGAAGTGCCATTTTGGGAGGTTTTTGTTTGATACCCGAGCAGATTCTTTTTCTTATAATTGTAGTAATGCTATAGGATGAATCCTACTGTTTTCATCAAGAAAAGGAAATGAAATTATGAAAGATCATACTTTTTATTTCTTTTGGAGTATGATACTTATTCTGTCTTGTGATTTCCTGTATATCAGCACATGGTTGGTGTCGAGAGGTTTTGCCATTGAAATACTAATGATAATTGGTGTCATTGATTAGTCATCCTTTATTCATCATGTCTTTTATTTTAACGTGCTTTATTTTAGCTGAAGACTAGCCTATCTTTTACCTCAGGTAAGGTGGAAATGCATTCAGCTATCCATTCTGTATTTTGAGTCCTCACCTCAGAACCTATAGCCTATTAGAGCTGCTATTTTACCATTTTTCTTGCTCATTTCAGTGATCAGACTTTTAAATTTTATCTTATGGGCACTGGTATTTTCTCAAGTTTTGGTGGGTCAGCCTTCTTGTGAAATGGTACTGGTAAAATGTAAATGACTATTTGTAGAAAATTTTGTGCTTTTTGTCTGTAAACTTTTCTTTTCCCTGTTGGATGAGTTTACAAGTATTTGATGATCAGCTCTTAACATCATTGACAACTGTTATGAAAAAGAAATTTGGCATCTAATGTTCTCCAGAGATGGTTCAATACCTGAAGCAAATATACTGGACTTACAAATACTTGATCTTTCCTTCTTTCTGATGCATATGCAAATGTTCCATTAATGTTAACGGAGAAACAAAACCATAGTTGTCAAGGCGGTTGCCTAGGTCGTGCCTAGGCGACCAGGCACCCTTATGTGGCGAAGGTGCCAACCTGCCTTTCTGCTACCCCCAGAAAGGCAGCAAGGCACCTGCCCGCCTAGGGGAGCAAGGCGCCCCAAGGCTCCCTGCCTGGGTGCCTTGGGCTTCCTGCCTTGGGTGCTCTATGTCTGTGCCTCTCTCTCTGTTCCTTATCTCCTCCCTCTTTCTCGCAATTTTTGATATTAAAATCTATATTTTTTTCATGTATCTTATTCATAATTTGTATATTGGGGATACATATTTTTTGGATTTTTAAATAGGTGCCAAGGTGTCGCCTAGGCAACACCTAAGCAGACGCCTTATCACCTTGCCTTGACAACTATGAACAAAACCATCAAAGAAAGTCTCTATCCTTTCTTCTGATTACTCAGAGCAGGAGCACAAACAATAAATGGAATCTGATGGCAGAGGGGAGTAATAGACCACGATTCAGTTTTTCTTTGGCAATGGGAGTAGAAACTGGGAACAGAGCAGATTGAAAGTGGGATCAATGGCATTGTTAGTGTTTCCTGCTTCTAAGTTTTAATTACCATTACTCTCCTAGCAATGTTGTCAAATTTATGTTGACCATATCCTTTCCCCATCCAGAAAGTGAGAAAAAAACTCAGTATTGAAAATGTTCTCTCTTTTCTATAATTCTATTACCCTTTGTTAAAGCATCTATCTCTTAACCTGTAGCATTCCATAATAGCCCAAATCTGCATGATGGTTCAGGTGGTTTGCCTCAGACTGATTCCACCTGATGTGACAAAGTCCTGTATATTGTCGATTTATTGCTGGAACTAGTCAGATTTGTCAAAATTAGCTAGAATCAGTGAGTTCATGCTGTGGGATCAGGATTCGGACTTCCTAATGTATGATCTGTTTTCAATTCTGAATTCATATGTCTTAGCATTTCCCTTTGTTCTTCTTTTGCTAGAGAGATATTCTGTATATGACCCTTTAGATTGTACATCGTGCTTTTGGTTTATTGCATATATGCCCCTTTGCCTTGGGTGAGATCCTAATCATACTTGTATATTTATATATTGGGGTATCACCTTAATGACGATAAGAGAGACTTCATTATTCTCTCTCTATGTTATAGTGTGGTATCAGAACCCATGGTTATGTTTGCAGGCCAGATATCCTATGTTTGTCTTTCACTTGTCAAAGCCCAGTCAGCCTATATCTCAGGCTGCCAAAATGGTCCCGTATTGACTGGAGAGAAAAGAACAAAATATGAATATAATGTAATGCCTGGTCCTCTTGCTGCCTTTAATGTTTTAGGTTGAAGCTGTTCCCCATTTGAGCATCTTTGTTTTTTGTTGTTGCATATTATAGTGTTCTTCATACCTTAAGTTGTATTTGATTTGTACTCCTTGATGAACATACTAAGCTTTTTCCCTTGGGTTGCAAATTCTTTTTTTCTTGGAACAGTTTTGTGCACAAAGGATATGTATGTTATGTTCCAGTTGTTCAGTTCTTTTGGATCTCCTTTCATGTCACATTCATTGAGGGGGTGCCCTATCATATCTCTTCCTCTCTGGATCTTTCTCTTCTTTACAGTATTGATCCAGCTTCTATTGTTACTCTCAGTATTCCTCTTTCCACATTGTAGTCCTCCTCCTCTTATTTTGCCCCATTTTTCCTCATCTATTAAGTCTGGCTTTTCTCCATTTTTATCGTCTTTCTACTCTTGTCGAGCCTTCTTCGTTCAATCAGATGTATTTGGCTCTTTACAGCTTGTCCAACCTCCTGCTAGCCAAGTATATTTCCATGTTTCTCATGACTTCTTTGCCCCTTCAGAGGCTTAGGTTGAAGATGCTGGTGCCCCTTTTAGCAGATCTTAACCCATCCTGGTCCTAGTTTATCTTAGTGTGGATCCAGTCTGCTATCCTCTTGGAGATTGGTATCATTCTGATTTCTTTGACTGTGACTGACCCGTAGTCATAATTTGTACATTTCTTGCAACAATCCATACTCGGCCTTAGACCTATTACTGGAAGCTTCATTCTACAGATGGAGTCTCCGTTAGATTTGACTTGCTATTGTCAATTTTTTGGTTTTTGAGCTGGCTATCTCTCACAAGGATGGCAGTACCGGTTTCGGTTTCGGCCGAAACCGGCTCAAAACATTAAAAAAAAATACAGAACAATTTGAAAAAATCAGGAAAATATAAATAATCAGAAAAAATCATTAGACATGTATTTGACTGTAAAGAAATTGGATTAAGTGCAATAAACATGAAGTAGGCATTAGACATGTTAAACTAATATTCTTGAGTACATATTAAGCATGAAGTAGGTTCAAGCAGTACAATAAACCTAATTAGACATAGTAAATGTTGCAAAAATTAAATGATCCTTACCTAAATAATGATGCACTAATATGGATAATAACTAGAAGAACCTTCTTCCTCATCGTCTGGCTTCTGATGTTGATACCCATAGAAAGGTTGCATGTATTTTGTATATTCACTATAACGAAACAATGAGGTAGTCAAGTCCTGCATCCCTCTTTGGATCTCTCTTGGAGTGTAAGGTTGTTGGCTTGATTGGAATCTAGAATCAGCATAAGAAGCAGAACCTTGAGGATGAGAATAGGATGCTGACCCATAATTGCTACTGGGTGGAACTGGATGGAATTGAAATTCTGGTTGATGACCCCACCCATACATGCCTGCTTCCTGTTGGCCATCCCCATAACTTGATGGATGTCTGTATTGGCTCTGTGAATCATATCCTCCTTCACTATGACTGTATCATCTGCCTGTGTCAGGGTAGAAGGAGGAAGTA
Source organism: Amorphophallus konjac (assembly GCA_022559845.1). Classification (NCBI taxonomy): domain Eukaryota; kingdom Viridiplantae; phylum Streptophyta; class Magnoliopsida; order Alismatales; family Araceae; genus Amorphophallus; species Amorphophallus konjac. Next base: position 560,425,860 of record CM040121.1, on the reverse strand, counting down.
GGTGCATATGTGCCACTGCCAGTAGTAGCACCTGCAGTTGTACTGCGGTCATTATCATCATAACCATAAGAAACCAATCGTCTTTTAGCCTTTTGGGATGTTTTTTTCTCTTTTGGTGTGATCGTTTCATTTATCTTTGAGAGGAGTCCTTTTCCCTTTGGCATGTGCCTCACATAAATTTGCTTCAACTGCTCAATTGTCGGGTCCTCTCGAGCAACAGCACAAGTCCTCTCAGTTAGCTCATACACTGATATACTTCTTAAGGATGGAGGTTGCTTGACCATTCAAGGAGTGACTGGCTTGCTATCTGATTCTGAGTGTCTAGCTGGCTCTAACTCAGGCTACTGCTCAATGTCATGAACAAACAAAGCTGGGTCCTCTCTCTGGTGCGCACGAGTCTCTCTGGCCCTCTTTGTTGGTCTTCTGAATTTTGGATCTCTTGACTCATCTTCATCTAATATGTCATCTGCCCATGTTCTATCATCGACATCAAAAACGGGCTCATCAACCTGCTCTCGTATCTCAACTCATGACTGCAAGGGATTGTCATCATCAAATAATGCATCCACATCAATTTCTGGAGTTGTATCATCTGTGACGCGTTTGTTCCACAGCTGTTGTCTCAACTTCATGTTTTTTATTCTCAATCTCATATTGTAGTGACAGTAAATCAATTTTTCTAACCATTCAACCTTTAGCCGATTGCGAACCTCTGAGTGTATAAGGTTGAACGTGTTCCAATTTCTTTCACATTGACTTGCTGATGTTGTTTGACTGAGGACCCTAATTGTAATGAAAGTCAATGCATTATTGTCCACATCTCGGTTGTTCACCATTATCTACCAGTCAGTTGTTCCACCAACCATAAGCAAATAAATGTAAGATGTAAATAAAGATCAATTCTCCATGATGTACTAATACATATCGACTCAATTTAAGTAGAAAGATTTAGTATACCTGGGCTCACTCTTCCCACAACGTATTGCAATTGGGAGTCAGAATATGTCCCAGTCCTCATTTTATAATTGTTCATCTATAAAAATAAAGTAATAGATTAACATGACTACTTAAGTAAATTCTATACGTCTTATTGATAAAATCAATAAAGGCCAACTTCTATTTCGGCTTGAAGTCTCTTTTCTGGTGTCCTCAATAAACGACCAATGACTTTTAAAGTGTCTTGAAGCACCTCACCATCAACATTTGCATTGACATTGTACATAAATCGAGGGTTGAGGAAATAACCTACATTTGTGTATAGTTAACTAAATGTTAGATATAAATTAACCTAAAGAACAATGAACTTTGTATCAATACAATTAATCACTCACCAGCTGCATGCAAGTCATGGTATAATGTGTTGTCCCATCTATAGTCAATAATTTTCCACCACTTTGTATATTCTCTGGGAAGGGATTTCTGCAACTCCAATTTAGCACGGTCTATGGCCTCGTACAGATATTCCATATCATTCTTCTCATCGCTATCCACCATTCTTAGGACCTTCACAAGGGGTGACTACTTTCATGTACCGTGAGACCCTGGCCCAGAATTTGTTGTCTTCCACGATGTGGCAGAAATCCAAATAATCCGTCTGAACATTAACAATAGATTTGTCTATGTATTCCTGCAGGACATTGTGATACATGAAAGCTTTCAGCTCGAAGCAAATCTGGTTGGCCCTACACGGATGATATCTCGCCCTCCATTTACATGCTCCCTGAACATGTTCAATATCCTAGGATGGCCATAACTATACTGGGTGATTTTTTGTGCCCTCTCAATTGTCTTCTTCACATTATTTTCCTTCCCAATGTCTTCAAGTATCAAATTCAGACAATGTACTGCACATGGGAGTCAATATAAATGCATGTGCTTCTGCATCAACTTCTTCCCTGCAGTCTTATAACTGACTTCATTATCAATGACTACTTGCACAACATTCTCCTCTCCAATTTGGTCTACCCTCTTATCCATCAAATAAAATAAATAATTTGCATTCTTTTCATAATTTGATGCATCTACAGATTTAACAAATACTGTACCTTCGATGTAATAGATCAAAAAGTTAATCATGGACTTCTTCGTGATACCAGTCCAGCTATCACACATGATGGTGTATCCTCTCTCCATCCAGATATGTTTGAAGTTTTCAACCCACTGATGGAGCTTCTCAACCTCTCCCTCAAGGCCACGCCCGTATATGTCTCGACGTGACGGGGCCTTCAAGCCAGGGCCAACATCTGCTATGGCATCTAGTATAGGTTGGAAATATTATGATTCAGTTGCATGTGCAGGGACATCTGCATGGAAAAACTATTTGCAAATACTTTTAAATGTATGTCGTGCAACTTCTGCAGATTTTTTTACCCCTCTCAATGCTTGCTTGATTTTTGGTTGTGTAGCACTTTGCCTTCTGTGTAGATAGCTGTCCATGGGGCCTCCTCTCTGCGGGACTACACCAGTGTCACGACGTCGTGCATCTCGTGCTACACCAGTTGTACTGGAGTGTGTCCCTGAACCTATTGGTGCTTTTCCTTTCATTCGAGCGGCTTGTTCACGCTCTATTGTTTCATTCAGCTCTAGATTTGAATCCTCAATGCTTTCCTCATCATCATCATCCCTCCTTCCTCTTCTGCCTGAAATCTTCTCAGCAATTTCAGCCTGATTTTCAACCCTTTGTTGCATCCTCTCTTTTTTGCCCAGAAGGCACTAGCGCATTTCTTCTTGGACCTCTCGGGGACATCTGTCACATTGTTTGACATCTCCTCTTATCCCTGTCAAATGTTACTTTCCTCCGGTAATTCCGCCATGTATCTCCTTACCACAATAATTACATTTCACTTTTCTTTTCCCAACATCAACTAAGGAGAGGTGGGCCCACCCCTGATCCTCCTGTCCTTGCTACTCCTGACCTTGTTCACGTCTAGGTATGATGCTGCATTAAGACAGTAAAAAATAAATGGTTGTAAGTACAATGAAAAAAATGCAATGAAGCATAACTGAGTTTCAAATTATGTTGAATTTAGATAATTAGATAAAAGTCTCAAATTTAATCATCTAATTAGGACTTAATTTGGAGTTTTACCCTAATCACCATTCATTAAATGTAATTAGCAGTATGCTCCCGTCCTAAATTATTCAATGAAGTTTAATTGAGCTTCAATTCACCCTAACTAAATCTAATTAAAAAAACTCCAAATTTAAATAGATAATTATGACTTAATTTGGAATCTTATGCTAATCACCCTTCATTAAATGTAATTAGAAGCATGCTTCCGCCCTAAATTATTCAATGAAGCTTAATTGAGTTTCAATTGATCCTAAGTAAACTTAGTTAGACAAAAGTCCCAAATTTAAATAATTAATTAGGGCTTAATTTAAAGTTTTATCCTAATCACCCTTCATTAAATGTAATTAGTAGCATACTCCCGTCCTAAATTATTCAATGAAACTTAATTGAGCTTCAATTGACCCTAAATAAATCTAATTAGACAAAAGTTTTAAATTTAAATAGTTAATTAGGGCTTAATTTAGAATTTTATCCTAATCACCCTTCGTTAAATGCAATTAGCAGCATGCTCTCACCCTAAATTATTTAATGAAGCTTAATTGAGCTTCAATTGACCCTAACTAAACCTAATTAGATAATATTCCCAAATTTAAATAGTTAATTATGGCTAAATTTGGAGTTTTATCCTAATCACCCTTCATTAAATGCAATTAGCAGCATGCTCCTGCCCTAAATTATTCAATGAAGCTTAATTGAGCTTCAATTGACCATAATTAAATCTAATTAGATAAAAACTGTAAATTTAAATAGTTAATTAGGATTTAATGTGGAGTTTTAACATATTTAACATATGAAAATTAATATATTGAAGAGAACCTTACCTACAACAAAAAAAAACTATCAAACCAACAAAAAAATAAAAACTTACAAGATCTATTAGGAATCTACAGCAAGAAAAGGCGACGGCTGCGACTACACGCTGCAAACTCCAAGAAATGGCGACGGCGGCAGCAGCAAATCCCTCCACTTGGAGGAGGCTCCACCTGCAAGGGTGTTGCAGCAACACACTTCTCCCTCAGATCTGAGAATATGAGGGAGAACAGAAGTGAATTCCCCTTAAGAGGGGAGTTCACGTCCGATTTCGGCCGAAACCGGGCGGTTTCAGGCCGAAACGAGAAGTTTCCCGAAATCATTAAAAAGTTCTTTTTTTAAGTTTCGGACATGCACGGTGAGCAGGTCCGAAATCGTTTCGGTATGGACCGAAACCGATACGTTTTGGAAACCTATACGTTTAGGCCGAAACGTATCGGTTTCGGCCGATCCTGCCATCCTTGATCTCTCACCCTACAATTGCTCATGTGATGCATGCTGTGAGTCAGTTTGTTAGTCCTCTCACTTTGGTTCATTGTGATTTTTCTTCTTTTTTTTCTTTGCATATTCTTCGTTGCATTCATGGCTTGGTTTGTATGTTCTCTATTCATGTTTGTCACTTTCTCTTTGGAAGTTCATGCCTTCTCTGATGCAGACTCGTCACATGGTCCCACTACTCGCCTTTTTGCCAGGGCTTCTGCACCGTCTTTGGTAGATCTCCTATCTTGTGGTATAGTAGGAAGCAGGTGGTGGTTTCTGGCTTTAATACTAAATTCCGTAAAATGTTATTGCTGATGCTTCTTGATGTTGATGTTGCTACCCTAGTTCCTACACCTTAATCCGTAATAACTAGTGCTCTCTCAGATTACAAGCAATTTGATATTCCCTGTGTGGATGAAATGTATTGAGGTTGTCTTCCACTCTGTCCAACAGAATTTTATCTTTGGTAGCTTGCTCTTCCTTGTATCTCCTCTCTTGAGCTAGTTGATGATGTCTTCCACCAAGTCCGCACTTCAAGGAATTGGTTGGCAAACTTGATATTAGCCACTATGAATTAAGGGAGGTGTTAGGAAGATACTGTGTATGTCCCGCTTTGGTTGTGTGTTTCTTTTTGGTTTCTTGTGTAATGTCCCTTTTCCTTGGGAAATGTCCCAATGGTACTTGAATATGTATTAGGCTATTGTCCTAATGATGATTAGAGAGCCTTCATTATTCTTTTCTTCATGTGTGACACCTTTTTATGCTTTTCCTGTTGAAAGCGAACATAACAAATGTTCACTTGTTTTAATAAAAAAAGTGGGAGTATCCTCGTTCCATAAGAGCGAGTAGATTGTGTTGATTATTTGCTAGTTTTTTATTGGCACAATGTTAGACCCTTCGTTAATTAATTTATTTTTGTTTTTTAGGAATTGATGCTCTCTAAGGAAGCAATAATCTTGCTGGCATTTATTGCATCCTCCGGAAAATCTGGCTTTGAAATACTTTTGCGTCCAATAAGTAAGCAAGGCAATTTTCTTGAATTGATGGTTAAAGTTTTGGACTCCCAGGTGGAGACACAAGCACCTGATGTTGATGAATCACAGGACCTTCACACAGAAAGGTGAGCCAAATTGGTAACTGATTCTCATCAAAGTTTTAAACTGGTGCTATTAACGTGTTCTGATTGATCCAGCCTCTCTTTGTTCTGTCATTAGTATCAACACCAATATTCCTGTCATTCTGCGCAATAGAACCTGACAGAATAAACTCATGATTGTGAGGATTTCATGCCCATAAATAATGATCATTTTTTTCTATATTACTTTTTTCAAAGTTCCATGTTTTCTGTTTTATTTTTACAGAACCTTGCCTTTAACCCTAGCCTTGTTCTCCCCATCTTCAACTTAGTTGTAAGGCCACTCGTAGCCTTGTTGATTGGTATTGTATCATGTGTAAAAGCATATAAGACAGCACATACTGTCACACCAAAGCAGGATCGCGGGGACATAAATGAGAACATTGATGTACCTCAATCAATACCGTAACCTCTTCAATCTCCAGAGGAGCTGTCATTGCACTAATGTTTGCCCTTTTGTTCATCTCTAATCCTAATAAGGTATACCATGACACCAATACTCTTTGTGCTTGGAGCTTTAAGTGGCTTCAATTTGACAGTTCTGTCTATTCCAAGGGGTTGTGGATTCTTTACATAGAGTGTAATCCATAAATACTTATAAGAAGAAACACTACCTGTGATGTAGGTCACGAGATATGTTGCCGATATGGTCCTGCCTCCTACCTGTGGATGAGTTATCTACAGGGCAGCAGATCCTGTGCAAGCCAAGAACCGGGATTCAGGCAGATGATCATAGGGAGATCGTTTTTGAGATGGAAACATTGTAGTGATAAAGTAGCTTTTGCAAAGGGGACTCTAATCCTCCATCTGCTACAGATTAATAAACTGAAATCACAAAGAGGCTATGGACCTCCACAGGCAGGTATCCATCCTTCCTATTCTACAAAGACATAAGCCTATTACATCTACCAACGCAAGCTGGGAAATGAAGTTCCAAATGAGGGATTATGGTTTAGGAGCAACAATTTAAACTCTCCACACGTCCCCATCAACCCAAAAGTAAAAGGAAAAAGGAAATGGCCTAGAAAAAAAACTCTTTTGAAAATAAAAAAATGAAAGGACTGATGTATGGGCACCAAGTTGTACCTTTGAAAGAAATAAAGAACAAAAAATGTCATAAAACGTAGTTTGAGGGAGCAGTGATAAGCTGCCATCAGGTATTCACAATTGAATCCCTCTTGCAAGCCCCGCAGAAATGATTCTTTGGTTCAGTAACAAGATTCAGTTGTAAATAAATTTGAATAATATGAGCCTCTCTCTCTGTGAATATCATCAAGTATATGGCTTTCCATTCTCAAAAGCCCATCAATTGTATGGCATATAACAAATTCATTTCCCCCCTTCGTGCAATGCTTTTGCTAGGAGGATTAATCCCTCAGCCCTTGATCCTTGTCTCCCCCTCCCTACGCCCCCCCAACCTTTTGATACTTTGACCTGCCAGGGAAATATTGGTGGAATTGTAGAGGTCTTGAAGGATTACATGGTTGGTAACAACATTAAAACAATGATTGAAACAAGGAAATTTGATATTTTCTCTTGATTGATCCAAGTTATATATGCTTCTGGACGGTCTAGGTTGATCAATGTGTCCTTGTTTTTAAACTGTGCAGAACTGCATTGATCAGAGAGGCACTGATTCTTTTTAACCGGTTGGCATCAAATGCTTTGTATTCAAAGACCACATTGGGGGTGCTCACAAAGAACACTGCCATGACAACCTTGACTATTGATGTTGCCAATAGAGTATGCCAGAAAATGAGTGGTTATTGTAAACACGGCAGCACAAAGAAGGCACCTATGGAGGCCGAAATTGTTGACCTAGCTCAGTTGTTTAGAACCAGAATATTATCATTCCTAGGAGAAAAATCATCATAAGCAATGTGCACCAAGTTCGTTATCTTTATGGTGGTCAGTGGCGAGGACAAGTACTGCATACTGGCATACCATTCCCGACCCCAAGATTCAAGATGGGGTCAGGAAATTTTGAAAGCCTGTGTGCAATATGAATCCTGAAGAATCGTGCAATTCAGCTCGCTCACCTGTAATTAATTCTTGGGCGCATGAAAATGAGATTGGCTCAGGGACATCCTACAGAATTTGTGGAATCTGTGCTGACAAAGATATTTGCAGGCAAGAGTTACTTTGTAGTTGCTTATGTATGTAAGCTATATGACTGATTATTTTTCGTAGTCTTGGTCATGGATAAAAATAACTCACATGTCTTTTGAATTTTAATTGCAGATTAAAGAATGCTTGTAACTGTCGGCTATATCTGATCATGGGGACACCATCTGGAATCCCATTTTACTTTTCAATCCTAAGTGGGTGATAAACTGGAATGGCTGGAACGTTAGGCTGTGCAGCACATACTGCGGGTGCTTAAAGATAAGAAAGGTTGGGCCAGGGAGTATTTCGTGACCATTGAGCGAAGAACATTCTGTCAAGCTTCTTAATTTACCCATGTCACTGGCCTCGGACCTAATTGTTGATGTATAAATGAGCTTCTTCCAGTGCCGTAGCATGTTCCTTGTAGATAATTAATGACATTCGAGGTGCCTCAGGAACCGTACTACGAGAATGACTGCAGAAACGGACTGCCGGAGTCCTAATACGCCTTGCTGCCATGGCTGCTGTGTTAGTACGTTGTATAGGTGATCTTAGTTACTCATTTGTTTGGAATTGCGGCTGTGGATCAGATGTTGCTTCCAGTCGTGTTGTTTATAACAACCATGTACGTCATCGAATCACGGGTCTTCAATGAACTACTTCTGCACATCTTCCAAAGCAATGTCAATATTTTATCCTTGCTTAGATTCTTTGGACTTTGAAGTACATTCATGTAGATGGGTGAGACGACCACGTTCTCCTGTATCAGGAACACCACCACATTTCTAGGTGTTCACAAATTCATTGAGAATGCCTAGAAACCAGGATCTAAGAATGCCACGTTTTACTGGACGTTTCAATGGGGTGCGGAATTCTGCCTAGTGAAAATGAGCAACCATCATTTTTTACATTTCTGAAGATCGAAAAGACTGTTGTACCGGGAATTTCTTTAGTCTGCCACGGAAATTTCACTGTGCTATGAAAATAGAATGAAAATACGAAATTTTCACTCTAGTGCCATAATCTCCGGTTGTGTACTGTACCTGGTAATTTCACTGTAGTCCGATCCTTCTTCTCGGACATTTCCGAACATGCATTTCAAACACTCGATCAAACGATCTTAAGTCATTTGAAATGGGTTTTATAGGGCCATTAACAAAGAGGAACATATTTATTCCCTATGGTAACTGATTAGCAAAATTCTCTAACGTACCGAAGGTCCAACGTAGAGAGGATCATAAAGTTTCCATTCTGTGACGACGGTGCACAAGTGTGTGAATGGTTTCTCAGCCAAGTCTTTATGAGAGCATTACGTACTTGGGCGGTGGTTATAGAAAGTAGAAACAGATATGTTGCATGATTTGTGCGTTTCCTGAAACATGAAGAAATGAGAAATAACGGTGATGGTCTAAAAGGATCCCAAGAATGATGATACGATGAAGGATGGTAGGCCTGGTTATATGTGTACGCATCTGTGATGGTCTGCGAGGCCACGGCACGCTGCCGGGGAAGAGATATTTTTAAAAATCTCATAGCCGTACATGGTCCGACATGTTGTCTGATTTTTTCCAAAATTTCAAATCTCATTTGGTTCCATGCTGTGGTAGTTTTTAAAATCCCGAGGGTGGGATCACCGAGTTACCGCTCTGCCCTTCTTTAATGTTATCTCTGGGATGAATGCTACGGTAAAATAGCTCGACGTGATGTTACTGGTTACTGCAGCGTGAATAGTAACCGCTGATACTGTTCGTCTTCTCCGCACAACAGCAGGTGGCGAGAGACAGGCGAGCAGTTGGCATGCGAGCGGCGACTGGGGGGATGCTTCGAGCGTGGCAGGCTTATGCGGAGAAGAAAAGAAGAGGTTGGGCTAGCACGGGGAGGCGACGGCGAGCTCCCGCGGGTGGTGACTACGAGCGCCGGTGGTCCGCGAGGATGGGGAGGCGTTGGCGTCGCCTTGGAGGAGCTCTGCTCCGATCGGAGATGGAAGGGTAGTTTACGTAGGGAGATGAGGAAAGGGAAGACGTGAGGGGTAAAATGGAACATTGCGATAGAAATCTCTGCAAGAAGTCGCGGAAGCTCCCCTCTGTCCAGCTTTTCGGGATTTTGGATCGCGCTTGGTGCCGAGTCTCTCTCTCTCCACAATGAAAAATCTCCTCATGCACGAAAGCTGAAGCCGACCTGGCTCATTTGGGAACAACTGAACCCCTGTCGGGTATTCCAATTATTGGAACCCGCATGGGCAGCTTTTCCAAACGCAGCCTAATTAAAAAGTCTACATCGAAGGATCGATGCTTTCTCCGGAAGCAACTTCATCTGTGATTGCTGGAAGCTTAATCTGCAAGAACTATGTTTGATCTCAGCAGCAGCAGCAAACATGTCGGTTAGCAGCCTCAATGGGGGAAAGAGCCTGCAATCTATACATACTGACAACTCTTCAAGCATGCAATATAATATGGGGAGTAAAATGCCTCTACAAGGAAGCACGTGGCCAGCCTTTAGAATTACACCCAACGCCATTTCAACGGCCACACCCACGAACAAATAGCTAGCTTTCCCATGACAAGACAACCTGCTTTGAGGAAATGATTCATAGGCGTACGTCAGTGCATTAGAATTTGCAAGTATATACATAGCAACGCCAGAGGAACGTGGGAGTCCACAGAAATGATACCAAAAGCCACTGGTTGGGGGCAGATCCACCCAAAGCGTGTTTTCGAAAACAAATATAAATTTCAAGTTAGCTCACCATGGGAATCTCATCTCACCCAGGCCCGTATTGGTTCGATCCTTCCATGCATGGCTTCTCAACTCGTGGACAATCTAGACCGGATGGATTGCTTACACGCTTCATTTCTGGGATAATGACCAGGAGTACTGGTACACAAACCCTCAAAAAAATTGCTACCAAATTATGGTTTTTTCCTCCCTTAATTCCTCTCATCAGATCATAATTAATTAGCCAAAATGTTAGGCCTTTCCTCAAGACACGAAGATATCAATGTATAGCGGAACCATATTTAATCTTACAATGCATGGATTAAGATATGTCTGACAGTAGAACTTCAGCACACATCGTGTGCAACAAGCAAATGTTTAGTAGGCCTTCAACGTACGGGAAGTGTCTCAGAAAAAATAAAAAAAAATTAATCGTGCATGGACATGAAGCAGTTTAAGAAAAAAATTAAATTAAGGATGGGAGATCTGTCAACGGGATCCTGCAATTACTGTCAAGTAAATCGTTTGCAAGAGATCAGTGATCAGGTACTTTGCGAGGATGAAATGATGCGAGCTTGAGCAATTACAAATTAAGGGCGTGCATTAATTTACAAGGATGAGATCAGTGATTGCCGCGCGTTAACAGTTTCAAAAGTGGCCATTTTATGACAATGATATATTGTAATTAGTTCTAAAGAAACATGTTGGCAGCTTCTCTTTGAACCATGAATGCTTTTGATCTTGGAAAACATGCTGAAATCATCACCCTTGGTTTCTCATTTTGGGGAAAAAAGATTGAAAATCTTTTCAGCTGAATTGACTTGACTAAAGGGTGGAGTTTTCTACTTTAGTCAACAGTTTCGATCGGTACACATGGACGTAAATATTACCAATTGAAATTCCTCAAAGAAAATTGTCACTATACAACAGCCGTAATATGCCGTTGAATATAATGCAGGCCACGTACCAATTGAGTGATTAGGTAAGTGCGTGTATTTGAAAATCCATTACGCCTTACCAGATCTACTGGGTCTGTACGTACAGATATTTTGAGCTGACACGAATGCGTAGACCAGATGAGCTCAGGTTGTGTGTTATCTTAAGAGGCTCCCGTTAGAAATCGGAGTACCAGGAGAAGAAGAGATCAAGTTATAAGAACACAGAGATTTACGTGGTTAGGAGGCGAAGTGTCTTCCTATTTCTACGGCCGCAGCAGAGTTTTCACTAAAATAATCACACCCAGATCCAATACAAAGAGAGAGTTCACACTCTTTTATACAAGGAGATATTAGGACGCCATGAGTCAGGATACCAAAGACAACAATGTCCCTATTATAAATAAAAATTTTCTTCCGAGACTCCGCGTAAATCAATCCGCGTGCGAAGACTTACGATGACGAGTTCAGACTCCACACTCTAACGACTCCAACCAAATACTGCACACACCAGGGTATGCCCAAAACATAGAGCACAAAAAAGTAACCAGCCACGGTGGGAAAGCCGACCAACCAGCAGAGGGGTTCATGGGTGGGCCTCAGGTCTGTGATCTGATCCCATACAAGTATTTCAAACCTGTATTCCGTTAACAAGCAAACAAATGCCAATCAAATCAGAGAAGCAGAGACTTAGAAAAGATTAAAATTCGTGGATGTTGACAGGAGTCAGAAAACAAGCAAAGATCTCTCTGCTGCTACGCAGATGATTCCACGTAATATTTACGAGCCTCCAATGTATAAGAATTATATCATTACAGAACATGAACTTAATTCACCGAAATGCAATACCGAATGGTCAGAAAGGGAATGCATATCTCACAGTGGAATGGTCGGAAAGGGAGCTCATCAAATTTCCAGCCTCGGATTAAAACAACGCAGACCCGGGGATAGGGATCGGATTGGCCGGTCCCAAACAGAACGGTGGGATTGGTCGATCCGGACTGAGTCTATTTTTTGAAATATTTAAACGTTAAGTTGTATGTATGCAAGGTATCTGGGTTTTCATATAAATGACATTGTACACCCAAGATGTTCAGCAAACCTTTTTCTTCTTTTCTTTAAGACATGGATGGGACTTGTTGGGGGATGACTCTGGATCGACCGATCCTAGTACGGAATGACCGATCCAACCCGATCCACATGATCTGGCCATTCCTCAATAAGAATCAAGTTCGGAAGGCTCGAGATCAATTTGACCTAAGCAAGATAGAATTGGAGATCGAGATCGAATCGGCCAATCCAAAAATGATCCAGATCGATGGGATCGACCGATCCGACCAATCCTAGACCGATCCCGATCAATCCGAGACTAATCTCGACCTGAGTCAAACCAACAGAGTCGGCTAAAGATAGACATGTTCAAAATATTTCAAAAATCTGAAAAAATAAAAAATATTCTAACATAGTTATATATCAAATGAACTAGTTGACCTACACCCACTAAGAGATGCTATACCTTTGACCAATGCAAAGACAAATCAAGATAATTAAAACATTAAGGGACCACAAATTAATCAAAATAAAAAAAATACCCCCAAATCTATTATGAGGAGAGAGAAAATCCTTGTAGAGAGAGAAAGTGTTAAAGAGGGGAGACCATGGTGAGATGATAAATAATATTTGAGGATCACAAATTAATCAAAACATGAAAAAATCACTCTAAGCCAAATTATGAGAGAATCTTTGTAGAGAGAGAGTGCCAGAGAGAGAAGAGACAATAGTGAGGTGATAAACAATGTTAGGAAATAACAAATTAATCAAAAAAATTGAAAGTCCAGAAGACCAAAGATCTTTGATTGACCTTCCCCTAAGTTTTTATTTGAATTTCAAATGGAGACCATGGGCGATATCACCAGGAATATGTTAGGATCGACTGATCCCACCGGCTCCGGCTGATCCCAGTGAAAAATTGGGATAGGCCAACTCAGGATCGAGTTGGTTCACCGAAAAACCGATACGGATCGGTCGTTCTGATCCGATTATGCTTTCCTTGGATTAAAATGTCTCCTCTGACCTTTCTATGATGATGAAACCCGATCAACCTTGGGTCTTAGATGGCCAATCCTGATGAGGTCCTGAACAAACAATCGAAGCATGCAGAAAATACATTGGCAAGAAGGATGCAGCAGACATGCACTTCAGGAGTCGGACATAAGCTCCACTGATAGCAAACCCACGAGGAGCCAAGCCACAGGTTTAACTTTCCTCTTCTTGCACAAAGTGATGACCCAATCTTATCTAAAATTCCGTCCCCTGCTTCCATGCCAAATGGTACTTGCTGCTTTCTCATTATTAAAATAAAAGTGCCTCCACATGTGGGACAATGAACAATTAAAAGAGTTATGAAAAATCAATTTTCTATCATTAAGAATGCAGGAAGCAAAAATTTGATCTTATACAATTAAACTAAAAGACAAATAGCTATTATACAACAGTGCCTCGATTTTCAGGCTTGCCAGGCACAGAGAATGAGCTCCACTGAATAACCTCAATGTCGTCCGTACCCAGGTGGAGGCTGAGGCCTTCTATTTGAATCTCTTTGCAGTGCAGAAAACTGGTTATATTTTTGTTGTGGTCTGTCATACGGTCTTGTATCAGCAGGGCCCTGGCTTGATGGCATCCTCTGCTGGCTATTAAACTGCTGCTGTGGCATTCGGGCTCCATAAGCTTGGTAGCCTACAATGGGGTTATAACCGCTTGCTGGAAGAACATACGCAGAGGGAACTGGTGGTTGAGATATAATAGGTCTAGATGCTAAAGGGTGAGAATAACCGCCATTTTGGCTGTAACCTTGCGCATGACCTCTTCCCCTTGTGTCTGCCACCCATTGGTAGTTATTCCTATCATATGGAACACTGTGGACCGGCCTAACACTACTCCTCTCATATTGTGTGTGGACTGACCATCCTTGCTGGTGATGACTGGATGAGGGAGACGAATACCACTGATTATAACCATGATCTAAGTGGCTCCCAGAAGAGGAATACACATGGCCATCTTTTTGACTGATTGGATATTCTGGCCTTGGTGGTCCTCTGTTATCCAATCTGTGGTGCGTGCCATCTGGGTACATTGGACCAGAAACACCCGTTCCATGTAATCCTGCAGCATGCATCACTCTGGGACCATTCCTATCTGTTCTTCTCTGTAGGCTGTTGGCAACCAGCCGATGAGCTGCTTCTCCAAGTGGCCTACCGGAAAGGGACCCAGGAGGGTTTTGCCTGAAGATAATTTGAATTAGAACAGAACTATCTAGTCAAAATGCACAATGAAACAAAGCCACCAATATACCTTCCACGCTCCAGTGGCCTCCTCCCATGGTCTTCATGCCACAAAACTGGTGCTGGCTTCAGGTCTTCAAATGTAACAGTCTGCATCAGAGCAATGCCTGGAGCTAAGAATATTGTCCAACTTAGAGGGAAAAAATGCCCACCCATGTGCTAACAGCAACTTCAGGTACAATATTGTTAAAGACAATCCAAAATTTGTCAAGCATCCAAAATGCTGAACATTTTTCTTACATTAACTTGCAATTAGCTGTTGTATACACAAGACGGAGAAAGTGCTAGCAACATATAGGAATTTTTTTTTTTGAAAGTGGACCACAATTCTATTAAAGAAAAGAAGGGATAAACAAGTATAGGCTGTGAGCTCTCAAAAAATCCCTATACAAAATGACCGCATCAAGCCGGTGTGCTAGCAACATATAGGAATATTAAAACATCAAAATGACATCTTATCATTTCATAGATTCATAGTAGAGGCGGCATCAAACCAAAGTCTTACCTGGTCAATTTTGGGTCAGCTACAAGACCCTGGGATTTGGTAAGGTTTCAAACAAGCTACCTACCTAATGTCAACCAAATATAGTCAGATGCATGAGGCAACCAATGTAACCAGGAGACTATCTCCGCCTCTCTCTCTCTCACACACACACACACACACAGAGAGAGAGAAGGGGGGAGTGCTGGTCCTTGCAATGAATGCTTAGCAAGGAATGCTGGTCCTTGCTATTGCATTCATAGCAACGACCAGCCACAGAGTTGATATTTCACCAGGACCATGATTCTTATGAATGCCGAAGTGATTGCTTGCGACCAACTAAAATAAAAGAAAATATACCTATCCATCTTCATCAAGCAAAAAAGGATACTCATTACAGCAATATAAGTCATAGCAATGTGAGTACTGGTCACTGCAATATGTAACTTCTCTAAACTAGATTGGAAATATATTATATGCTACAATACCTTTTTGGGGAATATAACTCCTTCAAGTGGCCGAGCAATGTGCTGATGTGAATCTGGGAGCTTGTAAATAGAACATCTGCAGGTGGGATCAGAAAAACATGAGAAAAATAGAATTGGTAAATCAAGCAGATTATTGTATGAATAGAAACTAGCACAATAGCGTACACCACAAAGTTCGTTATGATATCTTCCATTCCTTTAACCGGAGACCTAAAGACAGGAGGGAATGGATCTCCATCACAAATGCATAAATATCCATTCATGCCACCACTGCAGGTCACAGCCAAGACATAATTAGATTATGAAAAGAGAGACAGCATTTATGAAAATATACAAAACAAGCAATCTGTTTTGAATTAATCTTAATACATGTCATAGCAATATCATCATCATATTCAAGAAAATATCTTATTATGAAAGTAGTAATGACCACACGACAAAAGTGATGTGGAAACTAAAACGCTCAATAGACAGTTTTTTCTGTGGTCATAAAACACATTTGAAGTACTACAGGGGCATCAACTACTTTATAGACAGTGAAATTTATAAAGCCACATTCATAGAAACATTAGGAAGATATTTTAAGGTCAGAAGTCTATGAATGCATTAGAAAGAAACAATATAATCATATCATGGTTTTTCCAAAAGCCATGCAGGCTTATTCACAAGATGATTACCCGAAATAGCTGTCCCTTGTTACCTTATAGACGATTGCCAAACAGGAAGTTATGTTCCAGTAAAGAGAGCATTGCTGGGACTCTTCAAATATTTCTTATGAAGATGCATGGTATCACATTCTTATGAAGATGCATGGTATCACATTCTATAAAAGTAAAAAAGGATATATATATATATATATATATACACATACACACACACACACACACACACACACACAAAGTAAAAAGAACCCCGAAATGCCTAAAAAGATAAACATAGAAGTTTGACATTCTTTCCAAAGATTTTCTCCATAGAAAGCTCAAAAAAAGGTCCTCCAAATAGAACAAAAACATTTACACAAACTAACAATTAACCCAGAAATGTTGAAACCAATAACAGGAAACAATGGGTATAACCCCCTTGTCCAGACGACCACTCGAATCCTCAAAAGCATCAAATTGTCTCCCAGGTAGAAACTTGCAAGTGATTGGGCTTGGCAGCAGCTTTGTCCCCCTTCCCTTTAGCCATCAATCGGTACATAACTCTGCCTACCATAGCTTGGAGGCCTAAGTCAGACAAACCCTGCAAACTAACTGACTCCAGCAAACCTTGGAAGGGACTTCAGTTCAGCAGGGGACACTCCTCAAATGCCGTCCTAATCCTTGGACAGTGTTAACATCTTGGTGCTCCCTGAAATAATTCACTCTGCTCTCCTGTGTTGGCAGACCTGCCACTCGGAGGAACCAACAGTCCTTTCAAAATCGAGCAAGAGTTTGAATTTTAAAAGCCTATAATGGACTGGCCAGTTCCACATAAAGAACCCTTCCACCCCAGTCTAACTCCAAAAATTAGTCAAACTGGCATTGTCTTCTTCCACAGGCATGACACTAGGGTTTCACAGTTCTGAGCATAGTTAGTGAGTCCGCGTATTATACATGTACGTGCATACGCAGCAAAAATATGCATGTCCCCTGTCCAGTTTCCAAAGATGCCTTTTTGTGCGTGTACAAAACTTCTTTCATTAAAATGTATCTCATGCTAACACGTATAATACGCAAGTTTTATATGGGTTTGGCCATTTTGGTACTGTTGGCCCAAGCCCAAACCCCATTACAAATCCCCACTCCCACACAGATACCATCGGACCCATCTCCAGCAAACTCCAGAAGAGCTAGTGCTGCCAGGCTGCATGGCTGATGCTCCACTGCTCATGCCACCCTCCCTCGTTGCTGGCTGCCTTCCTGCCATCATTCTGCTGTCACCATCGTCCGCTGTCCTCCCACCACCCACCTATCATGTCACCAGCCTTAGCAAGAGGCGAGTCCCCACCGCCACTGCTGCTGCTGCTTGGGCACTGTGTTGACTATATTTAACTGTTTTGTTTGACTTACCTTGTCTTGAGCTTGTGCTGGTTTCATTCTTGAAGAGAACACTAAATTGTTTTATTTGAAACAATGGTGGATTCCACCTAATTCAGGACATTAGTGTTATGCTTGTTTCATTATCTTTTGTAATAATGAAGGTATATTTTCATGTAATAATGGTGTCAATTATTTTGACATGTAACTTATTTTGTAATAATGAAGGTATATTTTCATGTGTTTTCATTTTAGATTACATTAGTCTGATGAAGGTACGTAAATTTACTTAATTTGTGAAAAAATGTTTCTATACTAATATCATGTGTTCTGTGTTTTTAGGCCCATTTTTGATATGTGAACATATAATACACTATACTATCCCATATTGAACTTTTGAATATTACATTTTTTGACCATATCATTGACCATGTCTTTGAAAATCTAAGCCATACACGTGTGTATCTTTGCCGTATTATTCCCATACTGTAATAACTATGGTTTGAATGTCCACTGCCACCACCCTGGATCCATTCTCCACCACAGCTGCCAAATATAGCTGCCTGCTCCTTTGTTATCAAAGGTAATTGCCTTACTTACCTAGGCGACGAGGAAGGGCAAGGCGAGCCAGAAACGCTTTGCCTCAGGTGATGAGGAAGCGCAAGGCAATGCAAAAATGCCTCGCTTCGACTCATATTTGCCTCACTTACCTAGCCTATCTATGAAATGCTTGTATTGTTTTAATTGTGTAGCATTGCTTTTTTCTTGTTCTCAATTATTCTTTTTTTTGGAAGGTGGCCTAGAAACCACAATTAATAGATAAAGTAGAAAAAAGCACACAAGGTTACAGCCCAAACATGTAACAAAAGAAAAGAAAAGGTCAGCTAACAAGGCGGTAGTGTCTGAACCAAAATGTAAAACCCAAGAGACCTAAGAAAAAACCCAAAAGAGATTACACAATGAGGTTAGCCCAACCTCCTAACCTGAGAAAAAGAGAAGATTGCTGGATATCGGACCTCCCAATCTAAAATGCCATTCATGAAGGCATTTGATACAATTCAAAATGATATAAGAAGGGTGTTTGAACTCTTCCCTAAACTCAGTTATTCCTTTCTCTCCAAATTGACCAAAGCATAGCTGCAATACATCGCGACCATAGATCCTTCTCTTGCTGAATAGATTCAGATCCATCCAGTCTCTCATCCAAACTTCCATGTGAGGATAGCATCCACAGAAAACACACTGAAGCTTGATATCTGGTTTGAACCTATGCACTCTATCAGCAGTTGCAATTCTCCCCCAAGCAATCTTCCATAGAAAAATTCTGATTTTTACGGGCAGTTTATTCTCCCACACCAACTTGTACCAAGAGCCTTTCCGCCCACCTTTGGCCAAAAACTGAGTGGCTGATATAACAGTGAAAGTACCTGATTTCTGCCATTTCCACCTAGTATCTCTGGCTCCCTGGGCACCATGTATACTGTCCGACAAGTGGGAAAACCTCAGGAATTCCTGCCACTCCACCTCGCTTAGGTTTCTCCGAAACTCAATGTTCCAACCCGGTTGTTGTTCGGAATGAGACCACAGAGCACCTACCCTAACTCCCTTCCTGCAAGCAATTTCAAAAAGATTGGGGACGTCATCCTTGAGGGGCCTATTGTTCACAAGGATGGAAGTTTCAATTTCGGTTTTAGTTTCGGCCAGGTCCGAAACCGAAACAGTATCGATTTCGGCCCAAAATCCAATAAAATACTTTTTTTTACGGGGGAGTTGGCGTCTGGTTTCACCCAGTTAGTTTCGGATCGTCCAGGGCTGAAACCGATACGTTTCAACCAAAACGTATCAATTTCGGCCGAAACTGCCATCAATGATTGTTCATCCAACAGTCCTCCCAGAAGTTTGTCTTGCGACCATCTCCAAGTCTGATTTCCGTTGAACGAAGATAGAGATCCCTCAAGCTCATAATGTTTGTCCAGATGCTAGACAAAAGATTGTATCTACATTCATGTGATATCCATCCACCAAAGTTGTCAAAATACTTATGCACCACTAAAGATCTCCACAGTGCCGCATCCTCCATATCTGCCCTCCAAAGCCATTTCAAAAGAAGGCCTTGGTTTATAGTATCAATGGGGGTCAAACCAACTCCACCCTCCTTAAATCTGCAAACAGATCTCCAAGCAATATGGTACCCCCCCTTTCTCACCTGGTTCTTTCCCCTTCCAGAAGAAGGAAGCTCTCATAGACTCCAACTTTTGACAAACAATTCTCGGAATCTTAAAGATAGAAAGATAATAAATAGCAATGGAAGACAGCACCGTCTTCAAAAACACCCATCGGCCACCAGCTGACAGTAATCTTCTTTTCCAACCTGCAATGCGGTCACCACATTTTTTCAGAATACCATTCCAATCAGCAACTCAGAGCCTCCCTACAGTAAGAGGAAGCCCCAAATATTTAATAGGGAAGGATCCCCATTTAGCTCCAGAAATTTGAGCTAAACGATCCTTCGTATCCTCTTTGATGTTGACCCCCACTAAAACACTTCTCAGAAAATTAATGTTAAACTGTCACCTCTTCCAGAAGTCTAAGAATGACTCTCAAGTTGATTATCTCCTGCTCCTCACCTGAAGCAAATAAAATCAAATCCTCAGCATATAGCAAGTGTGTAAAATGATTACCCCTTCCGCCTACAGAAACTCCAGCTAATGCCTGGAAGCCTGTGCTTTCTTCCACACAACACTAATCACCTGACCCACCAAAACAAACAACAGCGGGGATAGAGGGTCCCCTTGTTTAAGGCCCCTTGTGCTCCCAAAGAAGCCACAAGGTCTACCATTCAGAAGAACTGAGAATTAAGCTGTTTGGATGCAGTAGCGGACCCATTCAATCCATTCTTTTCTAAAGCCCATGCTACGCAGAACATGACTCGGACAAGCCCAGCAAACTCTTATCATTTTCTCAAAATCAAGCTTTAAAAGAAGGCATTCTTTTCAGTTAATTTTCTGATCATGCAGGCATTCATATGCTGCCATATAGTTGCCCAAGATCAATCTTCCGTTGATGAATGCTGACTGATTGCTGTCCACCAACTGATGAATAACCTCCTTCAGTCTATTCGCCAAAGTCTTGGTGATTATCTTGCAGGTACCGTTCGGTAAACTAATCATCATCATCATCATCAGAGCCTTATCCCAATTAATTGGGGTCGGCTACATGAATCATGTTCCGCCAAAGATTTCTATCAAGTGCAATATTCATATTTAAACTCAAGGAACTAATGTCCTTCCTAATAACATCGCACCATCTCATTTTAGGTCTTCCTCGAGCTCTTTTACTAGCATTCACTAAGATTTGGTCACATCTTTTAACCGGCACTGAGTTAGGGCGACGAAACACATGTCCAAACCACCTGAGTCTATTTTCTCTCATTTTGCTATCAATTGGAGCTATCCCTAAGTCCTTACGGATGCGCTCATTCCTAATCTTGTCTTTCTTACTCTTGCCACACATCCATCTCAACATCCTCATCTCTGCTACACACATTTTGTGGATGTGTTCCTTTCGTACTGCCCAACACTCGGTACCATATAACAAAGCAGATCTCACAGCCGTTCTATAAAACCTCCCTTTGAGTTTCACAGGCATACGACGATCACAAAGGACACCTGATGCACTTCTCCATCTTAACCAGCCTGCCTTAATCCTATGCGTAACGTCATCATAAATCTCCCCATTCTCTTGTATGATAGACGCTAAATATCGAAAGCTACTACTCTTCGGAATGTTATGTCCATCAATTAGAACCATGTCTTCCTGAACCACTCTCCCATTACTAAAATTACAGTGCATAAACTCTAACTTACTCCTACTAATTTTAAAACCTTTAGACTTCAAGGTAAGTCTCCAACGCTCTAACTTAGCATTTAGAGCATCAATACTCTCATCAATTAAAATAATATCGTCTGCAAATAACATACACCAAGGGATATCCTCATGCAATTGTTTAGTTACTTCATCCATAACTAAGGCAAAGAGATATGGACTTAGTGCAGAACCTTGATGCAAACCTATAGAAACAGGAAATTCACTAGTCTCCCCAGCAATAGTTCGAACACAAGTAATAGCACCGCCGTACATATCTTTAATCAAATCAACATATCCTTGAGAGATTCCTTTCTTTCTTAATGTCCACCAAATCAATTCTCTCGGTACTCGATCGTACGCCTTCTCTAAATCAAGAAAAACTATATACAAATCTTTTCTCATCTCTCTATACTTCTCCATTAGCTGCCATAGTAAGAAAATAGCTTCTGTAGTAGATCTATTTGGCATAAAACCAAACTGATTTTCCGATACAGTAGTCATACATCGGAGGCGTTTTTCAATTACTCTTTCCCAAAGTTTCATAGTATGACTCATAAGCTTAATTCCACGATAATTATTACAACTTTGAATATCTCCTTTGTTTTTATAAAAGGAACTACAACACTTTTTCTCCAAACTTCTGGCATTCTCCGTTCCTTTAAAATTTTATTAAAAAATTTAGTTAGCCACTGAATACCAATATCTCATAGGCCTTTCCATACTTCAATAGGTAAGCCATCTAATCCTAAGGCCTTGCCCACTTTCATTTTCCTTAAAGCATCCTCCACTTCTGACATCTTAATACGCCTGAAATATTGATATTTATCAAATATTGTGACTCTTGGGTACCTTCTAGAGATACATCCTTGACGGAATCTCCATTAAGTAACTTCTGAAAATAGCTATGTCACCTCCCTTTAATCTCAAGATCCTTAGTTAAAACCCTTTGATCTTCACCTTTAATGCACCGAACATGATCTAAATCTCTAGTTTTCCTTTCTCTTAATTTAGCAAGTTTAAATATGTCCTTTTCACCCTCTCGGGTTCCTAATTTATTATATAAATATTCAAATGCCTTTGATTTAGCTTCGCTAACTATTTTCTTAGCTCTCTTTTTAGCGATTTTATAGGCTTCTAGGGTTTGGTCATTTTTGTTAGTTTGCCAAACTTTAAAGCATTCCTTTTTTACTCTAATGGTATTTTGGATTTCCTCACTCCACCACCAAGTCTCTTTGTCTAAATTCTTTTTACCTTTAGATTCGCCTAAGAGTTGTTTTGCAACCCTCGTTATACAATTTGTAACATTATTCCACATTACATTAGTTTCTTGTTCTAAATTCTAAATATTTTCCTTTAATATATGATTTTTAAATATTTCTAAACTTTTACCTTTTAAATTCCACCATTTAACCTTGGAATAATTATTTATAATGATCTTTCTTTTGAATTTAGGGATAGTGACATCCATTACTAACAACCTATGTTGAGGGGCTAGACTCTCACCAGGAATAACTTTACAATCTTTACATAAGACTCTATCGACCTTCCTAATGAGAAAATAGTCAATTTGACTTATATGTGTTCCACTCTTGTATGTTATTAAGTGTTCGTCCCTCTTCTTAAAGAAGGTATTAGTAATTGCTAGATCATAGGCCACAGCAAAATCAAGAATAGTGTTACCCATATCATTTCTATTGCCAAAATCAAACCCTCCATGAATCCTCTCATAGCCTCTATTATATATACCCACATGACCATTAAGATCCTCTCCAATAAAGATTCTCTCTTCACTAGGGATATTTTAGATCAAACTATCAATAGCCTCCCAAAATTGCTTTTTAATACTCTCTTCTAATCCTACTTGAGGTGCATATGCACTAATTATATTCAAAATATCCTCACCTAAGATAAGTTTAATTAACATTAGTCTATCCCCCAATCTATTTACTTCCACAACTCTGTCTTTTAAGTTTTTATCTATTATTATAGCAACACCATTTCTAGAGTTATTATTACCCGTATACCAAATTTTATATCCATCAATGTCTTTAACTTTATGTCCTTTCCACCTAGTTTCATGTAGGCAACCTATGTTAACCCTCCTGTCCTTCATTAACTTAACTAATTCTAAACCCTTACCTGTTAAAATTCCTACATTCCAAGTAGCTAGACGGATCCTATGTTCGGTAAACTAATATGTTGCCCTTTTTCTCTTGCATATTACCTCATTTTCCCCATGACTGATGATTCCTAAGACCTTCCACTATCTTCATGAGTGCTTTATACATATTGGTCTTTCTATGTTGGACATGATCAGTGTTTCCCGAAACCTAACATATCATTTCCCTGGATTTTAATTATTTTCTTCCTGATGTCATTTTCTTCCTTCATGATAATTTATGAAAGAAGCCTAAGCACCTAGTCACCTAGCTTGCCTCTTGCATTTAACAACATAGGCCTGCTCACATCCTTACTTCTATCTTTCTCCGACCATTCGCATATTCAAAGGTCAAAGATAAAGTTGAATGCTGAAGGGCAATTCCTATAGGAAAGTCAGACTTGCTCCATGGCCTTCAAGGCATACTTGGGAAGCTGGTGTGTTCCTCAGGCCTTCCTTGTCCATCATAACAATATGAAACTCAGCCACCCTCACCACGACCTCCCTTCTCCACATACACAAACATAACCGATAGATCTTCCCCAAGCCTAGATTCTCACAAATATATTAGCGCCCCTCTCAGCCCCATCTCCCAGCCTGCAGCTCTCTCCTTTCGACGACAACTCACTTTGACTGCAAGACCACATCTGCCAGTTCCCAGCGAGGAGACGGAGACCTGACTAGTGTGCTTGCCATGAAGGTGCCAAGTCCCCCATGAACTCATATGTTCCCACTGTCGGTAAAAACTTCATCATTGTGTCCACCTGCACTCTAGCAACCTTGAACACCAGATGGGATGACAGCACCTCCCAATTCTCCCTGTTGGCCTCCTTGACTGAAAAAGAGATGCAAACCTTTCCCACAAGTTGGAGGAGACTGGGGAAAAAGTTCTGGCCGGGGAAACTCCTTCAGCCAGGCCCTTGCTACCCAATCCACAATCCTAAGGAAGAAGCAGGGCCTTCTAGCATGCTCACACACCACCTGTGCCCGGAGCCACACACTAGCCCCGGCACAATAGCACCACAGGCAAACACTCACCACTGTCCCCCTACCAAATCACCCTCTTACTCTCCCACCTCTTCTCTGCCATCAAGCTCCTCCCAGTAACCTGTCCTGCTCCTCTGACTCACAGCTTTTTTGTCGACCCTCAACAGTAATGGTTGGCCCTATGCTTCAACAGGACACTCTTCAAATACTGTACAATGCAATAATTTATTTCCACTATCAATAAATTTATTTGTAAAATGCTTCTATCATTGTTTTCAAGGTGACGCCTAGGTGACAAGGCGCCCAAGGAGACTAGGCGCCTAGGCGAGCAGCCCATTAAGGCACTCACCTGGCTACCTTGGTGCACATAAACCACCTTGGGCCCGCCTAGCCTGCCTTGGCAGGACATCGACTCCTTGATTTAAAGTTTGTTTTAATATTTGGGCAAAAGTTCAAAGTAATTTTAAAAATTGACAAATGATATGTCAAGATTAGAAAGAGAAGATAAGACTTCATTTTCCTTTCCCCTTTCTCTCGGATTCTTCTCCCTGTCAACGAGATTTATTATCGTTTCGCACATGTCTCCCGTACGTTCAAGTAGGTGCGAATTCTCCCAATTTGTGACCTACCATACGATCTGTTATATAAATGGGTAACTATTCCTTTCCATTACGAAGGCATTAAAATAATTGAAGATAATTCACAAGTGAAAAATTATGAAATTCTTATGTTGATGTGCTTATAATTTATCCAGAAATGTGTCATATTTACACTTCCTTTTAATATAAAGAATAACTATTTGAACACCAAATTTTAGATTAAAATTTTTATATCGATTGGCACGTATTCAAAAATTCTTATTAGGTTTCTCCTTATTAATTTGTTATTATTTGCCATTTATTCTGTTCTTTCTTTTTAAAATATAGGTATATGTTGAAGATTTGTGGATATCATATCTTCTATTATCTAAAGATAGAACTTATATGTAGGAAATATATAGTAGTAGTTCTCTTGCAATGTACTTAGTTATATAAGCCAGGCTTCGCCTAGGTGCCTTGCCTTGTCGCCTAAACAGTAAGACAGTGGGTGTAAAATCCCAGGATTTCGGATCGGGTATCCGCGTGTTCGGATATGTGAATATCGGATCTTCGAATCCCCAAAGAGTGAATATTAAATTATTTTTGTATTTTAGATTAATTGAGATTTTATCCCATTTTCAAAAAATGAATGGAAATGAAAATAAAAAAAGAAATAAAATAAAATGAGAAAATAAAATGAAAATTAAAAAATCGGGGGCGGGCCCCCTGTGCCCGAACCCCCATCTCCCCCTCCTCTTCTCCTCCTCCTTCCTTCCGTAAACCCCTCTCACTCAATCCCTCACCCCCCCCCCTCTCCCTCGATCCACCTCTCCCCTCCCCGTCACTCCCCATCTCCCACACCCTCCTCCTTTCCCCCCATCACCGGCGACACTGGCGAGTCTGGCGGCAAGGCGAGGTGACGAGCGTGGCGGCGAGGCAGGGGTGCGACGGCGGAAGGTTGCAGCGGAGGTGGAGCTGGCGTGCGACAGCGCGAGCAAGCGCCGGCCAAGGTGGTGCAGCAGTGACGGCAGCTACAGCAGCTGCAGCGGCGACCGCGAGGGTATGCCGGCGAGGAGAGGAAGGGCGGCAGCGGCGGCGGCGAGGGCAAACAGCGGCGGCGCCGCCGGTGGCTGCAACGGCAATCGCGGGAGCAACAGTGAGGCCGACGACGGCAGCCGGAGGAGCTCCGATAGGCAACAGTAGTAGCCGCGGTGGTAGCCGGCGACAGGCTAAACGAAGTCGGGTTCGCGGTGGTGGCTTCGCGGGAGCGAGTGGGTGGACAGGATCGGCCGCGTAGAGCGGTGATATGATGGGGGTTCTCACCCTCGGAGGTAGGGGGGACAGAACCTAAAACTCCCCGTAGTTTATTTCCTCCGGTTTTGGGCTCAAATGGGGTTTATTTCACACATTAGGGCCGATTCCATGCTAGAGGGCCGAGATTTTTAATTTAATTTAATTTAACTAATATCTACTCGTGGTGTGAATGGAGGGGAATGATTCCCTGACGTTTATTTTGCTTGCATGCGTGAATGTGATGGTGTGGTTGCGAGGGAGGAGCTCCCCGATGTTTCCCCATCGCAGAGTGGCGATTGGGTGTGGTTTAGAACCAACGGGGCCGAAAATAGGGGAAAGTGCGTTACAGAAAGAGTTCCCCAGTATTTTTCCTATCGTATAGTAGCAATAGGATGTGGTTTAGAACCCCCAGGGGCGGGGTTCTATCTGTTTCATCCCGTTGTATACTTATAGACAGTTAGATGGATGGCTGCCTAGGTCTGACTCCCCCGAGGTCAGGGGATCAGCCCCTAAGCGTTCCCTATGAATTTATCACGATTAGTGTGATTTATGGAAAAATTAATATCATGCTCAGGTGACGGATTTCTAATTTATCATATTTAATCTGATTAATCATTGATTTATAAGGTGAATGGGCGAAGAATAACTCCCCCGGGTTTCACCCGTACTTGCCCTCTCGCTCGATATGAGTACGGCGTGATGTGGTTTTCGTTCCCCAAGTTGTAGGACAAGGTTAATAGATTTATCAGATATTTTCCTAGAAATAGATGTCGTGCGCATAAAGGGAAACAATCTCCCCGAGTTATTCGTGGTTATCGTAGTTACGCGGAGGGTTTATTTCCACGTGGTCTGTGTGAGCCAATGGTCCTCCGGTGGTTTCTATTCTAATTGTGAGTTCTTACCTTAGGTGACCCCCCCCCCACTAGACATAGCCTTTCTGTGTGCGCGGGCGCCGACCCACCTGGGAGAGGTGGAGGGCGTACCCAGTTGAGACGGTTTTTAGGTTGGTTTCCATAGAGCCCCCTACTGTTGCAGCCTGAGTCCGGGCTAAGGAAAAAACCAGTTAGAAGAACTGACGTCGAGCAGTCAGTCTGTGTGTGCACACGAGGTTGGAGGCTTCGGACACGTGCTGACGAGTACGACCCCAACTAGTCCTTGTCTGTGGTTACATGTGTGCGGTGTCTCAGTTGCCATGGAGAGGCGAGCTGGAGACACCTGGGGCGTGGTGTAAGACATTATTGGACGCATCCGACATTGCTTCTAGTGGGCAGTTCTCCCGTCACTCAAAACGTGATTTCTCCCGACAGTTGAGGGTGTGGTTTTCGACCGTGAGGTCGTGTTTCTCCCGACAATCGAGGTCGTGCTTTTCCCCGATAGCTAGGTCGTGGTTTTATGCTGGTCAAGGTAGTGTACCCACAACAACGAGGTCGTGGTTTCCCGACGGTGTAGTCATGGTTCTTCGCCGATTGGCTCTGTGACTTTCCCGACAGTCGTAGTTAAACATCTTCCAACCATGATGATCAAGGTTATTTGTATATGTGTGGGTGACTTATCGAGAAGCGTGGTTTCCTCGGGATTCGAGGTGACAGGTGGTTTATGTGTGACTCCTGCGACGATACTACAGGTAGCTTAGTTGTATTCGCTTCTTTTCCATCAGTCGTTGTACCGTCGTTGTTTGTTGTTTGTGCTGTGGGGATCCGCAGGACCCCTACTGAGCCGATAAACGAGACTCACCTCTTCTTTCTTTCAGATGGAGGTTCGGGAGCTCAACGCGGCGCCGATGGTAGTTCTTAGTCGCCAGCCTGCCAGAGTCGGGGTATGCCCCTTGACTACGTACTTTCCTTTTTTTGTTGTACTGTACTTGGACTCTGGACTGTTATTTAATTTAACTATGTTAATTATTAAATTTTAATCTCATGTATTTAAATTCTGTAACAAATGTAAATTTTCATTCAACACTTCAATTCTAGCAATTATTTTAGATCCTTTTGTACACCCACATCCACTATCTAACCCTTCCGAGCTCTGTAGCTCGTGGGTGACAAGTTGGGAATTGGGTCACGCCGGTTACTTCCCGGCGTCCGGATCTTGGGTCGTTACTCGTTACAGTGGGCCACCACCTTGGTCACCTTGGACGCCTTGACAACCATGGCTTCTATGCAAGTACACTACCATAATGAAGTTCAACCACACTGTTACTGATTGAATGAAGTCCAACCACACTACCATAATGGCCTACCATCAAGAAGTAATAATGTAATGTTATTAGAAAGGTTTTGCTAAATGTAGATTCACTCCTGCATCCAGCCAGGCCTAAAACTAACAAACTCAAAAGAAAAAACTTTTTTTTGGAAGGTGGCATATTGCCACATTTCATTGAAAAAGACTTAAAAGTTACATTGTCAAAATAGTGAGACAAAAGCACCCAGGGCTTCTACCAAGAAAGTAAAACTCCCCCAAAACTCCTCACAACCCAGGAATTACAGAAATTACAGTGTTAGTAGCCTCCACCCTTGTAGTCTTAGACATAATCTCCGATTGGGACCGTGGCAGCCCCTTGACAGCAAAATACCAGTCCATTAAACATGTAATGCAGTTCTGTATGATGCAGGTTGGGTGCTTGAACAGATCTCTAAACACTTTGTTCTTCCTTTCCCTCCATATTGACCATAGCATAGCCGAAGACACAGTTCCCATATCTCTTTTTCTTCCTTTATTGGGTTTAGGGGCATCCATTCTGCCCACCAATCCTCCAAGCTGGACTTGATGTTCCACTAGATCTTGGCAGCCTTGAAGAAATGTGCCCACACAGTCTGGATTATGCCACACTTGAAGAAAAGGTGATCCAGATTCTCCGTATAACATCCACAGAAAACACATTTAATTCTTACTCCCAACTAAAATTTGTGCACTCTGTCAGCAGTAGAGGTTCTCCTCCAAGTCGTTTGCCAAAGAAAATTTCTGATTTTGATAGGGGACTTTATATTCCAGACTTGGTTGTACCAAGGTACCTTCCTCCCTCCTTGCTTGAGAATTTTGGATCCTGACCTAACCGAGAACGTCCCTTCTTTCTCCCATTTCCAGCTTCTAGAATCGGTGCATCCAAGTTCCAATCTTTTCTAGTCCAACATGCAATTGAACTGCAGGAATTCCTGGTACTCTATTTCAGCTAGATTTCTTCTAAACTGTATCGACCCATCCTGGGCTTGGATCTTTTTAAGACCAGAACTCAAAAACGTTTGCCCCAGTCTGTAAGGCAATTGCATATAGACTTGGGAAGGCTTCTTTAAGCTCAATATTGAACAACCATGGCTCTTCCCAGAACTTGGTCTTCCTCCCATCCCCCACAGAGATTGATGATGAACATCCATAGAAATTTTTTAGTTTGAGTATGTTTTTCCATACGCTGGACACATGGCTGCCAAACGATCCTTCAGAACCTTGGACGCCTTGACAACCATGGCTTCTATGCAAGTACACTACCATAATGAAGTTCAACCACACTGTTACTGATTGAATGGAGTCCAACCACACTACCATAATGGCCTACCATCAAGAAGTAATAATGTAATGTTATTAGAAAGGTTTTGCTAAATGTAGATTCACTCCTGCATCCAGCCAGGCCTAAAACTAACAAACTCAAAAGAAAAAACTTTTTTTTGGAAGGTGGCATATTGCCACATTTCATTGAAAAAGACTTAAAAGTTACATTATCAAAATAGTGAGCCAAAAGCACCCGGGGCTTCTACCAAGAAAGTAAAACTCCCCCAAAACTCCTCACAACCCAGGAATTACAGAAATTACAGTGTTAGTAGCCTCCACCCTTGTAGTCTTAGACATAATCTCCAATTGGGACCGTGGCAGCCCCTTGACAGCAAAATACCAGTCCATTAAACATGTAATGCAGTTCTGTATGATGCAGGTTGGGTGCTTGAACAGATCTCTAAACACTTTGTTCTTCCTTTCCCTCCATATTGACCATAGCATAGCCGGAAGACACAGTTCCCATATCTCTTTTTCTTCCTTTATTGGGTTTAGGGGCATCCATTTTGCCCACCAATCCTCCAAGCTGGACTTGATGTTCCACTAGATCTTGGCAGCCTTGAAGAAATGCGCCCACACAGTCTGGATTATGCCACACTTGAAGAAAAGGTTATCCAGATTCTCTGTATAACATCCACAGAAAACACATTTAATTCTGACTCCCAACTAAAATTTGTGCACTCTGTCAGCAGTAGAGGTTCTCCTCCAAGTCGTTTGCCAAAGAAAATTTCTGATTTTGATAGGGGACTTTATATTCCAGACTTGGTTGTACCAAGGTACCTCCCTCCCTCCTTGCTTGAGAATTTTGGATCCTGACCTAACCGAGAACGTCCCTTCTTTCTCCCATTTCCAGGTTCTAGAATCGGTGCATCCAAGTTCCAATCTTTTCTGGTCCAACATGCAATTGAACTGCAGGAATTCCTGGTACTCTATTTCAGCTAGATTTCTTCTAAACTGTACCGACCCATCCTGGGCTTGGATCTTTTTAAGACCAGAACTCAAAAACGTTTGCCCCAGTCTGTAAGGCAATTGCATATAGACTTGGGAAGGCTTCTTTAAGCTCAATATTGAACAACCATGGCTCTTCCCAGAACTTGGTCTTCCTCCCATCCCCCACAGAGATTGATGATGAACATCCATAGAAATCTTTTAGTTTGAGTATGTTTTTCCATACGCTGGACACATGGCTGCCAAACGTTCCTTCAGAACACCACCCATTCCAACCCCCCAAGTATTTGCTAACAACTATATCCTTCCACATGGCTGATCCCTCCATATCTGCCCTCCACAGCCACTTCAATAAAAGGGCTTGATTCATAGCTTCAATTGACATCAAACCCACTCCCCCTTCCTCCTTAGACCTGCAAACACACTTCCATGTGATTGGATGTATGCTCTTCTCACTTGGCCCTCTTCCTTTCCAAAAGAATGCTGCTCTAAGGGACTCAATCTTCAGAAAAAACTATGGGGACATACAGCAAAAAACCAATTCGAGCACTTTCTTGACTTGAGAATTGGAATATCTAAATCCCATCAACCACCGAGAAAATATAGACAAGAGAAAAGGGGCATCCATTCTATGTTTTGCCACATTTTCTCTAGTGCTCCATAAAAAAATGAGCTAGCTAATTTAAGTTTTTGCTAAAGCATGGAAGGTATCACAAATATATAAATAAAAGAAAGGGATGTACAAGTGTGAAAGAGTATCTCTCAGAGCCCTTTACAAAAAAATTACCACACCAAGAAGGTGAATCCCAATTAACTCCCCAAGAAAAAAAAGAGCGAGGAGTTATGGTCCTCCATTTTACAAGTATGTTTCGGTCAAAATGCCACTACCTCACAAACAAAAGCAAAATGAATGTATAAAACAATACAAAAGATAGCCAACAACTACCTGGCAATGGGATCAATTTTTTCTCTAATGTCAGCCCGTTCTTTAGGTGATAATTGTTCACAACGATCGTAAAGAGAAAATATGTATGGAGAAAGAGGATGTGATATATTAACGAAAAGCATGTCAGACATCATACTATTTCGCCGTGCTTCCTCCCCCTACAGAAAAGTAAATTGACCAATTAGTTTGTTCAAAGAAATTTGTCACCCACAGAGCAATGAACAAGGTGCCTAAAAACAATATGCAGTTTGATCAACATACCGTCAAAGTATGCTCAATTTTTTTAATCTCAGAAAGTAAGCGGGTTTCATCAATGAACGGCAATTTTGCAACACCCTAAAGTAAATGGCACAAAGAGAAAAGAATAGCACTTAGGAAGAATAAATAGATCAAATAGCATGTTCACATTTAAAACCCAAATAATCTAACCTGCCAAGCAAATCTTTTCCCATTCATATCTACTTCAAAATCTGAGTACATCCAACAAAGAGAATATCAATATAGCCCAAAATGGGTAGAGATCAGGATGCATCAGTGTCTGCAAACAATGCATACCAGTTGGATAGAAATCAATGATGGGCGAATTTGGATCTGTCATCAATGGCCTATAACCAACAGGAAGTGCATGGGAACTGCAAATATGTAACTTCCTTTGGTCAGAATCAAACTAAAACAGAAAAGCTCAAGCGGCATAAGGAAAAATGATGTACAAACCTAGCAGCTGGGAAAACACCCATCAGCTGAGTGAAGGGTTTAAATGGTGAACCAAGTTCAAACTTCACTTTCACCTTACCCAAGTCCTTAAGATCAGATGCAAAAGGTGCATAGTGATAGGGGTAAAACCTGAAAGAAAGAAACCAGAAGAAGGATTTACTAAGTACATATATGTCAGGCAAACCAAAACATTCTTTGACCGATTTCCTATGAGAAGTACAAATGTACAAGCTAATACAATCAAGCTTATCATTGTCAACATGTTAACTTCTTTGGTTATGAAACGAGGGAACGGTATATGCTTTGAGAAAGGCTACATAGTGTAGAAACTTAATCCATGTACATGACTGTTGTATCAATCTGGCACTTGGAAGAAACACAGTAAAATTAATTATAAGATGAAACAATTAGCCACACCAACCATGGTTGGCAGTTTCGACGGAAACCGATACGTTTCAGCCGAAACATATCGGTTTCGGTCCTGCCTGATATGAAACATGACCTGCTCACAATAGAGGGTCCGAAACTTTTAAAAAAGTATATTATTTCAGGCGAAACCGAAACTGGTTTCACCCGATTTCGGGCGTTTCGGCCCGATATACCCGAAACCGGGCGAAACTGGATGTGAACTCCTCTTAAGGGGAGTTTAGTTCCGCCACACCCCTCAGATCTGAGATCTGAGGGGTGCTACCGCCAGCGGAGATGGAGGAGGGGAAGGGGGAGGTTGGGAGGAACTTTTGCTGCCGGGAGGAGATCTTGTCGTCGCCGCAACCGCTGCCACCGTTTCTTGCTATTTACAGTGCGTAGCTACCGTCGTCGCCGTCGTTCACATCATTGTGTTGAAAATTCCTCAAGGAGAATGTAAGTTTTTGTAATTTTTTCTTTTTTGATAGTTTTCTTGTCGTAGGTAAGGTTATATAAAATATATTAGTTTTTATACGTAAATTATGATAAATCTGCTTAATTAGGGCCTAATTAGTGATTTAAATTTGGTGCCTTTGTCTAATAGGTAAGTTTAGCGTCAAGTGAAGCTTAATTAAGCTTCATTGAATGCTTTAGGGTGAGAGCATGATACTAATTGTATTACACGCCGGATAATTAAGATAAATCCCCAAATTAAGGCCTAATTAACGATTTAAATTTGAGATTTTTATCTAATTACGTAAGTTTAGCGTCAATTAAAGTTTAATTAAGTTTCATTGAATGTTTTAGGGTGGGAGCATACTGTTAATTGTATTACACACCGGGTAATTAGAGTAAATCCCCAAATTAAGGCCTAATTAGTGATTTAAATTTGGGGATTTTATCTAATTAGATAAATTTAAATACTTTAGGGCCGGAGCATGTTGGTAATTGCATTTAATGAAGAGTAATTAGGCAAAATTCCCAAATGTGACCCTAATTAACGGTTAATAATTGAGACTTTTGTCTAATTATCTCAATTCAACATACTTTGAAGCTCAATTATGTTTCATTGCATTTTTTTATTGTACTTACAACCATTTGTCTTCGACTATCTTAATGCAACAGCATGGCTAGACCTGAATAAGATCAAGAGCAGCAAGGGCAAGACGATCCGGGGTGAGTCCACCTCACCTTAGTTGATGTTGAAAAAAGAAAAGTCAAATGTAATTATTGTGGTAAGCAGATACATGGCGAATTACTAGAGAAAGTAATATTTGACAGAGATAAGAGGAGAGGTCAAGCAATGCGACAGATGCCCCCGACAGGTGGTAGAAAAAATGCACCAGTGCCTTCTGAGCAAAAAAGATAGGATGCAACGAAGGGTCAAAAATCAAACTGAAATTGCTGAAGAGATTTCAGACAGAGTAAGTAGAAGGGGAAGGAGGGATGATGATGATGAGGAAGGTACTGAGGATTCAGATCTAGAGCTGACCGAAGTAGTGGAGCATGAACAAGTGACTCGAAGGAAGGGAAAAGCACCGATAGAATCAGGGATCTACTGCAGTACAGCTGGTGTTGTCCTGACACTGGTGCAGCCCCGCAGAGAGTAGGCCCCATGGACAGTTATGTGCACGTAAGGCAAAGTGCTACACAGCCAAAAATCAAGCAAACATGGAGAGGGGTCAACAAATCAGCTGAAGCTACAGGGCATGCATTTAAAAATATTTGCAAATGGTTTTTCCATAGAGATGTGCTTGCACATGTAGCTGAATCAAAATACTGGCAGCCTATGCTTGATGCCATAGCAGTTGTTGGCCCTGCCTTAAAGGCTCCGTCACGTCGAGACATATACGGGCGTGACCTTGAGGGAGAGGTTGAGGAACTTCATTAGTGGATTAAAAGCTTCAAGCATATCTGGATGGAGAGAAGACGCACCATTATATGTGATGACTGGATTAGTACCACGAAGAAGTCCATGATCAACTTTCTGATTTATTGCATCGAAGGTACGATATTTGTGAAATCAGTTGATGCATCAAATTATGAAAAAAATGTAAATTATTTGTTTCATTTGATGGATGGCATGGTAGAACAAAGTGGAGAGAAACATGTTGTGCAAATAGCCACCGATAACGAAGCCAGTTACAAGACTGCAGGGAAGAAGTTGATGCAGAAGCGCAGGCATTTATATTGGCTCCCATGTGCAGCACATTGTCTGAACTTGATACTTGAAGATATTAAGAAGGACAAAAATGAGAAGAAGACAATTAAGAAAACGCAGAATATCACTCAGTACATTTATGGCCATCCTAGGATCTTGAACATGTTCAGAGAGCATACAAGTGGAGGTCAATATATCATCCGTGCATGGCCAACAAGATTTGCTTAGAATTTCATTTCTTTGGAGTCTTTGCACCTGTGTAGTCGAAATCCTGCCTAGGCGAGCGCCTAGGCGGTGAGGCGGGGCGAGGCGTCGTCCGCTCGCCTCGCGTCGTCACAGCTCGCCGAGGCGAGCGCCTTGCGCTCGCCTCACACGATTCGGTCACCTCGGCGCGCCTCGGCCGGAAGACGGATCCGCGTATCGGGTGACGATACCCGTTAACAAAGCGTTGGCGGATCTTTTAAACCCGCGAGGGTTTCACCCGTCTTCAACCTCGTCTCGTTCGATCGTTCCCCCTCCTACGGCTGCAGCTGAGCGGCATCGGCGAGCGGCAGCGGCGTCCTCCGACGTCCAGCGCCTCTCTGTCTCTCCCTCTCTGTCTCTCCACGAGCGACAGCGGACTGCGACGAGCAGTGTGCGGCGTCCGGCATCCGTCCGATAACTCTCTCACTCTCTCCGATCTCTCACTCTGTCTCTCCACTCTCTCACTGTCTCTCCGATCTCTGTCTCTCTGTTCTCTCAGACTCCCACTCTCTCCGATCTCTCACTCTCTGTCTCTCCATTCTCTCACTCTCTGTCTCTCCGTTCTCTCTCTCTCTCCGATCTCTCACTCTCTGTCTCTCCAGTCTCCACTCTCACTCTCTCGATCTCTCACTCTCAGAGTTGGCAATGGGCTTATATTTGTTATATTTGTGCAGTGGGCTTAAATAGTTATATTTGTTATATTTGTGAGAGTTGAGAGAGATTTGAAACACTTTGTGTTATGGGATTATGTAATTAACTTGTTTGGTTGTTTAACTATTTTTGTTTTGTTATAATATTGCACTTGTCGGTTGTTTTTCTTGTTTAGTGTATATGCAATTTTATGATATTTACTGTTCAAAAATATATATTTTTATGATATTTTGACATATAATTTTATTTTTATTTTTTTAATAATATCTCGCCTCAAACGCCTCGGCCACCGCCTAGGCCTTTGAGGCGTGAGGCGACCCCCTGGTCGCCTCGCTCGCCTCACGCCTCAGACTACATAGCTTTGCACAGGTATAAGAATGAGCTCGAGTCTTTCATGTACCATAATTCCATGCGGGATTATATAGACAAACTCAATCTTGATGCTTAACTGGATTATTTGGATGTGTGCCACATTGTGGAAGATAGTAAATTTTAGAACATGGTCTCATGTTACATGAAAATAGTCACACCTCTCGTGAAGGTCTTAAAAATAGTGAATGGCGATGAGAAGAATGAGATGGGATACATGTGCGAGGCCATGGACTGTGCCAAGTTAGAGTTACAGAAATCCTTTCCCAGAGAGTATGCGAAGTGGTAGAAAATTATTGACAACAGATGGGACAACATATTACACCATGAGTTGCATGCAACTGGTGAGTGATTAATTATACGGATATAAAGTTCGTTGTTTTTTAGGTTAATTTACATCTTCTATTTAGTTAATTATACAAAAATGCAAGGTATTTCCTCAACTCTCGATTTATGTACAATGTCAATGTAAACGTTGATCGCGAGGAGCTTCAAGGCACCTTAACAGTCATTGGTCGTTTATCGATGACACCAGAAAAGAGGATTTAGGCCGAGCTACAAGTTGGCCTTTATTGATTTTATCAATAAGAGGGAAAACATTTAGTTAATTACTTATGTTAATTGTTACTTTATTCTTATAGATGGACAGTTACAGATTGAGGATTGAGACATATTCTGACTCACAATTGCAATATGATGTGAGAAGCGTGCGCCCAGGTATACTAAATGTTTGTGCTTAAATTGAGTCATTATGTATTACTACATCACGAAGAATTGATCTTCATTTACATCTTACATTTATTTGTTTATGGTTGGTGGAACAATAAGAATTTAGGTAGTAATGCATTGGCTTACATCGCAATTAGGGTCCTAAGTCGAACAACATCAGCAAGTCAATGTGAAAGGAACTGGAGCACGTTTAGCCTTATACACTCAAAGGTTCACAATCGGTTAAAGGTTGAACGGCTAGAAAAATTGGTTTACTGCCACTACAACATGAGGTTGAGAATAAAGAAAGGTTTACTGCCACTACAACATGAGGTTGAGAATAAAGAACATGAAGTTGAGACAACAGTTGAGGAGCAAACGCGTCGCAGACGATACAACTGGCCAAATTGAGATGGACGTATTATTTGATGATGACAATCCCATGGGTCCGCTTTGATAGCGGGTTAAGTAGGAGTTAGCCTGATTTTTATCCCCCGGTTATCACTTTTTTACTTTGATAGGTGGAACAAGATAACTAGACTAAAAACATGGTTAACTCGGATTTAATCCGGAATTCAAAACCCACCTCAAAAGGTTGATTAACTCCAACCCAATGCATATCAAACTAAAAGTGGATTAACTCCGGAACAAACTAATCTAGTTGAGTTAACTTACTTTTAATTTATCCCGCTATCAAAGTGGTACTTGCAGTCTTGGGTTGAAGTACGAGCGCAAGTTAATGAGTCCGTTTTTGATCCTGATGACAGAACGTGGGCAGAGGATATATTAGATGAAGATGAGCCAAGGGATCTAGAATTCAGATGATTAACAAAAAGACCAAGAGTGAATCATGAGCACCAGAGAGAGGACCCAGCTTTGTTTGTTGACGACACTGAGCAACAGCCTGAGATTGAGCCAAATAGATACTCAGAATCAGATAACAGGTCAGTCACTCCTAAAATAGTCAAGCCACCTCCATCCTTAAGAAGAAGCACGTCAATGCATGAGATGACTGAGAGGACTAGTGCTACTACTCGAGAGGACCCGCAATTGAGCAGATGAAGCAAGTTTATGTGAGAGACGCCTCGGGGAAAAGGATTGCTTTCAAAGATGAAGGATAAAGTCACACCAAAAGAAAAAAAAACAGAGCCAAAGGCTAGAAGGCGATTGGTTTCTTATGGTTTTGATGATGATGATGATGCACCAAGTGATGATCCCAATGCCGCTGTAGGTGCTACTATTGGTGGTGGCATGTATGCACCCACTTCCTCCTTCCACGCTGACATGGGCAGAGGACACAGTCATAGTGAAGGAGGATATGATTCATAGAGCTAATATGGACATCCAACAGATTATGGAGGTGGCCAACACGAAGCAGGCATGTATGAGGGGGGTCATCAACCAGGATTTCAATTTCATCCAATTCCAGCTAGTAGCAGTTATAGGTCAGCAATCCTTAAGATTCTGCTTCTTATATTGATTCTGGATTCCAATCAAGCAAGCAACCTTATACTCCAAGAGGGATCCAAAGAGAGATGCACGACTTAGCTGCATCATTGTTTGGTTATAATAAATATACATAATATATGCAGTCTTTTTATAGGTATCAACAACAGAAACTAGACGATGAGGGAGAAGATTCTTCCAACTATTATCCATATTAGTGCATCGTTATTTGGGTAGGAAACATTTAATTTTTTATAACATTTACAGTGTTTATAATAT
This sequence comes from Amorphophallus konjac, assembly GCA_022559845.1. Classification (NCBI taxonomy): domain Eukaryota; kingdom Viridiplantae; phylum Streptophyta; class Magnoliopsida; order Alismatales; family Araceae; genus Amorphophallus; species Amorphophallus konjac. Next base: position 560,386,982 of record CM040121.1, on the reverse strand, counting down.
TTGTTGTACTGCTTGAACCTACTTCATGCTTAATATATAGTGAGTATTAGTTTTAACATGTCCAATGTCTACTTCTAGCACTTAATCCAATTTATTCACACTCAAATGCATGTCTAATGATTTTTTTCTTTTTTCTTTTTTTCTGATTTTTTCCATATTTTTCTGAATTTTTCTAATTTTTTTAATATTTTTTCGGCCGATTTCGGCCGAAACGAAACCGAAACCGATACGTTTCGATTTCGGACCCCGCCGAAATCGAGACCGAGACCGAAATTGCCATCCTTGACACCAGCCGGTGTGGGGGGGTCGAATTCTTCACTTCAATACTTGTATATTCCCAACCTTTTGTTTCCCATCCATTAATACAATTGTGGTACAATCCACTTTAAATATATAAATATAAAGTGGAATAAGGAGCCATGAATAAACAATGTAAATTTAGGGCAAAAGTAATTATATTTTTAATTCAGAGAGATTGCAATGTTATGTGTGCCTGGGAACACACAATTACGACCCAGACACACACTAAGAACATAATAACAAAAATACCCCAAACTTAATTATTTTAACACTCCCCCTCAAGCTGGAGCATATATATCAAACATGCCTAGCTTGTCACATAGAACACTGAATCGGCCAACTCCAAGCGATTTTGTGAAGAGATCAGCAAGTTGGTCCTCAGTAGGGGTGAAAGGAGTACTAATCTTCTGAGACATGATGGCATCCCGAACAAAATGGCAATCAACCTCAATATGCTTTGTGCGCTCATGAAATATTGGATTCTTTGCAATATAGATAGCAGCCTGATTGTCACATATCATCACCATAGGTTCAGAGTAGGTGACCCCAAAATCTGCTATCAAAGATTTCAGCCACATCATTTCACAAGTTGTCTGAGCCATTGCTCTATACTCTGCTTCAACACTTGATCTAGCTACCACACTTTGTTTCTTACTTCTCCAAGTGACAAGATTGCCTCCAACATAGGTACAAAACCCAGAGGTTGACCACCGGTCCAACAGAGATCCCACATAATCTGCATCAGAAAAAGCCTCAATAGATAAATGACCATTTTTCTTATATAGAAGACCACATCCAGGTGCTCCTCTGACATAACGCAGGATCTTTAGAGCTGCTTCCCAATGACATAACTTTGGATTTTGCATAAATTGACTGACAACTGATACAGCAAAGGCAATATATGGGTGAGTCATTGTCAGATATATCAGCTTTCCACAGAGCCGCCTATATTGAGTAACATCATTGAACATTGGACTATCCTCCACTTCAAGATCAGACTGAGAAACAATGGGTGTATCAGCAGGCTTACACTCCAACATTCCCATCTCCTGTAACAAGTCCAGAGCATATTTTCTTTGAGATAAGGAAACACCATCATTACCATAAGCAATCTCAATCCCAAGAAAATGGCGCAGTCTCCCTAGGTTCTTAGTAACAAAATGACACTGAAGGTATTTCTGAACTTCCTTAACACCATTTGTATCGCTTCCCGTGAGCACATATCATCAACATAGACAATAAGAATCACCACACCAGCAGTTGTACGGCAAACAAACACAGAATGATCGGCTTGACTCCTCTTTAATCCAACCCCAAAAGCAATTTGACTGAATTTCTCAAACCATGCCCGGGGACTTTGTTTTAAGCCATAAATTGCCTTTTGTAGTTTACACACCATCTCCCACTGAGTAACATACCCAGGAGGTTGCTCCATATATACCTCTTCTTTAAGATCACCTTACAAGAAAGCATTCTTGACATCCATCTGCAACATATTCCATCCATGATTGATGGCAAGAGAAAACAACACCCGAACAGATTTAAGTCGAGCAATCGGAGAAAAAGTCTCGAAATAATCAACTCCATAAATCTAAGTAAAGCCTTGGCCACAAGTCTAGCTTTATATTTGTCAATGGAGCCTTCTGGAGTGTACTTTATAGTGAACACCCACCGACAAACAACAGGGATAACACCGGCTAGCCGAGGTACAAGGACCCAAGTACCACAAGACAGTAAGGCAGACATTTCCTCATCCATAGCAACCTTCCATTCAGATTTGGATAGTGCTTAAGAGACAGACATTGGAGGGTGAATATCAGAAATAGACAAGGCATACTAGCGAAAAGATGGAGACAAAGCATGATAAGAAATGAAGTCCGCAAGAGGATGCTTTGTACTGGATCGTTTTCCCTTGCGAAGGGCAATAGGAAGATCCAGATCAGAAGAGGGAAGAGAAGTCTCACCAGTGGGAGGAGGAGCCTCCAGTGAAGAAGTTGATTGTGGCAAGACGACAGGCGGCGCACTATGGGTCCGTCGTTGATAGACCTATCCAAATCTATTATCTGCATCTTGAGACTCAACACAACAATCAGTGTCTGCAACTGGCACATCCAGAGAAACAAGATCAAGAAGAATAGGTGAAGGAGAAGTCTGTGCAGGAGAAGTCTGTGGAGAAGAAGGGGAATCATAAAAGGGCACAGACTCAAAAAAGGTCACATCAACAACCACAAATGACCTCTTGGACCGAGGGTCAAAACATCGATACCCTTTTTGGGTTCGAGAATACCCCAAGTACAAGGAATAGATCTGGGAGACAGCTTATCATGTCCTGATCCAAGAGTGTGAACAAAGCACTTACACCCAAAGACCCGAGGAGTTAAGAGGAAACGGGTCTTCATTTGGATATAAGCATGAAAAAGGACTTTTGTCGGCTAGAAACTTGCTCGGAACCCAATTAAAAAGATAGCACGAATGGCATCACCCCAAAAGTACTTTGGAACATGCATGTGAAACATAAGAGTACGAGCAACATCAAGTAAATGCCGATTCTTCCTCTCAGTAACCCCATTTTGTTGAGAGGTGTAAGAGCAAGATGTTTGATGAAAAATTCCATGCATTGAGCAGAAGGAAGCAAAGGATGACTGGACATACTCCTTGGCATTGTCTGTACGCAAAATTTTGATGGACGTGGAGAACTGATTTTTTATTTCTGAATAAAAAGATTTGAATACATCAAACACATCTTAACGAGATCTCAAAAGAAATAACCAAGTCATCCGAGAAAAATCATTAATAAAAATGATAAAGTATCGAAATCCGAGTCTGGATGTGATGGGAGATGGCCCCCAGATGTCGGAGTGTACAAGATGAAATGGAGCAATGCTCCTTTTATTATTACTGGAAGGAAACGAGACCCTATGATGTTTCCCAAGCTCAGAGGCTTCACACAAGAGTTTATTTATTGAAGAAGAAACAGGAACAATCTCACGTAGCCTGGAAAGGGATGGATGTCCAAGCCGACAGTGCCACTGAAAAGAAGCATCAGATGCTGAGGAAGCCTTATATCTTTGGAGAGGCTCATTAACGAGGTAGTACAATCCTCCGGACTCACGACCGCCACCAATCAGCTTCTTCGTCTGGAGATCCTGAAATACACAATACGAAGGATAGAATGTTACTGAACAGTTGAAGGAACGGGTCAAAGAACTAATAGATAACAAGCCAATGTGAAATTTTTGAAACATAAAGGACATCTTTCGGGGTTAGAGATGAGGTATGACCAGTCCCTTTCCCAGCAACAGAAGTATAGGGCCCATCTGCTACAGTAACAGGAGAGTGAGTATTAGACAAATGAAGAGAGGAGAAAAGAGAACGGCTACCTGTCATGTGACAAGAAGCACCAGAATCCACAATCCAGGAGGAATTGTGGTGAACTGCAGAAGCAGTACCTGAAGTGGTGGCATGAAAGGACGAAGAATGTGTTGAAGAGCCGTTGGAATGCCTCGTACTCCTCGAGAGACAGTGCAACCCCTTTCTCAGATGGTGGTCCGGTAGGTGGCTGCTGCACAGGCTATGGCATAGACTCAGGAGTGAGAGATGAGGAATCACTAGAGGCACCCAGATTAGCAACAGGACGTAAACGTGATCCTCCTTTGCCATATTTCTTCCAGCAAAAATCAGACTGATGTCCAGTTTTGTTGCAATGAATACATGGAGAGCCACGGCCACGCCCCCCTGCTGCAAGAGCTGAAGCACTACCAGCCTCTCGAGTCTCACTAGATGTTGTCTCAGTCAGATTCAATTTGGTACTTGCTCTAAGAACACGAGAGTAAGCACCAGCCAATGTAGGAACCTGAGTGTCTGCAAGCAAATTGTCTCGAACATGTCCGAGATTACCATCCATTCCAGACAAAAATTTAGTAACAATAAACTCTTCCTTTTGTTTCTCCAACTAAGCGGCATCTACAGCACTTGGCTGATACAGCTTTAATTCACCCTAGAGACCCTGAACTTCAGCAAAATACTAAGAAATAGGTCTTCCTTCTTGCTTTAGATTAAACAATCTTGAATAAATATTGTGCTCTGCAAAATAAATCTTTTTTCAGAGTATCCCACATCTCCTTAGTTGTGTCTAAAAAGACAATATTATTGAAAATACTCTGTTCACAACTATTATTCAGAACTGAAATTACCATCCCATCATCAACTTCCCAAGCTTCATATGCCTTCCTATCAATTTTCTCTGGAGGGTCTTGCTCAATATGTCAAAGTTTTCTCAAAGAAAATAGCAAGAGGCGAAAAGACTGTGCCCATTGAGAATAATTAATGCCATTTAATTTTGTAGCAGTAGCCATCATATGATAGAGCTTCCCGTCAGAAGTCGGGATAGAAGTGGACTTCGACAATTCTGCCATGACATCAACTAACCAAACAACCAAAGCCTTTGCTGCACAAAAAGGGATTCAGACAATCTTCTTATAGCAACAAATGGGTCAGCGCATAGGGAGAAGATCACAAGCCCTCATGTGCTGACCATCCTAAAGAAACGAGCCGGTGCGGAGAAACTCTACTAGAAGATAAGGTTACTCTGTCTTACCACCAAAGACGATGTTGCCGTCAAAAGAAAAGCTTTACGCCGTGGCTAGAAATTTTAGGATTTTGCTAGACTTCAAACCCCTTGCGCCACAGCGGAGTCTCCTGGGCAGGGTCGTGACCGCGTCGCCCACCCGTGAGGGTCGCAAGGTGACTACACGCCACGCCCACGTCCTTCGCATCGTGCGCGCGTCGCCCACTGGCGAGGGTCGCAGGGACCCTTCACGCAAGCGCCCGCGAGTCCGTGACTTCGCGTCGCCGGGTCCCTCGGTGGCTGCCGGCAAAGGAAGATGTCGCGTACAAGTCTCCGACAGTGGAGCGTGACGCCGCGGTGGTGGTGGGTTGGCCCCCTACCCCATCGCTCTGATACCATGTAAATTTAGGGCAAAAGTAATTATCTTTTTAATTCAGAGAGATTACAATGTTATGTGCGCCTAGGAACACACAATTACGACCCAGCCACACACTGAGAGCATAATAACAAAAAAACCCCAAACTTAATTATTTTAACAAACAAAAATTGTGTACACACACATCATGTTGTATTTACCCATTTGATCCAACCTCCTCCCTCTGGCATCCTCACCCCCAACCTGCTCGACACTCGATCATATGCCCAAGGGACATTATCTAGTGGGCATTATAAATAATGATTTTATTGTTCTTAAATATGACTAAAGTCCCAAGGGGCATTATTTGATGGCCACTATAACTAATGATTTCACTGCTCTTGAATGTGACTCATCTGAAAGTGGAGGGGTGGCACCTGCACTAGCGAGTTAGCCAGGTATGGGTGAGAGGTTGGTCATGCACGGAGATCCTAGAAATTTTTGGAAATCTTGAACAAAGTAGGGGATGATAATAGTTCTCATAAAGGATTAGGTGAAGGTAAGGATCTGGTACAGATTTTTTGAAAAGTGGATGGTACCAAGAATCCGGTACAGATACTCATTGTCCTTCGAAGAATCCATGTAACATAGAAGTATACAGAAAAAGGCCATGATAAGTCCCAGCTACTTATTTTTTAACCATCCACCAATCCCATTATTGAACCTTCGGCATCTAATATGGCATATAGTTTGATGCATGGTATACGTACCGGTACCGGCCTTGGCCGGTCCGGTTCCGGCCATTTGAGCCCGGTACCGACCGGCACAGGATAAAAAAGAAAAAAGAAACCGCAGGCCGCAACAGTTGCACCTCCTCCGGACTCTCATCTCACTGTTAGAATTGAGAGAGAGGGGGGGTAGGGAAGAGAAAGAGAATAGGGGTGGCCGGTGGGAGAGAGAAATAGAGACAGAGAGAGAGACGGGGAGAGCCGTCTGCGGCGCCAATCGCCGCAGTCCGCCGTTCCCACGAGAGGGGGAGATGGGAGACAAACCTAGGGCATGATTGAATGATTGGGGAGAGAGAAGACTCGACGAAAAAGGGAGGGTTTTATTGGCTCGGCCGTGGATCCCTATAGGGGCAAGTCACGGGCCTGGTCAGAGGGCGCGGAGTTGGGCCGATCGCGGAGCGGGCAAAGGCGGACCGGGAGCGGGAGATCACCTCAACTCTCAAGTCTCAAGCGATTCAAGGGGCCGAACCAGCACGGCAGCACCAGCCCTGCGACCTTGGTTTGATGGATGTCAAAAATACAGGTGCTTGCAAATGAAAAGCTTAGCATAGCCGAGCTAAGCTTTTATCAAGCTTAAGCTGCCTGAATATTAAATGAGCTGAGTTCTATTCTGTACAAGCTCAACTCATTTAACAATCAAGCCTAGCTGACCACAATTCAAGGTCTTTGAATACAGAATTACCCTGGCTCATTTAATGCTTCCTGAGCTTGTTTCAAGCACTAAACTATGTAGTCGGAGGCGAGAGGCGACCGCCTCATGCCTCAAACGCCTAGGCGATGGCTTATGCGTTCGAGGCGTTTGAGGCGACATTTTATTAAAATAATATATATAATTCAGAAATATAAAAATATGTCCAAATATCACAAAAAATGCATACATAAAATCAATAAAGTTTCTAAATTCATTCATTCCTAAAATCAAACAAATTTAAATAAAGTTAACAACAAATCTAAACAAATTTAAACAAAAAATCAAATGGGCCAGGGAGTGCAGATGTGGGCCGGGACCACAAAGCTGAATTGAGGTGGAGGCGAGGCGACTTGTGGCCGCCTCCATCGCCTTTGATAACATAGCTACTAAACAAATTAAAAGTGACATTTGGCCCCTATTTAACTGTTAATGAGATATACATAAATTCTAGGTAAGCTACTAATGAATGCAAACAGGTTAGTAAATAAATAAATTCAACCCTCAGAAGTTGTTCAATGAGCAACCGTATCTATGTTCAAGTTCGGCTAGTTATTAATCAAGCCCCAGAAGTTGTTCAATGTTTTACATATCAGGAATTCAATAACTTAATAACTTTGTTCATCCTCCACCACATGGCTCCCTTCCTGATGTATGGAAAGCCTATCCTTGCATAGATTACTAACTAGGGCAGGTGCAGTTCCAAAATCTAGATTTTAATTCCTTGCATAGATTACCAACTTTAAACCAAGAATCAGAAATCACAAAAGCAGCACAAATAAACAAATAATAAAAAAAACAAAGTCTACTAAAGGATCAGTGCATTGACAAGTCAGTTACACGTCAAAGACAGCATTTGTCTCCAGTCTCAAATTTGAGCATCCTCGTCTTACAATTTGCTACATACAGCAATTTTGTATCTTCATAATATGTAAAAGTCGGGCTACATGTCAAAGACAACAATTATCTTCTGTCTATCAAATTCAAGCATCAACATCTCATAATTTGCTACATACAGCACCTTTTATCTCCATCATATCTAAAAACTCATGCTTGTAACATAATTAAAAAAATGAATAACCAGTTCATGCTAACCATTGCCATGAGCAGACCCCTTCATAGTAGTAACGCATCACCCAGCATAAGCCTTCTGTGTATTTCAGAACCTGATAATAAAACAAATTCTTTAATAAATCCAGATATGCTAAAAATAAGGTTCAGGAATAGGAAAATTTCCATGAGGATAGATTTCTGATAATTAGTTAAGCAACATGCTTGTGGAACAAAAGTACTTGAGTTCACAAACATACACTTGGTGAACTAGCATCTAAAAGAGGATAAGCAACAACATTGTTGATAATGTATAAGTAAGAATGCGTAGAAACATTAAATGAGCATGCCACAAGTTGCAACATGGACCAGCATATAATTTAGTTATGACATTGCCAGTCATGAACTAACAGAATCATGCCATCAAACATCATCCACAAGATCAGTAGTTAGTAAAACATGAATCCTGCAAGAATGCAGGTGACCCCCCATCTGGAGAAAACGAAATGGTAGAGAAACTTACAACAAAAATCACTACTCAGTAGAGTGCAATTAGCAACCAATGACTGACAGAATTTCTGCACATATTTTCCAGGATCACATGGTCTGCATTTTGTACATCTGTTGCCCCCCCCCACACACACACAAATACCAAGACTAAATGCACCCACCAGGAATCAAGCCCGAATCACTGGTAGCCAGAGCTGCGAGCATGCCACACAACCCTTGGACAATGTTTTGAAAGTGGCCGGCACATCAACGAAACAAAGATAAATCCATCCCACTGTCAAGAGTACAAATGAAAATTCTTGCTGCTGCCCATTTAGCGATAACAAACTCCAAGCAAAGAAACATTGCCTCTTTCATCATCTTTGGCATTCTCAAAAAGGTAATGAAATCATCATCATCATCATCATCATCATCATCATCATAGCCTTATCCCAATTAATTGGGGTCGGCTACATGAATCATGTTCCGCCAAAGATTTCTATCAAGTGCAATATTCATATTTAAACTCAAGGAACTAATGTCCTTCCTAATAACATCGCACCATCTCATTTTAGGCCTTCCTCGAGCTCTTTTACTAGCATCCACTAAGATTTGGTCCGGCGCTGAGTTAGGGCGACGAAACACATGTCCAAACCACCTGAGTCTATTTTCTCTCATTTTGCTATCAATTGGAGCTATCCCTAAGTCCTTACGGATGCACTCATTCCTAATCTTGTCTTTCTTAGTCTTGCCACACATCCATCTCAACATCCTCATCTCTGCTACACACATTTTGTGGATGTGTTCCTTTCGTACTGCCCAACACTCGGTACCATATAACAAAGCAGGTCTCACAGCCGTTCTATAAAATCTCCCTTTGAATTTCACAGGCATACGACGATCACAAAAGACACCTAATGCACTTCTCCATCTTAACCAGCCTGCCTTAATCCTATGCGTAACGTCATCATAAATCTCCCCATTCTCTTGTATGATAGACCCTAAATATCGAAAGGTACTACTCTTCGGAATGTTATGTCCATCAATTAGAACCATATCTTCCTGAATCACTCTCCCATTACTAAAATTACAGTGCATAAACTCTGACTTACTCCTACTAATTTTAAAACCTTTAGACTCCAAGACAAGTCTCCAACGCTCTAACTTAGCATTTAGAGCATCAATACTCTCATCAATTAAAACAATATCGTCTGCAAATAGTATACACCAAGGGATATCCTCATGCAATTGTTTAGTTACTTCATCCATAACTAAGGCAAAGAGATACGGACTTAGTGCAGAACCTTGATGCAAACCTATAGAAACGGGAAATTCACTAGTCTCCCCAACAATAGTTCGAACAATAGTAATAGAACCGACGTACATATCTTTAATCAAATCAACATATCCTTGAGAGATTCCTTTCTTTCTTAATGTCCACCAAATCAATTCTCTCGGTACTCGATCGTACGCCTTCTCTAAATCAAGAAAAACTATATACAAATCTTTTCTCATCTCTCTATACTTCTCCATTAACTGCCGTAGTAAGAAAATAGCTTATGTAGTAGATCTATTTGACATAAAACCAAACTGATTTTCCGATACAGTAGTCATACATCGGAGGCGTTTTTTAATTACTCTTTCCCAAAGTTTCATAGTATGACTCATAAGCTTAATTCCACGATAATTATTACAACTTTGAATATCTCCTTTGTTTTTATAGAAAGGAACTACAACACTTTTTCTCCAAACTTCTGGTATTCTCCGTTCCTTTAAAATTTTATTAAAAAATTTAGTTAGCCACTGAATACCAATATCTCCTAGGCCTTTCCATACTCCAATAGGTAAGCCATCTAATCCTAAGGCCTTGCCCACTTTCATTTTCCTTAAAACATCCTCCACTTCTGACATCTTAATACGCCTGAAATATTGATATTTATCAAATATTGTGGACTCTTGGGTACCTTCTAGAGATAAATCCTTGACGGAATCTCCATTAAGTAACTTCTGAAAATAACTATGCCACCTCCCTTTAATCTCAAGATCCTTAGTTAAAACTCTTTGATCTTCACATTTAATGCACCGAACATGATCTAAATCTCTAGTTTTCCTTTCTCTTAATTTAGCAAGTTTAAATATGTCCTTTTCACCCTCTAGGGTTCCTAATTTATTATATAAATCTTCAAATGCCTTTGATTTAGCTTCGCTAACTATTTAAACTTGCTCATAGTTTGAGTGCCAGAACATGTTTAAATCATCTCTATAAATAATCCCCATATACATGTATTGAGTGCCAAGACACCAATGGATCTCCTGTCTCTTTATGAAGAATAAAAGCACAACCAAAGCAATGTGTCCTTAAATATCCACTTGCCAAGGGCCATGGCATTCTACTATCACCTGTAATACCCAAAATACCTAAACAGACAGAATGAGCACAGCAATGGACACGAGATTGTTTCCTTTGTAGTTTCCAGGCCTATGTATTTTGACTTTGAAAAGGAAAATATTTTGATCACTACTGGTATTCATAACTTTCTTCTGTTTGGAGCACCCTTCAAGCTTGCAACTTCCGCAAAGACTTCAAAAAATTGGACATAATGAACACTGATTGAAGATTCAACTAAATTCGAGAAAATGGCAGTGGCAGATGTCAACCAAAACTATTAAATAAACCAAACTACTTTACAATCTTCCGAAATCCTTCAATAGATAAGGGGAAAGGACACAAGTCCTGCACCAAATTGGTCTACTGATTCAATATCCATTGTTTCCAAAGATCATGTAGCATTAGTCTTCAATTATTCTTCCTGACTGCCACTGAAAAGGTCCAATCATCAGAAATGCAAACTAACACAGGCTGACACACATCTCAGACATTATTTTAACTCGAAAAAATGGCCACCCAATGACCATTATTTCTAATGCAGAAAGAAGAATTCATGAATGCAACTCTAACAACACATTCCCTCACTGCACATGCTTAATTACATTACGTTCTCTGACATTTCAGAAGACTACGGCAAGTCCATGTATTTCCCAATCTGAAGATCTACACTCAGAAATCTTGGCATCTGATAATGAAAACTTTGGAGCTATAGGAAGATCTTGAAGATTCTCTTATCCTCAGCAATTTTTGGCCTCCAACAGGAAAATCTTCCTCACCAAGGATCACCACATCCCAAGGGCAACAGTAAACTTCACCATACAGACACAATCCAGATTCCAGAAACCAAAAGCATAATCCAAGTCATGATATATGTTACCTTTTTTTTGAAAGTGGGTAGTACCACTAGTGTATTAAATGTAAAAAGGGGGATGTAGAAGTATAAGCAATGGGCTCCCCCAAAAAAAACTGTACAAAGACACACCAAGATAGTGTGGGACACTCTAACCCCCCCAGCAACACAAAAAGAGGGGAGTTAAGGGAATTCACATTACAACGCAGCTCTGCGCATTCCCTCACTCTGCCACAAATAAAAGAAACAAAAGAGTCCTTTGCTCTAACCTCCCTCCTAAATACCCTATTATTACATTCACTCCACAAAGTCCAAAGAGTGTCGTGCACGATCAACCACCACACGATACTATCCCCTCTAAGGGGCCACCTCTGCCCCCAAGACGCAATGACGAGATGCACTTCTCTTTACGGGCTCACGACACAGCGGGCTTTCCTAGCGAGCCCCTGTCACATCTCCTGTGAGTAAGCACAACCTACAAACAAGTGATCTCAGGTCCCGTCCACATGTCCACAAAGGCAGCAAGTCGGCTAGATATCCGGAAGGAGCTGAAGCAACCTGTCTCGAGTGGGTAACCTCCCGTGAGAAATCCTCCAAATGAGGAGCTTCACCTTCAGTGGCCTCCGCGGCCTCCACACATTAGGGGCGAGACTGTGGCACATCCCACCGTCAACGATCAAGGAGTTAGTAGACCTCACTTACAAGGCCCCCTCCCTACCTCACCTCCACGACCACGCATCCTCCCTATCTGAGGGTGGAGCATACGCGAGGAGGAAGCATAACAGATCCTGAAGCTGCTCCATCTCGTCGATCCTGAGGTCCCTCCTGAAGGTCAGTGCCCAAGAGCCTCCGGAAAGGTGGGAATCAAAAGTCCAGGCGACCGACCCCAAAGGGTCAACTACAACAGCAAAGAGGGATGGAAAGGAAGCCTGTAGCGTGAAGTCGCCGCACCATGTCCCTCCAGAAAAGGCATTGGTCGTCTTTCCCTAGTTGGATCCGCACGTCAGAGGAGATAATATCCCTACATGTCAAAATGTCGCGCCAAATCAATGAAGCCCAATCATAAGCTGATGTGTCTAAGTCCCAAACTCTCCTCCTGTCAAAATATCTTTGTCTAATAACCTGCGCCCACAACCCGTCATCTCCTGTCCCCAACATCCACAGCCACTTGCACAAGAGAGCCAAAATAAAATCTCTCACATCGTTGATCCCCAGGCCTCCCTGTACCTTGCCAGTAACCACCCTTCCCCATTTGATATCATGCCAACCCCTACATCTCCACTCACTCCCATGTCAAAAGAATCTCCTCTGAATAGACTCAATCTTCTTCTCCACTGACTTCGGAATCTAGAACACGAAGAGGAAGTAGACTAGTAAGCTGTCCAAGACTGATTTGCATAAAACTAACCTGCCCTCATAGGATAGCAATCTAGCCTTCCAACCAGCCAGTCTGAACTCATATCTCTGTAAGATGAGTAGCTAAACTGCACACCGAAGAGCACCTGAGGTTAAAGGGGGACCCAAGTAGAAGATAGGGAAAGCTCCTACTTGGTAGCCCAAATGCACGCCGCTCTCTGAAAAGTCAAATCCTCCATGTTAACCCCAACAAGCCTACTCTTGTTAAAGTTAACCTTGAAACCCGTGAACTCCTCAAGCAGTTCCAACAAAAGTCTAGCCACAAACAACTGCTGCCCATCCTCTGCCAGGAACATGATAGTCTCATCGACATGTTGCAAGTGAGTGATTGAGGGACCTCCTCTCCCAACCTAGAACCCCCTGATCAGACTTGAAGCCTCTGCTCTAGCCACACCCTACTCAGCATATGGGCCATTAGCACAAAAAGGAGAGAAGATATAGGATCACCCTGCTGGAGTCCCCTACCACTGTGGAAAAGAGGAGTCGGCTTCCCATTGACAAAGACAATAAAGGAAGCAGAGGAAATACAAGCCCGGATCCAACCACACCACCTATCCCCAAAGTCCATCTTCTCCAACACATAAAATAAACATAACCAACTGACCCTGTCATAGGCCTTCTCGAAATCCAGCTTAAGGGACTACTTCTTTCCTCCTCTAAGTCTTAATGAAAAATAAGCACTCATGAGCCACCAAAAAAATGTCTTGAATTTGTCTCCCCCTAATGAAAGCTCCCTAGAAATAGTTGGCCACCCTATTCATAACTCTATCTAACCTCCCTACCAGTAACTTGGTAATAATCTTGTAGGTGCCATTCAACATACTGATGAGCCTGAAATTTCGAAAATCTTGGGCTCCTTACTTCTTTGGAATAAGGACCCAAGAAGGTTTTGTTGATACCCCCCAAATGCACCCTCCTCTCCTAAGAACTCCCTCACAGCTGCCATAAACTCAACTTTGATGACATCCCAACACTTTTGGAAGAAGGCCAATGGAAAACCATCCGGCGGTGGAGCTCTATCCCCTGCAAGAGAGAAGACTGCCTGACGAACCTCCTTCTCTGAAAAACTCTGGGAGATAGCATCCCTCTCCTTAGGTGATATCTGGGGAAAGAGATCATCTGCAATCCTCGGCCTCAAGTGATCCTCCTCTGTAAACAACATGTAGTAGTCCCTTGCCGGCCTCCTGATATGCTCATCCGAAGACACGAAGAGCTCCCCCACCCTGATGCAACTGATGGTGTTAGCTCTCCTCATTGCTGAGGCAATGCGCTGAAGATGGGCTGAATTCCTATCCCCCTCTTTGATCCATATGTTCCTCGATATCTGCCTCCAGTGAATTTCCTCCCTAGAGAGGATCCCATCAAACTGGCCCCTGAAAGAATCCCTGAGAGTCATGTCACCTACCTCCATAAGTCACGCTTCCTCCAAACAATCCAAAGGCTCTATCTACTGAAGAACTTTGTCCTTTGTTGTCCTTCCAAAGATGGTTTTGTCAAGCCGCCCAAGCCTTGAGGACCTGGGCAGTGTGTCTCAACTTCAACACCAACGTAGCCATGATAGATCTACCTGCAACCTGTGAAGTCCATGCTCCCCTGACCGTGTCCATGAAAACTACCTCCCTGAGCCAGAACTACTCTAGTCTAAAGCTGACACTCCTATCCTGCAGACGATTGGTCTTCAACAAAATCGGCTCCAAAGGAATCACCTGCACATGGTGAAAGTGGTTCCACCCTCCCAATCCACACAGACCAAGAATTTATCTAACCTGGAGTAAGAAGCATTGACTCTCATATTGGATCAAGTGAACTAACCATGTATCATGCCGATGTCCACCAAAGCCGCCTCCTCAATGAAGGCAGAGAAGCCCTCCATGTCCCCTGCATGGGCATTCTCCCCCGTCCCCTCCCAAGAGATAGCCACCGCGTTGAAATCCCCACCAGCACGCCAAGGCCTACCCGAAGATAGGTGGTGACTGACCAACTCCTCCCACGGGAGCCACTTCTCCTCCCTGATTTTTAGGTCATACACTCCGGTGAAGTCTCAAGAGAAGCCATCCCTCACGTTAATGAGGTGTAAAGAGATGACCCACTTGCTAACCTGTCTATCAAGCACCACCTCATTAACCTTAAAAGAGTTCCATAAGATCATGATCCCCCCAGACCTGCCTACCGCCGGAGAGATCACCCCCATAGTAAGTCTAGCACCTCCTAACTCCCTCATGAGAGATTCACCATCTCCTTCACACTTTGTCTCTGAGATGCAAAGGATGTCAATCTTACACCTCCTAATAAACTCCTTCATCGCCCTCTTCTTCTCCCCGCCCCCCTAACCCCCTCATGTTCCATGAGACAATCCTCATGAAGACACTGGGAAACTCCTCCCCTCTCTACCCCTATCCTCCTCCCTAGCCCATCTCTGTTGCGACCTCTCTGCCTGTAGGATAGTAGCACATTACCTCTTTCCTGATCTTGGTGAATGCACAATGCACATCTTATCTGCACCGGCTTCAAATAAAATCCCCACCTTGAGTGCCAACTCCACCTACTCTATAGTAATTTTTTCAATGATCCCCACCATCTCCCTCACTGTCTCCCTCCCCAAGTAGGAACCTATGTAGTCCAAGGCGTGAGGCAACCGAGGGGACCAAGGGGTCGCCTCATGTCTCAAACGCCTAAGCGATGGCCTAGGCGTTTTATTAAAAATATATATAAACAATTCAAAAAATATAAATATATGTCTAAATATCAAAGAAAATACATACGTACAATTAAGATTTTTCAATAAAATTAACAATAATCAAGATTTGAGGTAAGAACACATACATACAAATAAGATAAAATTTGAATAGAAGAGGTTTAAACTAAGACTGGACCAAAAGAAGAAGAAGACTGAGAGTGAGGCGTCTGAGACGAAAGCGAGGCGGTTTGGGACCGCCTCACCGCCTCAAATGCCTAGGCGCGCCTCTGACTACATAGGTAGGAACCCCCTTCAACTCCGCACTTGCAGGAATAAGGGCTACAGCGAAGCCTCTAGGATAACTTCCTCCCCCTCCGACCCAGCCTCCTCCCCAAGCGGTGGCACTGCATATATATCAAGATGGATTCGCTGAAACTAGGTAACATGAAACTTTCTTTTTACCCTCTTTCTGATCATTAGATCACTCAAGTGTTGATCAGATGGTTGAAAAATATAGGAATAAGATGTGCTACACGCCCAGGAGTAGAAAAGGTGGCAATGAGAAATGGAGAAGGGCAGGATCACCATCGCCCAACATGCGAGGTGGATATCCCACTCACAAGAATTTCGCAAGGGAGGAGGTGTTATCGGGTTGAGCTTTGATCTAGGGTTAATCGGATGGTTTTGATATGAGGTATCTCACTCTCACTCTCACACTCACTCATTCACCCACTCACTCTCTCACTCTCACTCTCACTCACTCATTCTCTCTCACTCTCACTCCCTCTCTCCCTCCCTCTCTCTCTCTCTCTATCTATACACATATATGGACAGTGATGCCGCTATTATACAGCATTGTATTAAATGTCTATATTAGTGAAACTATAGATGTATGCACATACATATATGGACAGTGACGCCACTATTATACAGCATTGTATTAAATGTCTACATTAGTGGAACTTTAGTGTGCATGGGTGCAGTAGGGCTCATTCGTCCTTAATCAATGGCATGGGGCCTTGGAGAAAATTGAATATGTAAAGGGTCATTTTCCGTTTGGGGTGATAGGGATGTTGAGGTGGGTGTCATTGTAGCATGTTCGTAGATAACATGGGCTCCCTTGGTGTTGCACCACTTCTCCTGTTTTCGAACTTTTAAATCATGCAATGTGGCCTTTGGTCATCTTCCCCCCCAAAAAAGATGTCACCACCCCCCCAACCAAAAAAAGAAAGAAAGAAAGAAAAAGACCAGACACACACACATATATGCATAAGATGTTCCCTAATACACCTTACAGAATTGGGATTAGGGTGTCCCCCTAATACTAGTGTAACTAGATTATATATACAAGAAATCCCTAGTCCTACTTGAGCTTGTGCACACTGATCCAAGTACAACTAGAATGTAAATAATGTCACACGCACACTATCCTCATATGTCCACTTATTCCAATGCATGGAATCTGTCAGATACAAATGAACTTGTAACCAGCACAATTATCATTTAACTGGCTATCAATCATATACTGAAGATCAAAACAGAATGGTTCGCTACTTTTATCTTGGACAAATATCTATATTTCAAAACTAGGGCTTCAAAAAACCAAAATAACATCTATGTCCCCTAACACGAATATTCATCAACAGGAGATAAACCAATTGACAGAAACCAGAAAAACATATGATGCGAGTTTTGTCTATGAAAGTCATTATTAAATATATCATTAGACAAAATGCCACACAAAAGCAAACATAAGCTGATCCACTAATACATTGCATGCATACTTAATGTTTTTTTTTCAAAGTGGGTAGTACCACTGTTGTATTAAAGAAAGAAGGGATGTACAAGTGTAGTCAATGAGATCACAAAAGAACAGTATACACCAAAAAAGAGCCCACACCAAGATGGTGTCCCCCGACACTAACCCTCCAGCAAAGCTTAATGTTGAAATCCAAATTAAAGCCCTCTGCAAATTATGCTGATATGTTGACATAAGATTTGATTGTTCACAAATCAAAGCCAAGGAAAATTGTAAAACAAGACAACCAAGAAAAATAATCCTAAGATGAAAAGATGATGTAGAGATGACAAATTCACAATGTTCAGAATAAATGACTTACAACATCTTTGCGTATCATCTCAATTTCATCAGGTGTTTTTGCAGAAAACTTCTCCTCATAGTATCTTTCTTTCCATCCCGGTTGCCCAAGTTTGACCTGAAGGTAAAGAAACCAAGACCATAGTGCAAGACAACAGTATTCAAAATTTGGAATACAGGTGACTGTCAAACAATGTTTCAAAAGGATGTACTGGCAACTTCAATGCAGAAGGGTAAACAAAAGCACACAATCAATATTATGCATTAACTGACTGGCCAGATACCTTGTCTTCCTCAGGATTATCAGAGTTAAAAAGGTCTGATTTTTCACGTAGTAAATCCTTGAGCCTTGACTTCAATTCTTCTTTGTTCTCATCAACCTATAAGTGACAGAAATAGTGAACGTCAATCGTAAGCAAAGATCTTTGATCAGAGTGCAATAGTAAATAAACATTACAGGTAACATCAAAAAGGAGATGAACTAAACCTACTTTATTGACTTGGATTGAAAATTATGGATAGAAACAGATAAGGAGAATAAGATAAAGGCACTTTTAGATTGCCCAAGTATATACCATAAAATACTAAAGAAAATATAATGATGTGCAATTGCTCTAAGGATTCCTCTGATGTGGAGCAAACATACTTCTAGTTTGAGACTGTTCTCAGCCTCAACAATAGCAGCACCAACACTTGTCCCTTCTGATGAGATGCGTGCTACTTTCTTAGCTTGGAACTGCCTTCTTTTACCACCTTGTGCTTCAGACTGATTAGTTGTGATGTCAAGTACTGACATTGCAGTGGTAGTCTGCCCAAGTTGATTCTCTTTTCTAATAGGCAATGAACTCTCTGACTGTAAAGCTGCAATCTGCTTGTACGGCGAAGGAGCAGAGGCAGAAGCCAAGCGAGAACCTTCAAAGCGTGCAACAGGGACCAAGAACTCCGGCCTAACTTGTGGATCTATATCATCACCTCGTTTTGCTTGTGCTTTTTCCCGCTTAATTCTTTCTGCTTGGCGCTGTGAAAGGCAAAAAGAGATTTAGGAACTCAACCAGTCATCAAACGAAGAAGCGCTTATACAGAACTTTCATGCATAAGTTAATTCTGCCTGAGGTAACATAGCTGACATCCTTACATATAATTGTCCCAACTGTTCAACCTATAAAAGCTCTTTCGCATATAAAATAGAAGAACATTGAAATGACATCTCTAGGGCAAACCAGCAGAGCATCGGATGTGTTCCATAATTTCCATTCACCAGCAAAAAAAAAAAGAAATCTTTTGGGGGCAATAAAATGAATCATAATGCATTTTCACAGAGAAAAAGAAAGAATTACTGATAGCAAAGAAAGAGAACAAACCATAAACTACGAAGATAAAAGATTCTCTATAAAAAAATATATGCTGATTTACATGGCAAAGAAAATTAAATACTATGTAAGAAATACAGTTTTAACCATTCCGCACCATCACTTCAAAAAAGAGAAATTTGTCATTTACTTTTTGGTAGTGAAAAAAGGTGATGACACACCTTACATTTACAAATGAATTTTGCTCAAGTCATGAATAGGTGAAAACAAAAATGTGATAGCTGCATTCAAACGAAAGAAAGCAAAGCAAAAGATTGCTCCCCTAGGAAACTCAGAGGCAGAATGCATTTGATTATTATTGTACAGATAAACAAATAGTTGCAAAACATGCCTCCTGACCATGGTTTACTATCTCTCTTTCCAGGGCCCAGATATGAAATCTCTACAGAGAACAAGGTTATGTGGAATAGCCAGGATGGGGGCAAGAAGACCAGGAGAAAAGACCAAGGAGAATGAGCCAGCAGTAGAAAACGAAAGAGGAGGAGAAGGGAGGAGGAGGAGGAGAAATTATCTCTCAAGTTCTCTGAAATCTCCTTGAGCTCTCTCCAGGATATCTTCCCTCCAACCCACTGAAATCCAAGATGGAAATGTTTGCTCCGCATAGCTTCTTATTACATGTCAAGAGAGCATAGAAGAGCCCATATGACGGACATGGTCAGGTCAGTTTGTGACCATTCAGAGTGGCACATTGAGAAGAATTTTGACTTCATCGGTGTTTAACTCACGGAGTTTAAACAAATAAAGATAGGGGATAAAAATCACTGTTCAAAATGAGAGAACAAAAAACGTTCGCTTATTGAACATATGTGCGCAGAAGCTAGCCATGGCATGTGCGTTATTTATTCCGTGGATTGGGTTTATCAGACGATTAGGGTTCGGGTATTGGACAATTCCCCACCGACTGCAATCGATGTTTATTTACATCGGTACGAGCCCAAATACCCTTCATTAACTGCCAAAGAAAATCGCCAACCTATACTACATCAGTCATGATGCTGAGGGCATAACCACAGGCACCGTGCCATACGATGTTATGCCAACTGTCGAGAGCGTTTAGGGGTTTTAAAAAGTTTTGCAATCCCATCCAATGTTGTTATGTGGATTGAATCACTTAGGGACCTATATACCCATCGCGGGTACATGTGTAATCTCAAGGTTACAGCATGTTAGTTGTTTGTCATTTGATCTCTCACGGTCAACCCGATCTCGAACATCCATCATCATCAGACCATAATATGAGACATGGTATCTCGTGACGGGGGGGGGGGCATTCGTGCAATTTCGGAGAGTCACGGACTCACACGGCTACAAACGCATGTTTATGAATCATTGGAGAAAATACATGGCATTGCACTAATATCTGTAATTACAGAGTTTTCTCGACAAGTTTAGGCTATATGAGACTCCTTTTTGCATAGACGGTCAAAGCTCATACACATTTCCCGAGCATTTCCCGGACGTTTGCACAATCACAAGGCTTACAAGGGCATTTGTAGAAAATTAGAAGTCTAAGAGGTATGACATCATTTCCCCAAAGGGATACATAAATTACATAAATCACATAGGAACTTGAGATGTACGTGGGCCAAGAGAGGGATATCTAGGTCCTACCCTCAAGGCACTAGTACACCACAACACAAACACAAGCACGAACGAAATCCAAAGACGGGCCTTCAAAAGCACTAGCACAAGCAGTCCTCTCTCCTGCGCTCTCCTTTCTGTCTTCTCTCTTCCCTCTTGGGTCCCACTAGGGGGTATTTATAGAGTTCTCGGGCAGTTACCGGTCCAAACCGTACACTTGGGGGGAGTGATCCGATCCAAAACTTTGATCTAGGGAAGTGATCCAGTCCAAAACCCCAAGTAGGGGTTGGATCCGGTCCAAATCCCCAACTTAGGGTTGGACCCAGTCCAAAAACCCAAGTTGGGGGTTGGACTCGGTCCAAATCCCCAACTTAGGGTTGGACCCAGTCCAAAAACCCAAGTTGGACCCAGTCCAAAAACCCAAGTGAGGGTTTGGCCCGGTCCAAACCCCCATATGGAGGGAATAGAGAGGGCGACCCCTATAAATAGCCCCCACTGTTCATTTAATCCACGTGGAGGAAGGGAAAACGACGTTTCTCTCGTATGTTTGGTGCTTTTGTGCTTGGTTTGTGGCTCTTTGCGCCATTTATTGCGTGGAAGAACTCCATTTTTTTAAGTTGGTGCCTTCCTCGTCAACCTTAGTATGTGGGTTGTAAAACATTAATCCCTCACGGAACTAATTTGTTTTGTAGGTACTTTGGTTATTCCGCATACCCGACGGAATTTTCTCGGAACCCATACATATCGCCCAACATTGAGACGGCACAAACTATTGTGCCTTTTTGTGTCCGCCACTGGATTTAAAATCCATTTTCCCCCGATTGTCTTGAGGGAAAAATAAATTGGTTCAACAACCGGGTATCAGTCCAGATACCAATACCAGGCCATAGGTCAGGTTGGGTCAGACCAAGTCAAGCCACTTTATAAACAACAGATATGAAGGACAAAAGTCAGGTTTCACTGATTTTTGCTAACCTTGCCTGTTTCTTAGCCACAATAAACCCTTCTTCAGCAATGAGGAGTCAAATTTGGATTTTCTCAATCAAATAAATAGGTCAAATCAAAAATTGCAAAAAATCTGATTAAGCTCTGAACTGGAGAAATTTCCATGCTCTTGTATCATTTGCTATTGTGATAGTTCCACAATATCTTATTTCAAGAATAATACTTCAAGAGTAATTGAAAAATGCCTCCGATGTATGACTGCTGTATCGGAAAATCAGTTTGGTTCTATGCCAAATAGATCTACTACAGAAGCTATTTTCTTACTACGGCAACTAATGGAGAAGTATAGAGAGATGAGAAAAGATTTGTATATAGTTTTTCTTGATTTAGAGAAGGCGTACGATCGAGTACCGAGAGAATTGATTTGGTGGACATTAAGAAAGAAAGGAATCTCTCAAGGATATGTTGATTTGATTAAAGATATGTACGGCGGTGCTATTACTAGTGTTCGAACTATTGCTGGGGAGACTAGTGAATTTTCCGTTTCTATAGGTTTGCATCAAGGTTCTGCACTAAGTCCGTATCTCTTTGCTTTAGTTATGGATGAAGTAACTAAACAATTGCATGAGGATATCCCTTGGTGTATGCTATTTGCAGACGATATTGTTTTAATTGATGAGAGTATTGATGCTCTACATGCTAAGTTAGAGCGTTGGAGACTTGCCTTGGAGTCTAAAGGTTTTAAAATTAGTAGGAGTAAGTCAGAGTTTATGCACTGTAATTTTAGTAATGGGAGAGTAGTTCAGGAAGACGTGGTTCTAATTGATGGACATAACATTCCGAAGAGTAGTAGCTTTCGATATTTAGGGTCTATCATACAAGAGAATGGGGAGATTTATGATGACGTTACGCATAGGATTAAGGCAGGCTGGTTAAGATGGAGAAGTGCATCAGGTGTCCTTTGTGATCGTCGTATGCCTGTGAAACTCAAAGGGAGGTTTTATAGAACGGCTGTGAGACCTGCTTTGTTATATGGTACCGAGTGTTGGACAGTACGAAAGGAACACATCCACAAAATGTGTGTAGCAGAGATGAGGATGTTGAGATGGATGTGTGGCAAGACTAAGAAAGACAAGATTAGGAATGAGCGCATCCGTAAGGACTTAGGGATAGCTCCAATTGATAGCAAAATGAGAGAAAATAGACTCAGGTGGTTTGGACATGTGTTTCGTCGCCCTAACTCAGCGCCGATTAAAAGATGTGACCAAATCTTAGTGGATGCTAGTAAAAGAGCTCGAGGAAGACCTAAAATGAGATGGTGCGATGTTATTAGGAAGGACATTAGTTCCTTGAGTTTAAATATGAATATTGCACTTGATAGAAATCTTTGGCGGAACAGAATTCATGTAGCCGACCCCAATTAATTGGGAAAAGACTCTGATGATGATGATGATGATGATGATCAGCCTCCAAATCACCATCCTATACCAACCATGATAATATTGGACGTCATATGATAGTTTCAGAAAGATCCACTGATTCAGAGTCTCATTATCTCATATCGAGCTGGAATAATGAGAAACTGGTTTATATACTACCAAATCAATAAAAATCTTCCAACCATTGTTTCATGGATTCACTATTTTTTTTAAAGTGGTTTCATGGATTCATTAATTCAAACAAGATGTTTTGTTACCAATCCAATATATTCTTTAACAGAAAAAATATTGCAATTGACAAGATGCCTATTGACGGACTACTGATGCCCATCTGAATCAGTTTTTGCCGTTTCGACAATGCTCGAACTCCACCATGTGGAACCATGCCTTAAGGGAGATCCACACGCCTTAAGGAAGATTCACAGGGGCCTTTCTTCTTATTTTCTTTGAAAAGTGGATAGTACCACGTCATATATAAAAGAGGACAAATGAAGTATGAACAAGTAAGAAGGAAGTGCTTCCCAAAAACTCCCCTATACCAAAGAAGACAGACAGCCTCTCCACTACCCAGACAGAGAAGGTAAAATAAGATAATTACATTTGAAACACAAGTTTTTATTGATGCAATCTCTAGCCTTTTCTCTCTCTAGCTATACGGACGGAGAAAGTGCCTAGGGCGAACCGTTTCCCCACGAGGGGCAGTGGACCTCGCCAGAGGGGAGAAGTGGGGAGAGGAGCAGGACTTGGCCCCACTTGCTTTCGCTGCAGGCAGAAGGGGCACCTACAGAGGTTTTGCAGGGATCCGGTTGGGGGGGAGGGGGGGCTGTTGGACGATGGAAGGAAGAAGGAAGGTCAGGAAGAGGAAGAACCTATGCGGAGGTTGTGAAGCAGAGGCCAATGGTTAGGCCCCAACCGGTGAGTGGGGAGTCGGTGGACTTAGGCTGGCTCTCTCCTGAGAGCATGACAGAGCGCATGGAGTGACTCGATCGCTGTGTACGGATATCTCCCCTGCAAGGGGGGATGGATGCGCAAATGGCTAGGATGTTGTTGGATAACCAGTGAGGAGCAAGCATACCCTGGGACGTCAGGAGTGTGCACAAAGGCAGCCTTCTTCATCCATTGCAGCATGTGTAGAAGGAGCCAAGAAAGTGGCGGAAACCAGAGTTCTGGTGGCAGGAGGATCCATCCTCCGTATCCAGCCCTGGAACCTGGAGATAGAAACTTTCTCCACTCCAGAGAGGTCCTCCTTCTGGGTCAGATACGCGGGGGTGTCGTTGTGCCACTGCGACGAAGCCGGCATTGGATTCTTAGCCAATCCGTTCGGAAAGATCAAGGCAAGCACAGTTCGAGTGGTACCGGGGTGCAGGGTGACCACCGTGGAGGCCATTGCCTCTGCCTCAGCTCTGCTGCGAGCACCACTGACTATCCTCTTCTCAGTCAGAGGGGTCGATTTCATTGTGAAGGTCACCGCCGCGGCAGCAGTGTCAGAGGCGGAGTGGTGGCGGCAGACTCAGTTAGGGCAATAGTGCCTAGACCTGAGGTTGAAGATGATCCTGTGGCAGGCGGTTTGAATTCAAACCGGACCCCCATACGAGCTAAGCCGATCAGAACTGGGCCTAAGGGGGCTGCTAGGCCGGGCGACAACAGAACTAGGGTGGAGGTAATTGGGGCTTGCGGCTCGACCTGCTTGAGTCTCTCGTTGCGGGACCCGATTGAAGATCCAATAACCAACAACTTACCCGAATCCAGGTT
Organism: Amorphophallus konjac; assembly: GCA_022559845.1. Lineage (NCBI taxonomy): Eukaryota > Viridiplantae > Streptophyta > Magnoliopsida > Alismatales > Araceae > Amorphophallus > Amorphophallus konjac. The sequence goes on along the minus strand of CM040121.1, from coordinate 560,362,228 downwards.
GTGCGGGCTTACCGGGGCGCATGTACCCCATTAAGGGTCATCTCCCCAATCCGAACACAACGCCTCTCCTGGTAACCCTACTGCAACAGTGGCGCCCTGTTCCGATGCTCTAACCCTCGCCCGTCGGGAGGAGAAGTGGCTGCAATCTGCACCAGAGGTTCCTAGGGTGTCCACTGCACCAACAGGTCAGCTTTCCAGGGAGAAGCAGAGTCTACGCCGAAGGTTCCTGTGGTGTCCACCGTGCCGAATGGCCAGCTTTTCAGTCAGAAGCACTAAGAGGCCAGAAGATATTTGCTCACGCCAGGGAGCCCAAGCTGTAGCTTGCAGGAGGTGGAAGAGGAGGCTCTCTTTATCGGATGCACCCACCCGACAACTGTCTGCACCAAAAGATGCCTGGGACGTCTGCCTCCTGGCGGCACGTGTCCCATGCCTTTGAGAGAACTTTCGGCCAACTAATTCAGGAGACCCTGCACCCTGACATAATGCATGTCTCAGGTGGGGAGGAAGGAGCCGGTGAAGGCCAAGATGTGGGGGAGGAGCTGACCTCGAAAGGAGAGGTCAGCTCGGAGACACCATATAGGGCTGGGGAGACGAAAGGGAGCAGTTGGAGAAGGAGGACCTCCCTAACATGTGTAATCTAGGGAGAGAGGAGGTGAAGGAGTTGGTTAGAGTGGTGGAGAAGATCATGGCAGAACATGTGAGGGATTTAGTGGAGAAGGTAGAGATTTCTATTGAAGCGGCAGATAAGGACTTAAAGGGGGTGTTTACCAGAATCTAGAAGGGGTGGGGTATCAACATGGCGAGGGGGCTTAAGGTGAGAAATCCCAGAAAAAGGGTGGGCATCAACATGGCGAGGAGGATTAAGGTGAGAAATCCCATAAAAAGAGGGGAGAGAGAGGGAGAAAGAAGAAGAAGGGAGATACTTTTCTTCATCTTAATGAGGATAGTCTCGTGGAATGTGAGAGGGATTTGTGGGGGAGAGAAGAGGAGGGCGGTGAAGAAGTAGGTTCAGAGATGCAAGATCGATATTTTGTGTCTTCAAGAATCCAAATGTGAAAGAGATGTCTTCAACCGCAGAGGGGAGATCCATAAGAATTATGATACTTTGAAACCAGTATGAAGTGGAAGAGGTGGAGCAAGATAGATAGATCAACAGGGAGGCTATCTCTTTGCACTTCTGAAATGTAAGAGATAGTTTTTCCTGGGACTTACAAGCGTCTAAGTACCGTAAAGTAGGGAGGCGAAGAGGATTATATGGGATGATCTGGCTCAATATCACCACACCTCAAGCAGACCTTGGTGTATGGTAGGGATTTTAATACTATTAATGCACCATGGGAGAGGACGGGAGACAGTAGCAACAACGGACATATAGAAGACTTCACTAATTTCATTAAGGAAGTTGCTCTCATTGATATTGGTATGGCAAATGCATAGCTCACATGGTGTAATCTGACGACAAACCCCACTTGTTCCAGGTTGGATAGATTCCTTATTTCAGTTGATTGTACCATCCTCATGTGCAAGTGTCATCTCTGGCCAGATCAGTGCCGGACCAAAAACCTCTTCTCCTAAAGACTAGTTGTATACACATGAGGAGCAAGAACTTTGGCTTTGAGAGGTTCTAGTTTAGAGAGCCAAACTTCTTGGACACTATCATTAATGTATGGAATGTGTAGAGGCATAAAAGATCTCCAATGGCTAGGCTGGTGGGCAAATTGAGGCAGGTGGCACAGGTGCTTAAGGCCTGGGAAGCATAGTGAACACTTCCGGGAAGAGCAGCCAAGGACAGGATTCTTCATCAACTTAAGAGTCTAGACTATTTGGAAGAGGCAAGGCTTCTAGATGACACAGGCATAAACCAATAGTGATTCACTCGGGAAAGAATTTGAGGAAATCCTCACCAGGGAAGGGATCTATTGAAAGCAGAGGTCGAGAGAGAAATGAGTTAAGGAAGGTGACAGGAATACAACATACTTTCATCGCATTGCCTCAAAGAGGAGAGGAGTCAATGCCATCTCATGTATTACAGTGGAAAATCTTTCTTTCCACAGGGAGGAGGACGTCAGAGACCAAGCTAGACACTTCTACTCCAGAGTGTTCACTGCAGGGTTGACAGTATCGGCCGAAAAATCGATACGTTTCGACCGAAACGTATCGACTTCAGCCGTAACCGAAACGATACCTGATCTGCTCACTGTAGGAGATCCGAAACAAAAAATAATAATTTTAATGGTTTCAGGCAAAACCGATACCTGTTTCGCCCGAAAGAGGAGTTCACTTCCTATTCTCCCTCAGATCTGAGGGAGAAAGGGTCCAGGGACTCAGGGAGCTGCTGAGGGGCTGTTGGGTGTTGCAGCAGGATTTGCTGCCGCCGTAAAGAAGTGTTGTGTGTAACTACGTTTTCCTGAGGGAGAGGTTGAGGTTTGTTTTGTTTTTTATTTTTTTGGTTGGTTTGAAAGTTCTTTTTGTTGTTGGTTAGTTTTTCTGTTGTAAGTTAATTTTAAACCATGAAATATGTTAAGACTCAAAATTAAACCATAATTAGTTCCTTAAATTTGAGACTTTTGTCTAATTAGGTTTAGTTAGGGTCAATTGAAACTCAATTAAGCTTCATTGAAGAATTTCGGGTGGAAACATGTTGGTAATTAATTTTTATGAAGAGTGATTAGGGTAAAATTGATAATTAAACCCTAATTACACCCTTAAATTTGGGACTTTCCTCTAATTAGGTTTAGTTAGGGTCAATTAAAGCTCAATTAAGTTTCATTGAATAATTTAGGGTGGGAGCATGTTGGTAATTACTTTTTATGAAGAGTGATTAGAGTAAAATTGATAATTAAGCCCTAATTACACCCTTAAATTTGGGACTTTCCTCTAATTAGGTTTAGTTAGGGTCAATTGAAGCTCAATTAAACTTCATTGAAGAATTTAGGCTGGGAGCATACTGGTAATTAATTTTTATGAAAAGTGATCAGGGTAAATTTAATAATTAAACCCTAATTACACCCTTAAATTTAGGGCTTTCCTCCAATTAGGTTTAGTTAAGGTCAATTGAAGCTCAATTAAGCTTCATTGAATAATTTAGGGTGAGAGCATACTAGTAATTAATTTTGATGGAGGGTGATTAGGGTAAAATTGATAATTAAGCCCTAATTACACCCAGGGATAGGTTAGAGTAACCAAGTAGGATGACTTAATCTTGGAAGTTTGATAAGTTGCTGGGACCTATCCCTGTCCCTGGGACCTGGGTAGGTCGACCTATGTCGACCTACCCCTGGGCATAGGTCGACCTATCCCTGTCGACTTTAAGTGAGCCATTCCGTCTCTTAATTTCAGCAAATCACCCGCCCAAGGATATCTCATCTCTGTTTTAACCGTTTATAAAACTCTCCCTAGGTTATTTTATATCTAACATTTAGATAACTATACACAAATGCAAGTTATTTCCTCAACCCTCGATTTATGTACAATGCCAATGCACATGTTGATGGCGAGGTGCTCCAAGACACTTTAAAAGTCATTAGTCGTTTATCGAGGACACCAGAAAAGAGACTTCAGGCCGAAGTAGAGGTTGACCTTTATTGATTTTATCAATAAGACGTATAGAATTTACTTATGTCATTATGTTAATCTATTACTTTATCTTTGTAGATGAACTATTATAGAATGAGAACTGGGACATATTCTGACTCCCAATTGCAATACGCTATGGGAAGAGTGAGCCCAGGTATATTTTATCTTTATACTTTCTTAACCTCAATATGCATTAGTACATCAAAGAGAATTGATCTTTATTTATATCTTACATTTATTTGTTTATGGTTGGTGGAACAACTGACTGGTAGATAATGGTGAACAACCGAGATGTGAGCAGTAATGTATTGACTTTCATTGCAATTAGAGTGCTCAGTCAAACAACATCAAGCAAGCCAATATGAAAGAAATTGAGCACGTTCAGCCTTATACACTCAAAAGTTCGCAATTGGCTAAAGGCTAAACGGTTAGAAAAATTAGTTTACTGCCACTACAATATGAGGTTAAGAATAAGGAATATGAAGCTAAGACAACAGCTGAGGGACAAACGCGTCGCAGAGGATGCAACTCCAGAAATTGATGCGGACGCTTTATTTGATGATAACAATCCTTACAGTCTTGGGTGGAGACACGAGAGCAGGTTGATGAGCCCATTTTTGATGATGATGATAGAACATGGGCAGATGGCATACTAGATGAAGATGAGCCAAGAGATCCATAATTTAGAAGAGCAACAAAGAGGGCCAGAGATACTTATGCGCACCAGAGAAGGGACCCAGCTTTGTTCGTGACACTGAACAACAGCCTGAGTTTGAGCCAGCTAAACACTCAGAATAAGATAGCACCCCAGTCACTCCTAGAATGGTAAAACCACCTCCATCATTAAGAAGAAGCTAACTGAGAGGACTAGTGTTGCTGCTCGAGAGGACCCGGCAATTGAGCAGTTGAAGTATATTTATGTGAGGCACACGCCAAGGGGAAAAGGACTCATGTCAAAGATGACTGAAAAAATCACACCAAAATAGAAAAAAGCATCCCCAAAGGGCGACTGGTTTCTTATGGTTCTGATGATGATGGTGATGATGATCATCATCATCATCATCCCAGTGCAGCTACAGGTGCTACTATTGGCAGTGGCACATATGGTGCTCCTTCCTCCTTCCACGCAGACACAGGCAGAGGATACCCTCATAGTGAGCGAGAATATGATTCACAGAGCCAATATGGGCATCCATCAGGTTATGGAGGTGGCCAACAGGAAGCAGCTATTTATGGGTGGGGTCATCAACCAAAATTCAAGTTCCATCCAGTTCCTCTTCTCATCCTCAAGATTCTTATGTTGATTCTGGATTCCAATCAAGCCAACAACCTTACACTCCAAGAGGGATCCAAAGAGGGATGCGGGACTTGGCTACCTCATTGTTTGGTTATAGTGAATATACAGAACACATGCAACCTTTTTATGGGACTCAACATCAAAAGCCAGACGATGAGGGAGAAGGTTCTTCTAGTTATTATCCATATTATTGCATCATCATTTAAGTAAGGATCATTTAATTTCTGTAACATTTACTGTGTCTAATTAGGTTTATTGTACTACTTGAACCTACTTCATGTTTAGTATGTACTCCAGAATATTAGTTTAACATGTTCAATGCTTGAACTTCAATGCCTATTTCATGTTTATTGCACTTAATTCAATTTCTTTACAGTCAAATGTATGCCTAATGACTTTTTTGATTTTTTTTATGTGATTATTTATATTTTATCAATTTATTTCTGATTTTTTAGATTTATTTTGAATTTTTTTGAACCTTTTCACAAAACCGAGTCGTTTCGATTTTGGACTCGACCGAAACCGAGTCCGAAACCGACACTGCCATCCCTGGTTCACTGAGGAGGATTTGAGCAGACCGAAGATTGCCCCAGACCTTCTACCACGGCTGTCCTCTCAGAAAAGAGAAGCAATTTCCCATAGCTTCTCAGAGGAGGAGGTACACCACGTAGTCTTTTCCCTTGTAGGGGACAGAGCTCCCGATCTAGATGGCATCCCAATAGCCTTCTTCCAAAAGTGTTGGGATATTATCCAATAAGACTTTATGACAGCGGTTAGAGAGTTCCATCAGAGAAGAGCTCATTTTGGGGCTATCAATAAAACCCCTCTTGGTCCTAGGAAATAAAGTGCATAATGCTTTCAGAACTTTAGGCCCATTACTCTTCTGAATGGGTTATCCAAGATTATCACCAAGCTTCTGGCAGGCAAACTGCATGGAATCATTGATAGGCTGATCAGCAACTTCCAAGGAGCATTTATCAGTGGAAGACATCTACATGAGAATATTCAGGTGGCACATGAATGCCTCTTTGCCATGAACAGCCAAAGGAAAAAAGGGGTTGTACTAAAACTGGATTTTGAGAAAGCTTATGACAGGGTCAATTGGCAATGCCTTCTTGTTCTTGATGAGTTGGAGTACATGGGTTTTGGGGAAAGATGGTTTCATTGGATACAGGCATGTATCTCGTCTGTCACCTTTGCGATCCTTGTCAATGGGAAGCCTACTTCACCTTTCTACGGTGGGAGAGGTCTCTAGCAAAAAGACCCCATGTCTCCCCTCCTTTTTGTGTTGGTGGCACATATATTGAGCAAGATGTGGGCAGGTTTGATTAGAGGCTTTCAGCTTGAGAGAGATAGCGGCAACATCACCCACCTTCAACATACAGATGACACAATTTTGTTCTTAGTAGAGGATGAGTCTCAACTCTATGTGGTGGTTGATGCTGAAGTTGTCGAAGGAAGTTGGTGAGCTCAAGGTCAACTTCAACAAGAGTCTCCTGGTGGGAGTGAATATGGAAGAGAGTATGTTGCCGAAGGCGGCCTTCATTCTTGGCTGCCATATAGGGCCTTCCCTCTTAGCTACTTGGGCCTCCCTTTGTCTCCTGGGACCCTTCTTTGTAATGAGTGATAGCCTATGGTGCAGAAATTTGAGTACATACTAGTGGAGCATAAGGCAAAGTTACTCTCCTATGGGGGGGAGGACTGATTCTTTGCAAATCAGTGCTTGATAGCCTACATATCTACTTTCTCTCTATATACTGGACTCCCAAGATAGTGGCTAAGAAGATTGAATCCATCTAGGCGAGATTCTTTTGGCATGTTAGCGAGTAGAGGTGTAGGTAATGGAATGACATATCTTGGGCAAGAGTCGCCAAAAGCAAAGAATTGGGTGGAGTGGGGATCAAAAGCATCAGAGATTTTAATTTAGCACTCCTTTGCAAGTGACTATGAAAGCTAGGTGAAGGTAAATATGGACTGCGGGCACAGGTTATCAGACAGCGATACTATGGTAAAGACGGTATGGAATTTAGTGCAAACATCCCATCACAACATATTGCCTATCTAGCGAGGTATCTTGTCTTGCAGGGATATCCTATCCTCCAATGTAAGGGTAGGATTAAGAAGAAGCGATAAGTGCCCCTTCTGGAAGGATAGATGATGTGGAGACTTCACATTAGAGGCACCATTTTCAGGGCTTTTTGCAGTTTCAACAGCACCTATGGTTTCAGTCTCCCAGTCTTTTGACCCTCAATTGTCAAGAAGTAGGGCTGTCAATGGGTCGGGCCGGCCCAACAAGTCCGCAGGCCTGGCCCGATTTCGGGTTGGGCCGCAAGGCCTTTTCCGGCCCGTGGGCTCTTAGCCGGGCCTAAAAGCCCGACCCGACTAGGCCCACGGGCCAGGCTCGAGCTTTAAGTTCGGCTCGCGGGCCGACCCGGTCCGTTATCTTTTTTTTTTCTTCCTTCGAATTTTAAAAACTACTTAGTTAAAATTATATTATTTTACTTAATTAGAAATTTTAAAACTCTATTTTCATACAAATTATGTCATTAATGTCAAAATTTTAGTTAATTTAGTGAGATTATAAATTTTATATTATTAAATGTATTAGTTTACATTATTTTTTATTTTTTATTTAAGTTGTCGAGTCGGGCCGGGCCTTAGTCGGGCTTTACAATTTTTTAATAATATCGGGCCCGGCCCGGCCCGACATAACTAAGGCACGGGCCGGATTTGGGCTTTAATATTGATAAGTCGGGCCCGGGCCGGGCAGACCCAAGCCCGGCCCGGGCCCGACCCATTGACAGCCCTATCAAGAAGTACTTGGATTCCAATGTTCAGGAGAGATGTCAGGCTAGAAGAGATGGAGTAGCTTCAGGAGCTCCACTGCTTCCTGCTTGACTTCGCCCTACAGCAGATAGAGAGGACGAGCGGTGGTGGAGGTAAGGGAAGAAGGGAACCTTTACAATCAAGTCAGCCTATTCCTTCATAGCTGATGGGGGTGTTCGCCATAGTCTTGCTCCACGGATTTGGTCTCCACAGTGCTAGCAGAAGGTGAATGTCCTCAGTTGGCAGATTTCACACGGGACGCTGCCGACCAAGGATAGGCTTGCTACTTTTCTTACAGATTTTTATCCCTCGTTTGCTATTTGTGTGGAGAGGAGACCTTAGATCATCTGTTTGTAGGTTGCTCCTGCACTCAATGATGTTTGGGCCGACGTCGCTAGACAGACACAGATCACGATCAGCCTGCCTAGCCATGTGCACTTTCTGATTGAGTATTGGGGCAGAAGGTGGAACCTTAACATTGATCAGCTCACCTGGTGATTAGTCTACATGCTACATTGTGGGCTATTTGGGGCGAAAGAAACAACAGAATTTTCAGGGGAGAAGCAAGAGTGGCAAAGAGACTGGTTTCATGAGAGGGTGAGGGTATGGGGAGGCTCCTTGGGAATGTGAATTCTCACAATTCATCCCTTTTTGTTTTGTTGGGAGGATAGTGGGGGTTACACTATCTTGGTGTAACCCTTTTGATGTATAGGGATTTTTGTATACATTTACACCCATGTACATCTCTCTTTTACTTTTAATACAATAGTGGTGCCACCCACATTCAAAAAAAATAAGAGAATTACATTTGTCCCCTCTACAAAAAGATGAACAGTTTCAAAAAGCTTGCAAATTGAGAGATGAATATTCAACAAACTGTATGAATGGGTAAAAAGGGTGTCAGGGATCTCTTTGAAACATTTGGGACTATATCCTCCTAGTACTCAATCTATAGAAGACTGCCCTATAAAAAGACTAGATCATCATTCATTCCTATCAACAACATTCTCCAGCCAATACATTAGCAGTTAACCTGAATCTCCCTCCGACTGACAAAAAAAAAATCCCTATTTCATACTATGACTACCTAATGATATGGTTGTCACTATGATGAAATACATAATTTAGGAGGGCAAACATACAATATATTAGTGAGAGAGGAAATATATTGAGTGTATATGTACATAGATAGATTGACAAAGAGAGGAGGCGAGAAACATGATCATATTGGGGGAACGGTGCATATATCAACCCCCCCCCCTCTCTCTCACACACACACATATATACACTGAGCCTTTTTTTTCTTTTGCTTTGGGGGGGTGCACTTGACATCAAAAGCAGCTGGCACTCCACTTTGAGCACCATTTCACACGTATGAAAGGGAATTTTACAAGCCAACCAAGTCATACTGGCAAGCAAATAGGTCCAAATGGGTAATGGTTAGTGATGCTCCTTTTTTGGAAGGAAAAGCTGTGCGGTAACTTCACCCTTGAAAGGAGATCCCGCAGCTTGATATAGTCTGTTGTGCCCCCCCAAGGGAGTGGTAGCTCACATCTTTGAAGACAGGAGGTCACGAGGAGGTTGAACACCCATCTTTAGGAGGGATTTCAGGGAGGAGGGAATTGATCAGCTGGAGTATCCACTCAACCTTCTTCATGTAAAGCACATTGACCCAAACAGAGCAGATAGTTGGATGTGGTGGCCGGAGAGCAATGAAAAGTTTAACTCTGCATACTGTTTTGTCCACAATGAGGGAACCCACTTCCCTCTCATCGGACAAGTGTGGTCCTCCAAGCATCCCCTTAAGTTGAGGATACTCATTTGGTGCACACTAGACCTACCTGTAGAGATTGGCTGGTTCAGTTTTTAAAGGCCATCAATAAAGCATGCTGCATTTGATCGGAGGAGGATGAATCCATTGATTAATGTTCATAACCTGCTCCTTTGCACAAGAGAATTGGGGCCTGATGTTCCACAAGCTCCATTGCTAACACCAGCTGCCGGACAGGGTTGAGGTGGTTCATCAAGGATGGGCACTTGAAGGGGACTGCAAAGCCTGGTGACTGATTGTACATTCTACTTTGTGGGCATTATTGGGAGAGGATTAGGACTTTTAGGACAGAAGAGAAGGTCCACGAAAGGTAGTCTCCTTCATCCGTCACAGTGCATGGGAATGAGCGAGATTCCTATGCAATGTAAACTTATCATCGGCCTTTTAAGGGGCTAGAGAGCAGCATCATTTAGGTATGCTTTGTATAGAGGATTTTAAATATCTGTCACATACTAGTATATTCCCTCTTTTCTTTTATGTTAGTAATATGAGGTGCAAGGAAAAAGGAAACATGGAGACCATGTGGAATGTAAGTTTCTAAAGAGAAAAATGGAAGAAACCATTGTCATAACTGCCACATCTCATGCAGCTGGTTTTCCATGGGAATCACACACACACACACCCCATTGTCATAACTACCACATCTCATGCAACTGGTTTTCCATGGGAATCACACACACACACACACACCCACACACACACACACACACACCCACACACACACACACACACACACACCCATTGTCATAACTACCACATCTCATGCAGCAGGTTTTCCATGGGAATCACACACACACACATGCGCTCGGCATGTTGAACTTTCTTTTCTCTCTTTTTCGTGCAGCCCATTCTTGGTTGGCAGGCTAGGGCAGCACATTCTTGGTTGGCAGGCTAGGAACGCCATCTTCTTTTATTTTGATTAGTTTTTGTGGGCAGCTTGATTACACTATCTCAGTGTGGTTTGCCTTTTGGTGGGAGGCCTTTTTAGATGCTTTGTACATGGTGGTGCTTTCTTGGGTACTGCTTTTCATGGTGCATTTGGGGAGAATTTTGCACATGGTGGTTCTTTTTGGGGGGCTACATTAGATTTTTTTTAATATCATGTATTCATGTCACAATCAGCCTTCCAGTCTGACAGGATACAACAGTGGGGATTGGTATAAGAGCCCCAAACCCAGAGCAAGGCTCACACCATGCACTGGAACGTTATCCAAGAGTGAAGGGCAGTGGAAACCAACCACCCACTTCTTGATAGATAGGTGGCCAGGATCACCGAAACCTGCCCTTGGTGCGGTTTCTGGAGGGTTTTGTTGGGTGTGGGTGGGTAGGAGGGAAGAAAGTGGGTGGGGGTTGGGGGTGGGGGGTGTATATGGCGCGGTCATCCCACCCATTCTGGGACACCTACGCCCACCACACATTAGACTTCCATCACAATGGGCAAGACAATCTCAATTCCCATCTGCCCAAACAAGGACAGGCTAACAAATTTTCCTCAGCATCAACAAGGGAATGCTATGCTGAATAATACAATTGGTGTTTGGTCAAAGTGGCTTAGAAGAGCATTGATTTGTTGATATTCCTTGCATAGAAAAATATTCCCACAACAAGTAGTTGAGGTACTCTGGACGGAACCTGTGAAGCAGCAAGAATGAGTGAAGCCTTTGAACTAAATAATTTCTATCACACTATACAGAGGCAAAATCAGTAACTAAATAATGAGTGAAGAAGTGACATCCACACGCGCAGAGATGTCCAAGAGAGGTCAGCAAAAAAGAAGAGAATCATGACAACATTTTCTAATATTTTTTTAAAGTGGTTGGTACCACAAATTGTATTAAAAGTAGAAGAAGTGATATACAAGTGGAGGACCCCGAGTGGCTCGGTGGGAAAGGTCCTCCTTTTCATAGGAGGGACCCGAGATCGAGCCCCCCCCCCCCGGGGGGGGGTTTACTTGGATCACATTTAATCCTCGAGGGATGTGAGCCCGGGGTTTTATGGCGGTGGTACAAAAAAAAGGAGTGGCTTGATGCATTGGGTAAGACTCGAACTCGGGTGGCCCTGTAATCGCTCAGCTCTCCATACCACTCTGCTAGATTCCCCGTTACCAAAAAAAAAAAAGTGATATACAAGTGTAAAGTGTGACCTCTCAAAAAATCCCTCTACAAAATGACCACACCAAGGCGGTGTGGTACTCAATAACCCCCAACAAAGCCAAAAAAGAATAGTTTTGTGAGTTCACATTACATATAGTCAAAGCCAGTTCCCTCACTCCCCAAAACAAAAGAAACAACTCTGTCCACAGCTCTACCTTCCCTCCTAAAGATCCCTGTTGTTATATTGAGGAAAGTAGAAGTCCAAAAAACATAAAGCAGTTTTCATGATTCTTGCCCAGGTACAGGGGGTAGCATCAGCCACTTTTGATAGGAAGTATCGGTTGCTCAAAAAAAGAGGAATGCCCAAAAAAAGGTCAGATAAAATGAAGAGAGAGACAGGAATGCATGCCAATGTTGACCATCAAGTCGTCAATAGGTAGCAAAAAAGTTCAAAAGAACGAAAATAGTTGGGCAACTACATATAACAGATGAAGCAAGGAGCAGGAGGGGAGGAGAGATGTTTATAGATAATTTCATTTCATTGGTTGGAACATTGTCTTGGATTCTTAAAAAAACTCTACAAATGGTTATAAAAGTTGACAAAGATTTAAAGAAACAGGTGACCCAATCGACAAGCCTTAAACCACCAAATAAGTGTACAATGCAGTCCATTCACACTGCAACATGCAATAATGGAAATGGAAATATCATAAACCTGATGTAAGCGAGCCCTTTTTTGAAAGATCTTATCCTCATAAGATCCTACTGCTTGAATAAAATGTTCCACTTTTTTTAAATTTGGCTGGCAAAGAGAAAAGAAAGAATTACCAAGAGATAACCACTGAAAAATCAGGAAAATCTAGTAAAATGATTTGCTTATGATGAAATTGCCAAAGATAGAGAACCTTGCTTGAATCTGTCAAATAACCACCCATTGCTCTCAACTCCTTTTTGTAAACAGCCATGAGCAAGTTAATTGCACCCTAAAATATGGAAACAGATACGAGAATAGGATTAGTCTACTGGTGCATCTCATACCCTATAGCTTGGGAGAATATTCTCAGACATCCATGACAGTATGACTTAATCAAATGACAACATAAAACATGTAAGATAAATGTCTTTCAGGCACAGAAAGGTAGCAATCTTAAACCAAGACAAAGGGCAAGAATACAGTCTATGGACATCATGGTTTAGCCGAACATATGGAAAATAAAAGCAATAGATATGACAAACCTCACGAATTTCTAGTGTAGGCATGTGTGGCAGAAAATCATTGCCAACAAAAAAGCACATGAAGATAAAATCATCCACGATGCGTTCAAAATCAATCTCAAAGGGAGGATTAGGAATCCGAAATTCATATTCCAAATATTCCCGAAGAGTCCAGATGTTGAGAAACTGCAAAGATTGTACAAACACACAATGGATTACTTAAGTAGAATGTCAAATTTGCAAGAAATGCAGCTGCAGCATCAAATATCATTGACCAAAGAAAACCCACTTGATAAGGCTTCTTGGCAACAGCTTCTTCACCCTTTTCATCAAATTCTCCAGATTTTCTTTTCGCATTCCCTTGGCAATCTGCTGCCAGATGGCCCATTTGACCGCACAAGAAACATTTATCTTGCTGTCCGGGGGTGAACACAACCTGAATGAAATATTCAAAATGCTTAAAGGGGAGATGCTGCCAAATGAATTTGTTTCCCACATAAGCAAGGAAAAGATTCCAAACAGATGTATAACATAACATGGACAAGTGAAAAGATATCAAGTGAAAAGATAAAACAGACATTAAATCTATTTTGAGCCTGCAAAACTAAGGGAAGTCTGAATGCAACAATTCTTTCCTATAACATTCACAATTATCATTCATAAACAAAAAAAAATCCTGCAATTTTTTATGTTCCAATAACAATGTCTCTTGGCATAACCAAGTCATTCAAAGAATATCCAAGTATACTGACCTCTCTTAATATTGAAAAATGCACTTCGTGTGTGGCCAAAGCAAGCATGATCAAATCTGCATCCTGCATGCACACAGAGGATGCTGATAGCCACATCAGAGAATACCTCAAAAATATTGTCTAGATTTGATTATAACTGGAAACACGTGGGAAGTTAGAAATAGGTACTACTGACATCAAAACCCACAATAGAAAATAGTGATAATACTCTCAAGTCAAGGCATCCATCACAAGAGATGAAACCAAGAAAAGGACATACTGAATCAGAGTGGATTGTTCCATTCCAAAGTATGAGCAAGGAATAACTACATGTTGAAGATAAATTAAAAAAATAAAAACTGAAAGGTCAATATCATAAACCCACGACATTTCCCCATGACATTTAAAGCAGACGGTAAAATACCTACAAATTCTAAAAAAATGCTACTAAATAAATAAAAAATGAGGGCTTGCAAAAAGGACTCCTGGAAATTCGAAGGTGATAATGTTCGTTAGTGGTGTTCCATGTATTAGCACAGACCCACAGTCAGTGGGACAGAGCCAGGATTCAGTAGAAAATTCCAGGTTGAAAGCATCACACAAAATCTCCTAATGTGAAAAATCAATGGAAAATTCCTGATTGGCATGTACGCAATACCAATCCAGCTGTAACAAATAAAGATAAAAAGTTCACATCATACAAGACAGGTGAGGGATGTCCTTTTTCTGGAAGGTAAACAAACATGTCATAGAAGAAGAATACATACCAGACCATATAAACAGTGGCGAGTGTTTGGATCATAGCCATCGAGATTTCTTTGGAGACGGATGTATGACATAATCTTGTGTTCCCCTTCACCAGGTACATTTGCATCAGAAAGGATAACCTTCAGGAAAGTATGCAATAAATGAAATAAGAATGAATCCAGCCCTCAAGTTCACCGAAAAACATTTCTATGATTCCAAGGTACGAGAAACTAGCATCAGCTTAAAGCATAATTAGGACAGCACAGTAAACTTGACCAACATAAGTAATGCATACAAGCAAGAAAGGTACACACCTTGATCTTTTTCCACCCCGCATCATGATTCAGCCTCAAATGTATGTAGTACTGAAGTGCAATTGATAAGACAGCCATGAATTCAGTTCCAGGAGTGATAACATTAGAATCAAAGACTTGAGATTCTTGTTTGGGCGGAAGCCTTCTTCCTTCTCTCTCAAAGTCTTCACGCAACCGTTCTTCTTCTGCTGCCTGAAGGAAACAAAGTGCAAGTCCATGCTTTGCTACATTTTTCCAATAATGTGATAAGTAGTCAAAACAGAGTGAAGATAGCAGCAAATAGCATCCTACCGCATCTGCAGCATCTTGGGCTGCTCTGAAACGCCTAGAACGTTGCTGGTTCATTTTGGCTCGTGGAGCAACACCATCTACAATTACAACCCACAGACAATGCAGAATTAAGTGAATGGACATAGGTACCTATGCCTGTATGTATGTGTGTGCAGATAACTACAACAAGAAATTGCTTAGACTGCTAGAACCAGAAGAAATAGGCATACATTCTGTTATTCAACCTCTCCTGTTTGAACTATGCAGATACCATTCTAATCAATTCTACTAAATGAAACATTGGCAACTTTAGGATGGAGATTCTACGAGAGACTCAAGTTACACTCACCGATAGCCATAAAAAGAAGCTTTCGAGGGCGAACCATCACAAAGAGTCTGTCTATATAATCGAACATGCACTGGAAGACTTCGTCATAGGTTGTTGGAGCAGGCTGTGCAAAGCAACAAGAAGCAAATCAGTGAATCATGTTCACAAGCCCTTGGTAACCTAGCTCCAGTGAGCATCAGGCATTTCGTGTAAACCGCAAAGTTTTGACACGCCAGGTAAGGAAATCCCCGTCTCACTTAAACCGTTTGTCTCCACAAAATCATTCAAAAGCAACCAAATTTCGTGCTTTCCCATTTCACACACTCCTGGCGCTCCGGACAATAACTCGCCGAATCAAACATCAATTAAACCTCACATGTTTGAGTACATTCTTTTCGATCATAGTATTGTTAGAATGACGTGTAAGTATGTTTTCATGGCCACAAACTTTCATTGGTGCGTTTCGTTCTTCTGATAGTTTTGCATTTCAGATACCCCACCCAAATACAAATCTTCTGAATCCGTGTTCAACAACCAACCCAAAACACAGAGGTCCTACAGCGAAACAAAACGCCACTGCGAAAACTCACCGAGGAAGAATCAAAAAGGGAACAGAGAACAAGGAGGAGGAGGAGGAGAAGGAGAAAATAAATGAGGGAAGCCTCCCTCCTACTCACCCGGTCCTCGGGGTGGAAACAGGGGTGAATGATGCCGTTCATATCGAGATACAGGTTGTCGTACTCGATGCCGTTGGGGTTGGGCTTGGAAGTGTCGATAGGGATAGACACGCCCTCCACCACCACGGGCTCCTCCTCCACGACGTCCACCACCACCATCGGGTACTTCTCCGCCAGCCATCGGTAGAACGCAGGCACTCCCATCGCCGCCCAGCCTCCCGCCGCCTTCTCCCTTGCCCCTCCCTCCGCCTTACTGGCCTCCCCCTCTCGAGCTCCACCAAATCAGAGAGAGAGAGAGAGAGAGAGAGAGAGTCGAAGAGAGGGAGATCCCGCGTCTGAAGGAGAATCGAAGAAAGAAAACCCTAACTCGGATTGGAATCGGAGTCGGGTTGGACCGGGCCGGCTTAAATATCTTCTCGCCCAAAACGGCCACGTGCGCAGTGTCTAAGATTTTGTTATAGGTGGCCCACTCCTGTGCAGAGGTCTCAGCGCCCTGGAGCCATGGATCCAACTGGTCTGCGCAAATAAATGCCCCTGGTCGGCTTCGGACAGGTGAGAACTCTGTAGGGGAACTTGGCCGCGCGCCGTCCGATCGGAGAAGGGGACGGTCGGGATCGTGTTGTTTTTTGGTACGGATTAAGAAAGGCACAAAGGTGATTTTAATAACGGATGAAGATTGAAGACAGAAGATGATCGCCTTGGCGTCTGGGAGGCAGATGCACCCGGTGATCCAAATATTTTCCTGCGGTTCCCCTCGGAAATGACTACAATTATGAGGGGGTAGCATGGCAAGAAGACAACTCCTATTTCGGATCCGCCTTGCGAGGAAAGTGAGAGAGAATAATTAATTTCCATGGCGGAAACTCTGATAATTGTGGGAATCACTACATTTATTAGAATCTATGATCATCTTTCAAACGTAATTTTTAAGCAGGATCCACGTCGGATCTGATTCCCATAATTTGGTATAAGTCGATCTGACTCGAAGTTGACTCGGACCGACTTACATGAGTCATAAATTTAAAATAAACTAAATAATAGAGCTAAATTTTTATCTATTAAAATATAAGATTTATGATTATTGTTGTGTTCTTATTATAGTTTTTAATATTTAAATTTTTAATAATTTTATATAATATATTATTATTTAAATAACTTATGGTGAATCGGTGTGATTCACTTCACTTGAGACTATGAATCTTCTATATACGATTTGAATTTCCCGAATCAGAGTGAGACAGACCAAAAGTCGACAAATTATGCTCTTAGTCTACTTTTATCAAAAATGAAAAAGATAATAGGCGTGCATATCCCCCCCTATGATTGTGCTAAATGACTTTGATAACATATGCAACATCTCTATGTTGACCCACACAGATATAAGAGCACTTAATCATATTTCACGCACTATTAAAATGAGATTTTGAAATAGTGTAATTATATTTTACTACTCACTCGGATCTCTCACACTGTGTAGATTTGAATATCATTGCACTAAGTTCTCCATCATTATCGTCAGAGTCTTATCCCATGATTTGAGATCAACTACAGGAATCCTCTTCGGCCAAAGAATTCTATAAAAGTGTTATATTCGCATTTAAATCAAAAAACTCAATGTCCCTTTTAATAACATCACACCATCTCATTTTAAACCTACCATTAGCTCATTTAGTAACATCCACTAAGATTTGATCATAGCTTTTAACTGGCACTTAGTTAAGACAACGGTGCATATGTCCAAAGCATCTGAACCTATTTTGTCTCATGTTACCATTAATTGAAACTACACCCAATTCCTCACATATACGTTCATTCGTGATCTTATCTTTAATAATTTTATCATACATCTATCTCAACATCCTCATCTCTGCCACACACATTTTGTGAATATGTTCATTTCATGCTGTCCAACACTTGATACTACATACCAAAATAGGTCTAGCTTACAACCATTCTATAGAACTTATCTTTAAGTTTCACAAGTATATAACGATCACAAAAGACTCCTAATGCGCTTCTCTATTTTAACTAACATATATTAATCCTATGTGTAACATCATAATAGATATCATCATTATTTGTTGTACAGGAGGCATAGAGTTACAGAGCTGTAGGCAACAGAAATGATGAGGAAGAAAAGGTGAAGGCGAACGGTGCCTCCTCTCTCGCCCCACCTCTCTCTCTCTCTCCATCTTCCTGTGAGATGTGGGTGACAACATCGGAAATTGTTTCCATTCGACGACAGATAAGGTATGAGAATAATATTTTAGTCATAAGAAATTGAAACAATGAGTATGATGGAATATGTGAGGAATATTAATATTTTAAAGGATGAAGTTAATCATAGTTATATTTTCATAATATTTATATTCGACAATTCGATCTCTGATTTATCATTCATGGACATTGATAATGGTACAAAATTATTGTGGGGTGCACAATGGGGTAAGGAATACCTGGAGTTTGTAGTCTCAAAACTCGGAGGTTCCAGAAAAATGACTACCGGAGCCGTCCCAAAAAATCACACTCTAAATCCTGGCGTTGTTAGTGATGAGCCCTCAGAAAAGCATCGGAGAGAACACCATGTTCAACACAAAGTGTAGAGAGAGAACTAGAGAGACTATGTGTGAGAGAGAGAGTATGTGTGTGTGAGAGAGAGAGAGAGCTCTCGCGCGAGGGTTCGTGCATAGGACATCAAGAGCAAAACCCGCTATCTCTTCATCCCCATTTATAGGATTTGCCAAATGGGGTTGGGTGCCATCCATGCACGCATGCAAAAGACACATGCATCTGTTGGCGAACGGATGCATGCGTACATTCACATGCGGTTACCCACCGTGGACAACTTCATGTGCTCCCCCCTTTTTGCCATTATCAACATCTCTCACTTGCCCACGGAGAGCAGTTATAAAGTTCTCTCTTTATTCTCTCTTCTCTTACTCTCTTATACAGAAAATGGAGCATGCGACCTCACGAGAAAACTCTTAATTAATCATAAGAGTAGTGAATTGTTAAGTTATCACCAAATATAACAGAACACTTTAACATCATATATCTTGTAACACCTTAGACAATCTCATATTCATCTGATTTCACACTCCGGATCTCTCAAATAACAAACAGTGTTAAATGTCAAGTGTTATGTGGTCATGACTCTATCATCACAAAGTTAACAAAGTCCCACATGGTATATGCCACAAAACATGGTGTAATATGTAGATGTCTTCCCTGAGTTCTTATGTTAATCCAATGGGTTTTGACCGCTTTCCGAGACATGTCCCGCTAGACTGTATCAACCATAATCCTAAGGAACATTTTAAAGTAGCAATGTCAATTTCCTTTTTATGGCACACTCCTCAAGTCACAAAGGGTATAAAGGAGATCAACACAATATGATTCAGGAGCTCACACAATGATGAAGAAGAGATCCATTCATCGTTCTCACTTATGATCGTTTGTAGTACATGTGGTATGAGACCAAGGCTATGGTGTTCTTCTATCATCATGGGCATATCACTCAAAATAATTAAACATCATACGAATTTTAGTCTAGTCACTCCCGTTATGGCTAACTTGAATCTTACGTCATTGTCGCTCCCACTCAACGCCATGTCATGAGATTCACATCTGGGTTAGTCATGCTTCACAAGATAAAACATAGAAAATATATGAGTGATTCAAGTGGATCTCATCTTAGTTCTTTCTAAGGTGACATAATAGATAAATTTTCATGGATATCTTGCTCACTCTTCAAGCGCATTAGATATCTAATGTCTCATCTTGCTCACTATCTTAGCACCAAGATGAATTACCCGTGTGAGAGAGTCAATTAGAGCCTGATGACATCTTCTTCTAAATGATACATAAACTTGCATTCCATCTTAAGACAACTATGAAGGAATAATAGCATTCATTTATATCAACAAATTTTGTTCATGTTTATAATTTACATAACCCCATAGCTCTAATATGGGTTAAAAAGGTCTCTTTAGGAATCTGTTTAGTTGGTGGGTTTATACGACCAATCAATATGTGTCGGAGCACCACTCACCCTTTCGCAAGTAAATTACAAATGTAGTGATAGCGAATGTCAATATGTTTTGTCCTACCATGATACTTTGGATCCTTAGCGTAGGCCAATGCCAATGTGTTGTCAACGTACAACAACACTGCCTCTTATGGATGGTGTGTTATGGCCAATCGTCACAGGAAATTCCGTAACTAAATAGTCCCTTGACACGCTGTTGAATAAGTCGTGTATTCCGACTCCATCGTGGATAAAGTAATGCACGTTTGTTTCTTGCTGCACCAGCCCCACCACCTAGCATGAACACATAGTCTGAGGTGGATTTGCACTCATCTTTGTCACTGGCCCCATAAGTATCACTATAACCTCTTAATCTTAAGTCACCTCCTTTGTAACATAAGGTGAGATTTGTCGTTCCATATAAATATCGAAAGATTATCTTCACTGTCTTCTAGTGAGTGAGACGAGGGTTACTCTGATAGTGACTGACCAATCTGACTGTATAACAAATATCAGGTCGAGTGTACAACATAGCATACATCAAACTCCCTATTGCAGCCGCATATGACACTTTAGACATTTCTTTCTTTTTCTTCATCAGTCTGTGGGTATTGTATTGCACTTAAAGCAAATCCCCTATCAATTGGAGTATCGATGGGTTTAGATTAATGCATCTGGAATTGCTTAAGACTTTTATTTATATAAGTCTCTTGAGACATACTCAAAAGTCTTTTTGAGTGATCTCTTATATTTTCTACTCCAAGCACGCAATTTGCTTCACCTATTTCTTTTAGGGTTTTTTGCATAGTAACCATTGTTAAATTTGAATTTGCATAAAAACCACTCTTATAAATGTATTATCATACATATCATTATATTAGTTTTAATTATGCTCATTTATCACCCGAGTAACCGCGCGTCATCAGCCGTGGGTTTAACTACGGTTAATATTAACTTGGCTTAGTAGTTGACCATACTACCCCTGGTTAATTACCAAACTGTGGCACTCTGCACTGTTCTTCTCCCTCCCTCCCACCTTCAATCCGCTTTCGTCCCCTTCCCTGCATCACCTGAAAACCCTAGCGCATGAGAAGAATGGTTCGATTCGTGAATCTTTGTCCCTCCATCCCACCTTCAACGCTCTCCCGTCCCCGATCCCAATCCACCTGAAAACCCTAGATTTTACTGGGAAGGACACTGCCGTCCGACTTGAAGCGTCGTCCGGCTCGGGGAAGAGGAGGCGAAGGACACTGTCGTCCGGCTCGGGGAAGAGGAGGCGAAGGACACTGCCGTCCCAATCCACCTTCAACGTTTAAAAGGCAACAGGAGGCGAAGGTTGTGTATTTAAGAGTTCCTTCCAGGTAAAACTTCATGATCCACATTCCCAATCCCAATCCCCCTACACCTCTCATATCTGCCAGGTAAAAGGCGAAACCCTTTTTATAATGCCGTAGAGTACTAAACAAATAGAATTTTTTGTGGGTTCAGTTCTGGAGGGAAGGTTGTGCATTTCTGGAGGGAGGGTGAAATCCAGAGGACCCTTTGAAGACATACATAAAGGTGAACATTGTGGGTCTGGTTAGTTTTCTAATGTCTTATTTATACAGCTCATGATTCTACACATGTGGGGCACAGTATGGGGTGATGAAAATAAATGTTGGTTGCATTGTCAGATGCCTATTTTTAAATGTGCAAGGTAGTGGGGCTCACTATTAACTTGTCTTTTTGTATATGTTTGCATAATCTTGGACACCGGAGCTTTTAAACGTCTTCTTGTTTATTAGGAAAAATTGTGAGTGCATGTGTATTTTTTGTCGTATTACATTTCTCTTCTGTAATATTAGGATGGATGAAAAGGCAGACCTCTACACTTTGCTCGTCAAGTATGGGGGATATTAGAAGACTGATAAGAATGATCCTTCTAGTCTATGTCACCGTCTGATGAAGCAAAAAACTTTTACGATATATAGGGATTATGCTAATCTGAATGACTTGTTACAACTTGTCTGCACATTGATAAAGTGGGAGAAAGATGATATAGTGAATATCATGTGGAGGGTCCCCAAATGTAGACCTAAGAAGTACAAGACCATTGTGAATGATGCAGATGTTCTTATGATGTTTGATCATTGTGAGCCGAAAGGGACTATAGAGATTGTCATCACAATAGAGTCTCTATCCATTCATACACAGTCAGGAGGTGACCCTGGAAAGAATGCAAGGAAGCTACCTGCTAGACGAAAAAAAAAGGAGAAGTAACCTGAGGTTGAATCACAAGCTGACTTTGTAGACTTAGATGTTGATGATTCTCCCTATGATATCAGAGAGTACCTGTCAGGTGGGTATACAGTAAACACACAAGTTGTACAGTCTGTAACTGTTGAAAAGGCTACAGAACACAGTGACATGGGTGATGTGGTGCAGGGAACTAGTGTCCCCAATCAACAAACATGTAGGCAAGAAGAGGCTGAGAGCCAAGATGAAAGCAACATACAAAATGATGATGAGGATGATAATTCAGACTCTGATTTTGAAGTAGAATCTAAAAATAGCTACCATAGTCTCCCATCAAGCGATGGAGATGATGGTTCTTTCTATGTACATGAAGACATGAAATATGACATTGAGATATTAGAAACTAATGATGAGTGCCCTAACATAGAGGTGGGTGCCAGATTTCAGAATAGAGAAGCACTTAAGTTAGCAATTCAGCAATATTGTGTGAAGACTGAATGCTATTTGAGGACTTACAGGAGTGATCTAACAAGGCTTATACTAGAATGTGGCCATAGCAAGTGTCAATGGAGATTGCATGCATCTAGGTTGCCCGATGGGGTAACTTTTGAAATCAAAACAATAAGGGGGGAGCATACATGTCCTGGGAATAACATGGCCGGGAACAAGATGGCCACACAAAAATGGGTGGCAGCCAAGGTGAAGTCATGGTTAAGGGTTGAAGGGGACATTGCCCCTGGAGAGCTGCACAGAAGACTCAAGGACAAGTATCATATTAACCTGCCATACCATAGGCTTTGAAGAGGATAGGAGCTGGCATTGAGACATTAATGGTTCATGGGAAGAACTGTATGGTCGGGTCCAAGATTTAGCAGAGGAGCTTCTTACTAAGTACCCCGGAAGTAGAGTTAAGTTTGTCACTGATGATGAACATAGATTTCTCAGGTTTTTTGTTACCTTCAAGGCTTGCACATTTGGATTTGTCAATGGTTGTAGACCGTTAATTGGGTTAGATAGGTGCCATATTAAGAACAGATATCTTGGAGCTATTTTGAATGCAACTGCTTTAGATGGGAATGATGGTCTCTTCCCAATTACTTTTGCTATTGTAGAGTCTGAGAGTGAGTCTAGTTGGAGCTGGTTTCTGAATAACTTAAGAGAATCCATTGGAGATGATAGTCATGGCCTTGTTATAATTTCAGACATATAAAAAGGTATTGAAGAGACTATGAAGTTGCATTATCCAAATTGTGAGCACATAACATGTAATGCCCCAGATTTTTCGGATCCTTCTTCTCGGGTCCCGGATCTGGTTTCTTGGAGTATTCGACTCCGTTGTGTCCGAAATTTCATTTCGGACATCTTTTGTGTTCGGATCGGCGCGATCCGGAGTCGTTTCGGAGGTCGGAAGAGCTCCGCGGCTTTTCCGCGTGTGTTTTTCGATTCCCGGTGTGTGTTTCGGAAATTCCTTCGGAACCTCGTTGCGGGTGAACCGGGCCATTCACCTGGGCGCGAGTGGTACCATTGTGATCAGCGCGTCGCGAGGTTCGAGGAGGTGTATTTTTATATTTTTTTGGAATTTTTCTGAATTTTTAGATTTTCCTATATAAACCCCCCACCCTCTCTCTTCCTCTCATTTCTCACTCTCACCCTCTCTCTCTTCTCCCACTCTCTCCTCTCACTCTCTCCTCTCCGGCAGCCGACGGACCGAGGCGGGGGTGAGGCGGGGCGATGTAGGCGAGGAGGACGGCGAGGATGGGTCGAGGATCGAGGCTCGAGGGCGCGGTGAAGCCAGTTCGCGGGCGTGGAGGCACCAGCTGGGTTTTGGAGGCGTTTCTTCGTGAATCGGCGTCCACGGTGCGCGAAATCTTCGGTGGAGGTAGGGAGATGGACCCCCAGCTCGTGCACTTCCTTTCCCACGAGTTTCGTAGGCCGTGGTGAGCCGAGCGGGTGGAATCGGAGTTTTTTGGGAAAAACCCATGTTTTAGGGCTTGTGGGCCGATCTCTCGTTTTACGGCGTTTTTGGCCGATCCAGGGGTTTAGATGCATGCCTAGGGGCTTGGGGATGGATTCCCCTTTGTTTCCCCATCACCCGGGGGTGATCGGGGTGTGGATCGGTGTTTTGGTTGATTTCCCGCTGTAACGTTCTCGGGAGGGTGTGACGGTCACTCCAGTGACCGTTACATGCGTGTAACGCGCCTGGGCAGGGGCGTTACATTCCCTTTGCTTTGGCTTTGGCGTTCGTGGGTGTGACGGTCCCACGATAGACCGCCACAGCCGTGTGACGCGCCTGGGTGGGTGCGTCACATCCCCTGTTACCCAGCTGAGGGCTGGGGGTGTAACGGCCCCCGACGGACCGTTACATGCGTGTAACGCGCCCGGGGTGGGCCGTCAGGGGCGTTTCAACGTTGTCTTCTTGACCGTTGGGGGTCAGCGCGTGTAACGCGCTAGGGCGGGCATGTAACGCGCTGGGGCAGGCACGTTACATCCCGTTTTCACGCTGGGAGCGTGAGGCGCGCGTGACGCACCAGGGCAGGCGCGTTACATTTGTGTATCGCGCTGAGCCAAGCGCGTTACATTCTGCGTCCCTTTGAGCCGTGTAACGGCCTGTGTTAGGCCGCCAGGTGGATGTGACGGTCCCGCCTAGACCGTTATAGCCCTGTGACGGTCAAGGGCTAGACCGTCAGGCGTTGTGTTGCACCGAGGCGAGTTTTTGTGTTCTCCGCCTTGTTCCGCGATGTGTGGGTCCCCGGTCGACTCGGTTGGGACGCAGTGGTCGACCTGCGGTCTCGTGAGTGTCCCAGACACCCGTGGGATTCTGTGTCCGTGTTTTGAGGGTGTCGGGAGGACCGTGCTACCTCATTTAGCGTGCCCGTGGGTTTGAGAGTCTGGGTGACTTCTCGCATGTCGGGCTTTCGTGTTACGTTAGACCGAGTCACCGCGTGTCGGTGGGTGTGCGGTGGGGTCTCCCCCGCATGCCGTTAGTTTTCCTGGAAGATGATTCCTGAGTGGGCCATGTGGTTGGCCTTGGACTGTGAGTCCAGTTACCGGCGTGGCAGCTTGTGCGTTGCCCTGGGAATCATGCTTCTGTGCTTTCCGCGTGGGCCATGCGTGTGGCCTTGGACTGCGAGTCCAGTTGCCCAGCCTACGGCTAGAGGGTTCCCGCCTTTCCCTGAGAGTGGGATTTGGTGCGGCGGCCTGTGAGCTGCCTTGGGAACCGTGTTTCGGCGTTTCTGCATGGCCGAGCGTGCGGCCCGTGGACTGTGAGTCATGTTTCTTCTCCGACTGTGGTCACCGTGCGACGGGGCCGGTACGTGGGGTGGTCCCCGTACGTCGTCGGATGCGGACGTTGTTTTCCGTTGACTTGAGAGTCTACTCCTTCAGTGACCCTCCACTAGTCGTAGCCTACCAGTACGCGGTACCAGTCGCACCAGGGAGTGGTGTACGAGCTTACCCTTAGAGGCGGTTTGTGGACCAGTTGCCGTCGGGCCCCACGTCTTGCAGCCAGAGTCCGGCTGAGGGGAAAACCGGTCAGAGGGGCAGACTAGGGACGCACGGTCTGTGTGTGCACACGTGGTTGGGGGCGGTTGGACCCACGTCGACGGGCGTGACCCCAGCTAGTCACTTGTTTGTGGTTACTTGTGCGGTGTTCGTGCCTTTGGTAGGCGCTACCACGTCAGGCAGTTCACCTGCGACGCGGTATAAGACGTCAGGGGACACTACCGGCTGCGCTTCTAGTGGGAGGTACTCCTGTCGAGTTGAGAGTGACAGACTGTCAGTTTCTGTGACTTCGACCTTCAGATTTTCGGTCGTGTTGACCGTTAAGTTTTCGGTTGTTTCGCCGCGGCGCGTGTGTTGGTTTTCGCGCCGTGGGACTAGTGCTAATAGCTCTACCGAGGTTGTGTCTTGTTGTGCGGTACCCGCGATCGGATGGTCGGGGTTGCACCTTGGACAGCGTGTCCAGGTAGGCTGTGTCCGGGGGACAGGCCTCTACGGCGTGGTGGCCGTGGATTTTTACTTCGGTAAGCGGTGCTAGTGTAGTTCGGTAGCCTCGACCGCGAGGTCGGGGGGGTGTTTTTGGTACAGTAGGAGTAGTTGCAGTGCCGGGTTTCGACTGGCCACCGGGTTTACTATTCCTGCTGTTGCGGTTGCTCTCGTAGCCTTCCTTTCCGCTACCGCCGTTGTTTCCGGTTGGGGTTCTGCGGGATCCCTGCTGAGTCTCTGTTTTGGAGACTCATTCCCTGCTTTTTAGGTGTGGCGGTTCTTCCTCGAGGTTCGAGGGTGCGTAGCGGAGGTTCTCAGTTGCCAGCTTGTCGGGCCGAGTGTTCACTTGGCATGTGGTACGCTTTACTACTTTAGACTGTACTTTCTATTGGAATGGACTCTGTTGTAGCTGTAGTTGTTCTTTCTTTCAGCTTGTTGTTGTTGGTTGTCCTGCTTTATTTCCTATTTCTTTGTGCCTCCACACTCCTTTTAGCCCTTCCGAGCCCTCCCTGCTCGTGGGCGGCGGTGCGAGTCTTGGGTTATCGGGCCTTCCCGGTAATCGGATTCTCGGGTCGTTACAGCTGGTATCAGAGCGGTGGTTGTGGACGTACATAGGAATTCGAGATATTGCAGTGATCAGAGTCCATAAGGTCCAGTACAGTCGGTAGCTGGCTTAGGGTTTTGTGTTCGCTTTCCGCCTAGTTTCTCGCTTGAGAGCTTGAGTGCGCTGTGCGGTGCTGTGAAGGTGGTTGATGTCCGCGGCTTTCGTGCCAGCATGGGGTCTAAGGATTAAGGTTGAGAGCCTTCTCCCTCATCAGTGGTGGCTCTGGTTGTGCTACGTTGGGCAGAGATTGCTGGCAGGCGCAAGCTCGCGGTGCTGCGTTCGAGGAACCTGCAGCGTGGTCAGGTGGCCGGAGAAGATTTTTCATGGTTAAGTGGCCGTGAGCGTGCTCTGAGGGAGTTGTTATTGGTGTTTGGCCACTCCAGCGTTGGTTTTATCCAGCCCCTGAGGCGTTGAGGTTGTGGTTTAAGGTAGCAGAGCGGGTGTTCTGATCGAGAAGTATGCTCGGGTGAGCGGAGGATCTTCTCGGTGAGCTGCTGTTTCATCGAGCCTGATGTCCTTGTCGTGCTTTGTGGCGTCAGAAATGACGTGTCGGTCCCAGTTGTTTTGTGGATTTCGAGGCAAGATTGGGCTGTGGTGTCCCAGTAAGTCTTGCTCATGCGCTCTTGTGTGCGAATGGGTTGTGTTCGCCCTGGAGTTGGCTTGAGATGTGAAGGCCCCACGGCGAGTTCGGAACTCGAGGATGAGCGTTGACGATTGTCGATTATGGCTCGTGTTGCGGCTCTTGGCGTGGCGTGTTGCAGTTCGAGGAATTACAGCGGTGGTGCATCGAGAGATGCTGTGATTATGGTCCGATGTGACACTCGCCGAGTGTGTCGGAGGCGCTGACCTGATGGAAGCGATGACTTTCCTTGGTGCTGGATGGTGCTGTTTCCAGCATGTGCGAGGTTCGAGGTCAGGTCGAGCGTGGAGTTCTTCCATTGGTCGGAAGTGCGTTTGGTCTCCCCTTTGGTTGGAGAGATTGTGTTGGGCTAAGGTTCGTCGTCTTGCATTGGGTGCCCGGATTGGTTGGCCTTGCGTGCCATGAAGTCCGTGCGAGACGTGCTCCTTGTCTTGGCAAGGCGGTTGCCTGTGAGAAGTCGTGCCCATTCCCTTGTCGTGTGAGGGTACTGGCGCTGTTCCGGAAGGACGAGTGCCGGTTGGACGGTGTTTCCGAGAATTTGTGGCTGTGCGCGCGGATCAGAGTGCGCAGCGGAAGCGTGGTGGGCTTGTGACCCATTGGTTCAGGATCGTAGCGTTGGTTGCTACGGGCGGATTCCTGAGTTTACATTGAGCACGAGAGGATTGGTTCCTCTGTGTGAAACGTGTTGTTGTCGTGCCGTTGCTCAAGGTATTGTGGTTGTTGGCACTGGCTGGATGGAGTGTTGGGGAATGTGCTGGCTAGTGTGCTGCATGAGTACCCTGTTCCTGTGTTGGAAGCCATGTCAAGCGTCGGTGTTGGACCTGGATGGGGTTGTTGAGGATGTCGCCTGACGATGGTCGAGGACGTGTTGGTCAGAGTTAGTGGCTTGGTGTCCGACTTGTGTCCCCAGTCGTGTCCTCGGTTGAGATCGTGTTTTGAGGAAGTGGTCTCTGGCAGACGATGGGTCCCGGTTGGCGGCTGTGAGTGGCTGGTGAGCCTAACCGTGTGACCGACCACAGCAACGTCTGTTGGTTCTACGGTCTTGTCGGATTGTGACGGTGAGATGTATAATCGATCGGGGACCCAGAGTGCTTTGGTCGTGGTGTCGGCAACCAGGTCGCCGTGAGCACTGTTCAGGTAGTGTCCCGTGGCTCTGTGGTAAGGGCGGAATCGGGATTGGCAGGTGTCCACTTGGATTGATCGAAGGATTTGATGAGACCAGATGGAGGAGTGACACCTGTGGGCGGAGGCCTTTTGTGAGATTGGCGTCGGATGATGGTCCTTGATAGGACGTTGGTGTCGCAATGGTTATCCCTGGTTTGGTGACCAACATGGGGTGGTTCCCCTGTGAGTCTGAGTCGACCGAGGTGATGACTGCAGGCACCATGATCTGTCATTTGGTTTCGTCGTGCTCCCCGAGAGGGTCGAGTTGGTGCGATGTTCGAGCTCGGATGCGGAGTCTGAGAGGAGTGCAGCTCGAGATGTGGCATTGGTCTGTGTGTGAGTCAGCAGATGGCCTGCTGTGAGTTGGATCGTGCCTGTTGGGCCAGTGGAGGTTTCCCGTTGACGTGTATCTGGCGACCAGTGGATGGTCTTTTCACAGACAGAAGATGCTGGTTGTCGGGACTCGAGCGTGGCGAGAGTCGTGTGCCAGCGAGACATTTGGTGGTCGTTTCTGTGATGTGCCTTTCCAGATGAGATCTGGACTTTGTCAAAGTTTGTCTTCTGACAAGAGTTGGCACAGTGTTATGTCCGGCTTTCGGCTTGTCATGTGTGGGGTGTTTCTTGGTGCCGAGTCGATGCTCTGGTTGCGGTCTGCTGAGATGACTGCTTGAGCCGATGGAGGCCATGTTTTGGTTGCTCCCTTGAGGAGGGTGTGCGACCTGTCAGCTGATTCTGAAGCTGATGTGTGTTTTGTCTGCCGACCATAGGGTGGATCGGTAGCTATTTCTCGTGTCGAGGGTGTGTTTCCTCGGTGAGCGAGATGGTGGCAGCGGTGCCTTGATTGGTTTCCGTGGTGTCTGAGGTGATGCCGGACTGTGCCCTTTGGTATATGCATGCTCTGTTGGCCAGTGTGCTCGGCATGAGGAGCGAGGTGTTGTGTGTGATTGTAAGTCTGGCTGTGTCCCTCAGGATTGGTGTTTTCATGAGGATCGAGGTTTTCTGTGT
This sequence comes from Amorphophallus konjac, assembly GCA_022559845.1. Taxonomy (NCBI): domain Eukaryota; kingdom Viridiplantae; phylum Streptophyta; class Magnoliopsida; order Alismatales; family Araceae; genus Amorphophallus; species Amorphophallus konjac. The sequence continues at coordinate 560,332,664 of CM040121.1, read as the reverse complement.
TGGGGCTCTGACAGCGTGTCAGTTCGTTCAGTGTTCTTCCTCTGTGACTTTGTGCTTGGTCCTGAATTTCATGGACAAAATTCCTTTAAGGGGGGAGGGCTGTAATGCCCCGGATTTTTTGGATCCTTCTTCTCTGGTCCCGGATCTGGTTTCTTGGAGTATTTGACTTTGTTGTGTCCGGAATTTCATTTCGGACATCTTTCGTGTTCAGATCGACGCGATCCGGAGTCGGTTCGGAGGCCGGAAGAGCTCCGCGGCTTTTCCGCGTGTGTTTTCCGATTCCCGGTGTGTGTTTCGGAAATTCCTTCGGAACCTCGTTGCGGGTGAACCGGGCCGTTCACCTGTGCGCGAGTGGTACCGTTGTGATCAGCGCGTCGCGAGGTTCGAGGAGGTGTATTTTTCTATTTTTTTGGAATTTTTCCAAATTTCTGGATTTTCCTATATAAACCCCCCACCCTCTCTCTTCCTCTCATTTCTCACTCTCACCCTCTCTCTCTTCTCCCACTCTCTCCTCTCACTCTCTCCTCTACGGCGGCGGACGGACCGAGGCGGGGGTGAGGCGGGCGAGGCGGACGGCGAGGATGGGTCGAGGATCGAGGCTCGAGGGCACGGTGAAGTCGGTTCGCGGGCGTGGAGGCACCGGCGCGGTTTTGGAGGCGTTTCTTCGTGGATCGGCGTCCACGGTGCGCGAAATCTTCGGTGGAGGTAGGGAGATGGACCCCCAGCTCGTGCACTTCCTTTCCCGCGAGTTTCGTAGGCCGTGGTGAGCCGAGCGGGTGGAATTGGAGTTTTTTGGGCAAAACCCATGTTTTAGGGTTTTACGGCATTTTTGGCCGATCCAGGGGTTTAGATGCATGCCTAGGGGCTTGGGGATGGATTCCCCTTTGTTTTCCCATCACCCGGGGGTGATCGGGGCGTGGATCAGTGTTTTGGTTGGTTTCCCGCCGTAACGTTCTCGGGAGGGTGTGACGGTCACTCCAGTGACCGTTACATGCGTGTAACGCGCCTGGGCAGGGGCGTTACATTTCCTTTGCTTTGGCTTTGGCGTTCGTGGGTGTGACGGTCCCACGATAGACCGCCACAGCCGTGTGACGCGCCTGGGTGGGTGCGTCACATCCCCTATTACCCAGTTGAGTGCTGGGGGTGTAATGGCCCCCGACGGACCGTTACATGCGTGTAACGCGCCCGGGGGTGGCCCGTCAGGGGCGTTTCAACGTTGTCTTCCTGACCGTTGGGGGTCAGCGCGTGTAACGCGCCAGGGCGGGTGCGTTACATTTGTGTAACGCGCTGGGGCAGGCGCGTTACATCCCGTTTTCACGCTAGGAGCGTGAGGCGCGCGTGACGCACCAGGGCAGGCGCGTTACATTTGTGTAACGCGCTGAGCCAGGCGCGTTACATTCTGCGTTCCTTTGAGCCGTGTAACGGCCAGTGTTAGGCCGCCAGGTGGATGTGACGGTCCCGCCTAGACCGTTACAGCCCTGTGACGGTCAAGGGCTAGACCGTCCGGCGTTGTGTTGCACCGAGGCGAGTTTTTGTGTTCTCCGCCTTGTTCCGCGATGTGTGGGTCCCCGGTCGACTCGGTTGGGACGCAGTGGTCGACCTGCGGTCTCGTGAGTGTCCCAGACACCCGTGGGATTCTGTGTCCGTGTTTTGAGGGTGTCGGGAGGACCGTGCTACCTCGTTTAGCGTGACCGTGGGTTTGAGAGTCCGGGTGACTTCTCGCGTGTCGGGCTTTCGTGTTACGTTAGACCGAGTCACCGCGTGTCAGTGGGTGTGCGGTGGGGTCTCCCCCGCATGCCGTTAGTTTTCCTGGAAGATGATTCCCAAGTGGGCCATGTGGTTGGCCTTGGACTGTGAGTCCAGTTACCGGTGTGGCAGCTTGTGCGTTGCCCTGGGAATCATGCTTCTGTGCTTTCCGTGTGGGCCATGCGTGTGGCCTTGGACTGCGAGTCCAGTTGCCCAGCCTAGGACTGGAGGGTTCCCGCCTTTCCCTGAGAGTGAGATTTGGTGCGGCGGCCTGTGAGCTGCCTTGGGAATCGTGTTTCGGCGTTTTTGCGTGGCCGAGCGTGCGGCCCGTGGACTGTGAGTCCTGTTTCTTCTCCGACTGTGGTCACCGTACGACGGGGCCAATACGTGGGGTGGTCCCCGTACGTCGTCGGATGCAGACGCTATTTTCCGTTGACTTGAGAGTCTACTCCTTCAGTGACCCTCCACTAGTCGTAGCCTACCAGTACGCGGTACCGGTCGCACCAGGGAGTGGTGTACGGGCTTACCCTTAGAGGCGGTTTGTGGACTGGTTGCCGTCGGGCCCCACATATTGCAACCAGAGTCCGGCTGAGGGGAAAACCGATCAGAGGGCCAGACCAGGGACGCACGGTGTAACGACCCGAGAATCTGATTACCGGGAAGGCCCGATAACCCGAGACTCGCACCGTCACCCACGAGCCCAAAGACTCGGAAGGGTTAGAAGGATGGTGTGGAAACTACGCAAGCATCACAAGTAATTGCAGAAATTAAACATATACAATATTAAGCAAGAAATAAATTTGCAATTTACATGGTCCACAATAGAAAAATAACAACAACAGTAGTCCACAACTAGTACAGAGACAAGAAAAGAAAGTACAGCTACACGGGGCATACCCTGGCTCTGACCTCTGGCACTACCTCTGGGCACCCGCACCACGCTGTACCCAGACGCGCTCCCCCGGGGCGGCGCCTCACCTGAAACACGGTGGAAACACGCAGGGAATGAGTCTCAGAACAAGACTCAGTAGGGATCACTCGAACCCTACCTCGTAGGACGGGAAACCACTACGCTAGCGGTAGGAGAGTACCTCGGAAAGGAAAGTCATGTACTCTACTAAACAAAAGGTCATACTGCACGCAAACCGGCACACGTGCCACGGTGAGACAACCGAAGCTCAACGGTCGACCCGATAAAACCCGAAGGTCGGAAACACACGACTGACAGTCTGTCACTCCGTACTCGACATGAGTACCTCCTACTAGAAGCACAGTCAGTAGCGTCCCCTGACGACTTACACCGCACCGCAGGTGAACTGCCTGACGTGGTAGCGCCTACCCAAGGCACGAACACCACACAACTAACCACACACAAGTGACTAGCTGGGGTCACGCCCGTCGACGTGGGTCCAACCGCCCCCAACCACGTGTGCACACACAGACCGCGCGTCCCTGGTCTGGCCCTCTGACCAGTTTTCTCCTCAGCCGGACTCTGGCTGCAAGACGTGGGGCCCGACGGCAACCGGTCCACAAACCGCCTCTAAGGGTAAACCCGTACACCACTCCCAGGTGCGACCGGTACCGCGTACTGGTAGGCTACGACTAGTGGAGGGTCACTGAAGGAGTAGACTCTCAAGTCACGGAAAACGACGTCACAACCGGACGGTACGAGGAACGCTCCTCGTACAAATCACCGTCGCACGGCGATAGAAGCCGACAACACATCTCCCGGTACCGCTCGGCATGACGAGAGACAAGCCGACACGACCCGTCCCCTTAATCGGTCCATCTCGGGCCGCTCAGGGATGCGTGGTCCCATAAGGGCCGCACAAGGCTTAAACGGCCAGGACGTGACCGTTCTACCCCAGGTCCAACAAGAAGATGAACGGCCACCACGGGCCCATTCAACTGATGTGCGGACCATTCACGGCCGCACGTGGGTGATGAACGGTCCGATATTGGCCGTTCTTCTCCCAACGGTAATAAACCTGAACGGTTAGGCCGTAGCCGCACTAGGGAAGAGCGGTTAGGGATTAACTGTTCAAGGGTTGTGCGGCCAAGACCTAGCCGCACACCCGGTCAACGCATCAGATGACGTACGGCCAGCCCCTGGCCGCACGAAGGGTTAGCGGCCATCTCATAGCCGCTCACCCCGGCGCGCTGTATAACGGTAAAACTCAACGGTCAAAAATCCAGGGTTGGGCGGTCGCTATGGGTCCGCACTACAGGATATGCGGTCTCACGATAGACCGCACAAGCCCACTGCGCGCCGAGCCCAGCCAAAGCGCGCCGAGCCGATGAACGGTCCGAACATCACCGCACAAGGGTTGTGCGGCCACTGGTTCGACCGCACATCGCTCACCGGCGTGAAAATGGCGAACCTCGCCGGAATCGCCCAATTCGACCCCATACAAGCCCCACGAAGGGGGAAACGAAAGGAAATCGGCCCCCAAGCTCCCCTAGCATGATTCTACGCTCCCGAAACACGGAATCGTGGCTTAAAATGATGGATCGGGCGGTCACTCCCCAAAGCATGCACGACCCTTCCCGGCGCGAAAACAACCCCTCTCGACCTCGTCTCGGGCTAACACTCACGGAGAAGGAAGACAAGAGGCTAAGGAACGTCACCCTACCTCTGGTCCGCGACGAGACGCGCCGATCCAAGCCCGAAACCACGAAGAATGCCGATAGAACTTCGCCTTCCCACGCTTCCCACACTCGCCGCACGCCCGCACGATCTCCTCGTCGTCACCCACGTCCTCGCGCCGTCGCACCGCCGCTGTCTGCAGCCCAAACGGAGGTCGCCGTGCTCGAATGGGAGAGAGAGAGAGTGAGAGGGCGGCCACAGTCGTGAGAAAGGAAGAAGAAGAAGAAAAAGAAAAGAAAATGGGGGGGGTTTAAATAGAAAATCCAGAAATTCTGGAAAATATCGAAAAATAGTAAATTACATTTCCAGAATCCTCGGGACGCACCGATCGCAACGGTACCGCTCGTGCCCAGGTACGGCCCGGTTCACCCGCAGCGAGGTTCTGAAGGAATTGCCGAAACACACACCGGAAATCGGAAAACACGCGTGGAAAAGCTGCAGAACGCCTCCAGGCCTCCGAAACAACTCCGGATCGCGCTGATCCGAACACGAAAGCTGCCCGAAACAAAATTTTGGACACAACGGAGCTGGACACTCCGAAAAATCAGATCCGGGACCTATGAAGAAGGATCCGAAAGGTCCGGGATATTACACACAGTCTGTGTGTGCACACGTAGGGCTGTCAATGGGCCGGGCCAGCCCGATAGGTCCGCGGGCTTGGCCCGATTTCGGGCTGGGCCGCAAGGTCATTTTCGGCCTGCGGGCTTTTAGTCGGGCCTAAAAGCCCGGCCCGACTTGACCTGCGGGCCGGGCTCGGGCTTTGAGTTCGGCCTGCGGGCCGGCCCGGCCCGTTCTTTTTTTTTTATTCCCACATCAAAATTTAAAAATTATTTAGTTAAAACTATGTTATTTTACTTAATGATAAATTTTAAAACTCTCTTTTTACACAAATTATGTAATTAATATCAAAATTTTAATTATTTTAGTGAGATTATATGTTTTATATTATTATTTTTATTATTTTGATTATTTTATTTAAGTTGTTGGGCCGGGCCGGGCCTTAGTCGGGCTTTGAAATTTTTACATAATGTCGGGCCCGGGCCGGGCTCGGGCCTTAATGTTGAGAAGTCGGGCCCGGGCCAGGCCGACCTAAGCCCGGCCCGGGCCCGGCCCATTGACAGCCCTATGCACACGTGGTTGGGGGCGGTTGGACCCACGTCGACGGGCGTGACCCCAGCTAGTCACTTGTTTGTGGTTACTTGTGCGGTGTTCGTGCCTTTGGTAGGTGCTACCACGTTAGGCAGTTCACCTGCGGCGCGGTGTAAGACGTCAGGGGACGCTACCGGCTGCGCTTCTAGTGGGAGGTACTCCTGTCGACTTGAGAGTGACAGACTGTCAGTTTCCGTGACTTCGACCTACGGGTTTTCGGTCGTGTCGACCGTTGTGTTTTCAGTTGTTTCGCCGCGGCGCGTGTGTTGGTTTTCGCGCCGTGGGACTAGTGCTAGTGGCTCTACCGAGGTTGTGTCTTGTTGTGCGGTACCCGCGATCGGATGGTCGGGGTTGCACCTTGGACAGCATGTCCATGTAGGCTGTGTCTGGGGGACAGGCCTCTACGGCGTGGTTGCCGTGGGTTTTTACTTCGGTAAGCGGTGCTAGTGTAGTTCGGTAGCCTCGACCGCGAGGTCGGGGGGGGGGGTGTTTTTGGTACAGTAGGAGTAGTTGTAGTGCCGGGTTTCGACCGGCCACCGGGTTTACTGTTCCTGCTGTTGCGGTTTCTCTCGTAGCCTTCCTTTCCGCTACCACCGTTGTTTCCGGTTGGGGTTCCGCGGGATCCCTGCTGAGTCTCTGTTTTGGAGACTCATTACTTGCTTTTCAGGTGTGGCGGTTCTTCCTCGAGGTTCGAGGGTGCGGAGCGGAGGTTCTCAGTTGCCAGCTTGCCGGGTCGAGTGTTCACTTGGCATGTGGTACGCTTTACTGCTTTAGACTGTACTTTCTGTTGGACTGGACTCTGTTGTAGCTGTAGTTGTTCTTTCTTTCAGCTTGTTGTTGTTGGTTGTCCTGTTTTATTTCCTATTTCTTTGTGCCTCCACACTCCTTTTAGCCCTTCCGAGCCCTCCCGGCTCGTGGGCGGCGGTGCGAGTCTCGGGTTATCGGGCCTTCCCGGTAATCGGATTCTCGGGTCGTTACATAACATGTGTAAGACATTTATACAAAAATTTCAAAAAGAAATTTCCAGGAAAGTTTCTAGAAGGGTTAGTCTGGAATGCAGCTAGATGCTTTACACAACAAGGTTTCGAGGAGTACATGTGACAAATAAAGGAAGCAAGTGTTGATGCATATAACTGCCTAAACTCAACTACTACTAAGGGGGAGAAATGGAGCAGATGTATGTTTAGAAGGCAGGGTAAGTGTCATTATGTCACTAATAATCTTTCCGAGTCTTTTAATGCATTCATTGGGCAGGCTAGATATAAAGTGATTTTGGATTGCATTGACTCCATCCGGCAACAAATAATGAAGACAATGGAGGCTAGGAGGAGGAAATCAGGAAAATGGAAGGATTCACTAGTGCCAAAAGCGAGGACTCATATTGTGGAAATAAGCAGAGGTTTAGGGGGGTTTGCAGTCCAGAAGTCCACACCTTTCTTTGGTGAGGTGAGCAGTCCAAATGAAAGGGCAGTAGTAAACATTAAAGACATAATATGTTCTTGTCGGAGGTGGCAACTGACTGGTCTACCATGTGTGCATGTGGCATGTTTCCTTACCACGTGCAGGGGAGTGAATTGGGATGAATTTGTAGATCCATACTATAGGACTGACAAGTATAGAGTAGCTTATTCCCTTCATATTGCTCCCATTCCGGATAGAAGCATGTGGCCAAGACTCACACTAGAACATCTAATATTACCTCAGAAAGTAAGAAGACCACTTGGAAGACCAAGGAAAAAAAGAATCAGAGATGCAGACGAAGCTCAAGTGAAAAGGACACAAAGACACCACAAATGCAAGAGGTGTGGTGAGTTTGGTCACCATGCCAAGAAATGCAATAACTCATTCAATGCAACCCCTCTTCAATCCAATCAACCACTACCTGTTAGGTATTCAAACTATAATCCCTACTACATTTAAACTTGCTATTCCTATAATTCCTGAATGTTCAACTTTCCTTACTTTCATATTGACATTGACCACAGGCCCCCCGGCCGTCCAAGGAAGGATGGTAGCTATTCAAATACAGCTTCTCAATCCAGTCAACCTCCTAGTGCCAGGTAAATGATATACTCCATTGAGAATTATTTTGCCCACCAAATGTTATACTAAATTGAAAATGGACAAGCCCACAAATGTAGGCACTTCCTCTAACATTGGCCCTCAGAGTACTCAAGCAGCGGTGACCAGGCACAGGTAATTGTAATGCTTAGCACATGCTTATTTACTTTATTTCCTTCTAAATTACTTTATGTTTGCCTTAAATATTGACATTGGCCACAGGCCCCCCGGTCGTCCAAGGAAGGATGGTAGCTCTTCATCTACTGCTTCTCGATCCAGTAAACCTCTGCATGAGCTCAAAGGAATGTTATCACAAATCATGTAATGAATTCTAAGGACAATGTGTATTTTGATGTAATGAATTCTATCCGAAATGAGCTCAAAGGAATGTTATCACAAATGTATTTTGATGTAATGAATTCTATCCGAAACGAGCTTAAAGGAATGTTATCACAAATGTATTTGTATGTAATGACTTTTAAAGTTTATGTTATGGAAAGGAGTTGTGTTGCATGATTTTCGGATTACCATTCTAGTCAAGCAGGTGTATTTTACATCCTCATGACAGTAATGTACAAACTTGCTGGTTTGTTATGCAGAATGCACTTAAACAAAGTATGTACAACGAATGAATTTGAATGTGTAGACTTGATACCATGTGGATGTATAGACTTGTGCAGACTTGCTAGCATGCGGATGTATAGACTTGTGCAGACTTGCTAGCATGCGGATGTAATGTGCAAACGTTGTACAGACTTGCTGATGTGTAATGCAGTGTGCATAAGGTGAAGTATGCACAACAAAAATGAATGCACTGACATGCCGTCAACCATTGTACAGACTTTATGTTCAATATGTAGACGTTGTACAGACTTGCTATGTCTGGAGTTAAGCATGAACACACAATGCACAGACTATGCGTGTGCATGTATGGACTTTGAGTACATGACATTGCCTTACGTCTGTATGCAACGGAGTGTATAGACTTTATATACATGAATGCACCATGTATAGACTTTGCGTGCAAGACACTATATATGCATGAACGATGTACATACCTTGCTACTTATCGATGATGCGCGAATGCATCATGTATAGACTTTATTAACTGCCACAGCAAAGGATGCGTAGACTTGTGACTCATAGTGTTTGCTATCATCAAAACTACAGGGGCACAACAATGTTATTGGGATGAAGCTTAATTTTTGGTGTAAAGCTGAATGTTGCATGGTATTTTAGTGCTGAACTTACAAGCGCAACAACTGCTGCTATATGGAGTGGGACAAGCTATTTAACCCCACTACTTGGAGCAATTATAGCTGATGCATGGTTGGGAAACTACTAGACTGTGTTGATTTCTACATTGCATTTATAGCTGTATGATTTCTTCATCTGCAGTCCGTCTGTCTGCTTTCCCCCAATTATGTTCTGTTGTATGATCATTTTTCATTCTCCCTCCCTCCTCTGGTAGGGGATGATTGCACTCACCCTCTCAGCATTCCTTCCATCTTTGAGGCCTCTGCCATGTCCAGAAAACTTGTGTCCATCATCTACAACTGCTCAAACCATGGTCTTGTTTTGTGGACTATATATTGTTGCTTTTGGCAGTGGGGGCATACATTCATCTTTGCTTCCCCTTGGTGCAGATCAGTTTTATGATGAGAATCAAATTGATAAAAAAAGAAAATCATCATTTTTTAGTTCATTCTATTTATACACCGTTGGAGGGAATCCTGTTGCAAGCACTCTCATAGTATGGATACAAGTTAATGTAAGTTGGGCATTTGGATATGGCCTTGGAACAATATACATAACTCTTGCTTTAGTAGGATTTCTGCTGGGGACCCCAATTTTCAGGTTGGTGAGGCCTAGTGGGAGTCCATATCTTGTCATAATGCAGTGATTAACTCTCCAGAAACAGATTACTTAGAGCAGTCCCCCTCATAACTTCCTATTGATTTTTATCAATTCTTCATATCTTATTCTTATTTTTGTTTCTTCTATCCATTCTTAGTTAGTAACCCAACTAACATGTACACAGTTCATTGCATTTGGGTATCCAATAATTAGGTAAAAGCCACTGAAAAACATCTATCATTAACCAACAGGCAATACATTTGGAAGGGACAAATACATGTCATTAACCAAGAGGATCGATGCCTCAGTACCAAATATTTAAACCCTCATTACAAGATACATCAATAATATGAAGACTACTATAATGATACATCTCTTGAGTAAATCTCTTATGGATTCTATCTTCTTCTGTAAAACTTCATTTTACTTTTCAATAAGTTCTTGCAGAGCTTGAACTTGGTACTTCACATCCACGGTGGAATGGTGAAAATCATCAACCCAGTTGAAATAATCGCAAGCATTTGCAGCCTATACAAAAATCAGATATTTAGTGATTAGTTATAAAAATTGAATCAAAATAGCACCCTAAAATTAAGAAAATAAATACGAAATTGGTGTTTATGTTACCCCCCATCTAGAGCATCCATAAAATCGCCGCCCTTTACTTCTTTCCCGACTAGAGTTGAAGTCCGACATGGCCGGTGGCAGAAACACATGGGAGGTTCAACTTGTACATGGGGTGGTCGGAATGAAGTGCCAATAGATGAACTCTGGCTCATGTTTGCGTTTAGGGCAGAATCTGGTGCAAGGAAAAGTAACTTGGGATCAAAAGATAATGACTGCAGAGCATCAGTGAAGCTAGTGCAGATCCAACCACCTTGCCTACCGGAAATGAAGATCGTGCTGGGCTGTGATGAAGAACCGACTCACTAGCTGCTTCAACGTTTATCACGGCCGACCTTCAGCGGCAACTGCGACTGTGTGGGGGAGGGGATGAGGGGAAACCCGCTTCACTTGCAACCTCGCCTGTGTAGGGGAGGGGAAACCCGCTTCACCTACAACCGCGCCAGGGATGAGAGGAAACCAGTGAGCACGCCTGTGTTGGGGTCGTGGATGAGAGGAACTCCCCCTCTCATGAACCCTAAAAGATGGCTGTCGGTTAGAATGATGGGTATTTGGGTCATTTAACAGCACTTTAACGGGAATAAAAGAATCTCCGTCGAATATTCAAGTATGCGCCGACGGAAGTTAACTCGGGTGATAAATGAGCATAATTAAAACTAATATAATGATATGTATGATAATACATTTATAAGAGTGATTTTTATGCAAATTCAAATTTAACAATGGTTACCATGCAAAAAACCCTTTCTTTTATCTCAAAGACAAATGACAACCATTGCTTAGTGGCTTCGATAGACTTCATATCATTCCTAGCCAATAATATGGCATTGACATACAATGACAAGATAAGGATATTCTTCTCTATTCTTTTGACATACACATAGTGGTCTTCCTCAATCATATCAAAAACAAATGAGATAATTACTATATGGAATCTGAAATACTACTGTTTAGACGACTGTTTGAGACCATAAATGGAACGCTTGAGATGGCAAACTTTGCGCTTTTGTCCCTCTACCTCAAAACCTTCAAGTAAATTATAGATTTCTTCATCTAGTTCTCCATTCAGAAATATTGTCTTAACATTCACATGAAAAAGGTCCAAATTTAAATGAGCAACAATGGCTAGGATAAGACGAATTGACGTGAATCTCACCACAAGAGAGAATGTCTCATCAAAATCTATTCCCTCCTTTTAAGTATAGCCCTTCACCACAAGTCGTGCTTTATATTTGTCGATCGATCTATCTGCCTTGTGCTTACTTTTGAAAAGTCATTTATTTCCAATAGCTTTGTGCCCAGGGGGGAGATCAACCAATTCTCATGCCTCATTCTTAGCCATGGAATCTATTTCATCTTTCATAGCAACCTCCCACTCTTTCCTATAAGATGATGCAAATACCTCTTTAAACGAATTAGGCTCTTATCATCGTCTGTGGGCAGACACATTAGAACTTCCCCTTCAATCTCAAATAGACAACGAAGAATATGCCCACACTTACTGCGACATATTTGTGTGTCCAGCTGATCCGGTGATGTGCTTTCACTAGGCACACTCCTAGTAGCTTGGTGATCATCTCTACTATCTTCAGCGATCATATGGTTAAGTTCTAATTCTCTCCCTTCGCTTGAACATGGTAAGATATCACTAGACTCGTCCAACTCATCAGGGTCAAAAATTTTCCCAGTGTCACCAATGCTAGGAAATTCATTTTCTAAGAAAATGACATCCCAAACCTCCTTTTCCATCATCCCTTCATCAGAGTGTTATCCATATATCACATAGCCCTTAGAGCTATCATAATATCTTATAAAGATAAACTTTCTAGCTTTATGGCTAAGTTTTCCAAACTTATATGAAGTGTCATGGACTTATCCTACATAACCCCATGGGTGTAAATTCTTTAAATTGGGTTTTTTACCACGCTATAACTCATAAGGGGTGGAAGGAATAGATTGTAAAGACACGCAGTTAAGGATGTAGGCCGAAGTTAGAAGAGCATCTCCCAAAAAGATATTGGGAGGTAATTAGCATGCGCCATCATCGACCTAACAATGTCTAATAATGTTCGATTCCTTCGCTCGGCTACACCATTTTACTTCAGAGTATATATAATAGTAAGTTGTCTACGAATTCCTTTTTCCTCACATAAAGTTCAAAACTGATCGGATAGATATTCACATCCTAGATATGTCCAAAGAGTTTTTACACACTTATCCAATTGATTCTCAACCTCTGCTAAGAAGTGTTTGAAATCTAACGTTTCATAGTGGTGGCCGATCAAATAGGATAGACATATCCATATCGCGAATAATCGTTTATAAATGTGAGAAAATATGATGTCCCGTGACGGACCTTCACACTCATAAGTCCGCAGATGTTGGAGTGGATAAGTTGTAATGGCTCAGTGGCCCTTTTAGCCTTCCCGAAAGGCTTTCGACACGTTTGCGAGTGGGCTCAAAAGACCTTTTTTAGTTAACATAACCATTATATCTTGCCCTATGTGTCCTAGCTGAGCATGCAAAATCACTGAATCGAGGCATTTTTCATCATTTGCCACACATGATATAGAAGAAATATAAGTATCCATATCTAAATTTAGTTTAAATAAGCCATTAACAAATAACCCATGTCCAAACAAAACATTATCTAAATAAATATCAAGTCTACTGCTAATAAATACGATAGAAAAACCTAATGCTAATAGTGATGGAACTGATAGCAGATTATGCTAAGCATCTGGCGCATAGAGTACGTCATGCAACATCAACGTCCGTCTAGTCTTTAGCTTGAGTTGGTACATACCAACTCTAAGGACCTCTTCACTAGAACCGTTGTCCATATAAACTCTTTACATGTTTACTGAGACTCGGCAATAATCCACGTATCCCGCTCGATCTCTTGTTACGTGCTTGGTCGCTCATGAATCCACAATCCATTCAAGATATGTTCTGGCAACTAATACATACGAATAAATATACACATATAGAGAGTTAGGGATTTGGGATACCTTCTTTGGCTCAGTGCATTCACGAGCGAAATGTCCCAAATTTCTATAGTTGTAGCACTTAGCTTTTATATCTTATCTCTCTTCCCACCGCACTTGCCCCTGCAGCACTTCGGCGTCTGCCCTGCCTTTAAACTAGATGCATTGTGAGACCCGTCTATTTGAAGCTCTTCCCTAGACCATTCCTGCCCTGACGTCTGCCTCCCCTGGTGACTAGAGCAGTGGCGCGTGGAGCCACCTCGCACTCTGCCTCCAATTCCACATGACGATAAATATCAAAAAAAATCCTTATTATTCTCATTCTGAGTGAGAATTTGCTTCATATGAGTCCAGGAATCTGGCAGGGATCTGATCATGACCTTCACCTATTGTTCGTATGTGAGATCATTTCCTGCTCCTTTCAAGTCGTGGATCATGCTAGCCATTACCCTAAGTCGCGGATCAAACTTTAAAACAAGAACTCTCAACCTTGTAGTTGAGGTTCCACAAAAAATAAACTTTAATTGATCCCACATCTCCATTGCAGTCTGGCAATTCTCAAATTCACCGATAAGATCATCATGCGTGTTGCAAAGTATAGTGAAGCACGCGTTACGATCATTGTTAAACCATTGTCTATAAGCATCTTGGTCTCGGCGATGTTGGACAGTATTTCTCTCCTTGGGAGGGGACGTGGTTGTAGTTAAGTGGTCGAGCAACTCTTGCTCATTTAGTAAAAACTGGATTTTCCTATGCCACATGTCATAATTAGTCCAATCTATCTTATCCCTTTTGGTCAAATTGACAATCACGTTTTTCCTAGCCATTAGTTAATCACTGCATTGAACATACAATATAAGCCTAAGTTGACATCGTTTACACATCATCATATTTGACTCAAAATTCTAAACTAAAAATATAGAACATTTTCATATAATGAGATCGAAAGTAAGTCCATGGCACCACGATCATCTCTCATTTATACAAGATCATTCAATATTAATAGAATGATTTCGAACAGATTTTCTAAGTGAGAGTAACTAACTTCTCTCGTCATGTTTTAATTAACATGATAATTTACTAATTTTCCATGACATCAACTTTGAAGAAATTTAATGTTATAAGTGATTTAATAAATCATGAAACTCAACATGAACATGTTTCATGAATATTTCTTGCATGATGAAATAATGGAAAGAAAAATAATTAATGCGTAGCATTAATTTTCCTATACATGCTTTTCTAGTTTATTTATCATGGAAGTTGATGTGTCATTGCAAATCACTAATATCAAACGAGTCATGCTCTAAGTATATATGAACTTAATATAATTTTATTTGAGGTCCACTTAATTAACACTTAAGCAAAAAATATGATTATAAACACATCCAAAAGTGGTAGGCCCATTTCTATATATATGAAAACATAGTTTACATTTTTCTATTTTGCATAGTCAATTCGTGTAATTTTTTATGCGTATGTGCAAAGCATAAATGGAAATAAGGGCATTTATGGAAGCTAAGATTTATTTCATAAATATAAAATGTTTTATAACCTACGGACTAGTGACATAAATATAATTTAAAAATCATCCTAGATATCCTCTAATAACAATATCTAGACCACTGTCCATTAACAGAGTTAGAGAATGAGGATATTATCGGAGTGTTGTTGCGTGACAACGACGAACATGCCGCGGACAAGGGCGACGGATGCCTAACATGGTGTTATGATGTACGGCATGGCGGCGCATAGCACGAGCTCTGTGAAACCACCATTATCGTGCTATTACTCCACCCTGTGGACCTCGGTCGTATGTACGTGGAGCCTGACGTGGACGTGGTCATCGAGACACGCATCGACGTCTCCTCATTCGTCTTGCAAGAGGCCTCATCGATGTTGCACTCACAGGCACACGTGGAAGGACTGGTGCATCATCTATGGGGTCCGAGCCGATGTTGCGTGCAGCACATGATGCAGTTGCGCTTGCAACATGTATGGGACTCCAGTGTTCCGAAGCATTATCTTGATGGTGTATTTTATGTTGCGAGTCGTCAGTGAGGTCCGTAGTCGGGTCCTACCTGGCGCATTGAAGCATGTCTCTTCCAAAAGCATGGTAAGTCCTTCCATTTTCGACACATTGCGGCAGCCTGGTCGGCACCACGGACACCCATGTGGAGGCGGGATTGCGGCTTACCTCACTATCACCGTCGTCATCCGTTAAGATCTCCTCAGGCACCCATTGTTCATCTTCTATTGCAGCAATTCAAGCAATTTCTTGCGCAAGGAGATCATCTGAAGCCGTGTCTGGGAGAAGAGCGCAAGCATGCACTCTGATATCAATGATGTAAAATTATTGTGAGATACACAATGGGGTGAAGAATACCCGAAGTTCGCAGTCCCAAAACTCGGAGGTCCCAGAAAGACAGCTACCAGAGTCGTCCCCAAAAATCACGCTCTAAATCTTGGCCTCGTCGGTGATGAGCCCTCATAGAAGCACGTGAGAGAACACATGTGTTCAACACAAGGTGTAGAGAGAGAACTAGAGAGAGAGAGTATGTGTGTGTGAGAGAGAGAGAGGCTTCTCGCGTAAGGGTTCGTGCGTTCGGCATCAAGAGCAAAACCCTCTACCTCTTCATCCCCTTTTATAGGATTTGCCAAATTGGATTAGGTGCCATCCATGCACGCATGCGAAGGGTGCATGCATCCGCTCGCATGCGGTTGCGCACTGTGGGAAACTTCAGGCGCTCCCCCTTTTTGCCGTTATCAATAGATAAGATCCTTTCATTTAGCAGTACCTTAGGATGACATAGCCTTAATATTAATGACGAGGTTCAAATGAGGAAAGGCTTTCAATGGATACCTTGGCACCCAGAGTCGAGGAAGGGCGTAGCAAGCGACAAAATAATTTGGGGGATTGAAAATAAGCATAGATCTAGAGATTCCCAAATAGGTCAACCTTTCAAACTGTTCCTAAATCCATGGGCAGGCAAGAAACAATTTGGTGGACTAAAACATCTTAGTAGCCAAAGGAAAAGAAAACAAAAGTGATTCCTATGGTAGTGGCAAGAGAAATGGGAGCCACCTAAACTGTGAAAATGGGGTCGTCGGAGAGTAAAACAAACAGTCATGCTACTAGACGAAGTGGTTGAATACTACACCCTAGATGGCGAAAGTCTAATAGGGTGTTTGGGAACAATTTTTTTAAAGAAACTATTTCTATCTAAAAAATTATGTTGTGTCAATTTTTAACTTAAATTTAAAAATGATAAAAATTGATACTTTCTGTTTGGTATTAATGTCATATTTTTTAAAATTAATGTAGATGTGTTTGGTGGTTAACGTGCGGGAGGGAGAGGGGGGCCACGAAGGGGGATCCGTTGGGGGGGGGGGATCCACCGGGGAGGGAGGGAGAGGGGGGCCACGTAGGGGGGACAGCCGGGGAGGGGGGGAGAACGACGGGAGGGAGAGGGGGGCCGCGCAGGGGGGACCGCCGGGGAGGGAGGGGAGGGAGGGGGGGGAGAACGGCGAGAGGGAGAGGGGGCGAGCAGTGGGGGACCGCCGGGGAGGGAGGGGAGGGAGGGAAGGGGGAGAACGGCGGGAGGGAGAGGGGGGCCATGCAGGGGGGGATCCGCCGGGGAGGGAGGGAGAGGGGGGCCACGCAGGGGGGACCCGCCGGGGAAGGATGGGAGGGAGGGGGAGGGAGAACGGCGGGAGGGAGGGGGCGGCCGCACAGGAGGGGGGATCGCCGGGGAGGGACGGGTGGGAGGGGGGGGGGAGAACGGCTGGAGGGAGGGGAGGGCCACGCAGGGGGGGGGGATCCGCCGGGGAGGGAAGAGGGAGGCCTCGCGACGTAGACGGCGATTTCAAAAAAAAATTACTCCGGAGTTATTTTATTTTAGAAAGAGATTTGAATGGAGTTAGTTTCTCTGATAAAAATTAGAGAGTACTTACCAAACACGGTTAATTGAGTTCTCTTTCTCTTTTTTAAATTTGAGAGAGAAAGAAGGGAAAAAAACGTAACCAAACACCCCATAATAGTGAAAGCATCACTAGCTTACGCTCTCGACTTGAGTAGCATGGGTGTAACGACCCGAGAATCCGATTACCGGGAAGGCCCGATAACCCGAGACTCGCACTGCCACCCACGAGTCCGAAGACTCGGAAGGGTTAAGAGGATGGTGTGGAAACTACACAAGTATCACAAGTAATTACAGAAATTAAACAATTATAATATTAAGCAGGAAATAAATTAGCATTTTACATGGTCCACAATTAAAAATGAATAACAACAACAGTAGTCCACAACTAGTACAGAGACAAGAAAGAAAAGTACAGCTACACGGGGCATACCCCGGCTCTGACCTCTGGCACTACCTCTGGGCACCCGCACCACGCTGCACCCCAGACGCGCTCCCCTGGGGTGGCGCTTCACCTGAAACACGGTGAAAACACGCAGGGAATGAGTCTCGGAACAAGACTCAGTAGGGATCACTCGAACCCTACCTCATAAAATGGGAAACCACTACGCTAGCGGTAGGAGAGTACCTCGGAAAGGAAAGCCATGTACTCTACACAACAAAGACCCTACGGCACGCAAACCGGCACACGTGCCACGGTGAGACAACCGAAACTCAACGGTCGACCTGGCAAAACCCGAAGGTCAAAGCCACGAAACTGACAGTCTGACACTCCGTACTCGACAGGAGTACCTCCCACTAGAAGCACAGCCGGTAGCGTCCCCTGACGACTTACACCGCACCGCAGGTGAACTGCCTGACGTGGTAGCGCCTACCAAAGGCATGAACACCGAACAAGTAACCACAAACAAGTGACTAGCTGGGGTCACGCCCGTCGACGTGGGTCCAACTGCCCCCAACCACGTGTGCACACACAGACCGCGCGTCCCTGGTCTGGCCCTCTGACCGATTTTCCCCTCAGCTGGACTCTGGCTGCAAGACGTGGGGCCCGATGGTAACCGGTCCACAACCCGCCTCTAAGGGTAAGCCCGTACACCACTCCCTGATGCGACTGGTACCGCGTACTGGTAGGCTACGACTAGTGGAGGGTCACTGAAGGAGTAGACTCTCAAGTCACGGAAAACAACGCCCACATCCGACGACGCACGGGGACCACCCCACGCACCTGCCCCGTCGCACGGTGGCCACAGTCGGACTAAAAATGGGGTTGCAACCCTCTCGGGGCAACCAGGCGCCTGACGGTCCACCCCTGGACCGTCACAAGGCTGTAACGGTCTAGGCAAGACCGTTACACACACACTTGGTGGTCTAACGCAGGCAGTTACACGGCCAAGGAACGCAGTATGTGACGCGCCTGGCCCAGCGCGTTACACGAATGTAACGCGCCTAGCCCAGCGCGTTACACGGATGTAACGCGCTCGCCACCGCTCGTCACTCACGCCTCACGCTCCCAGCGTGAAGGCTAGGTGTAACGCGCTTGCCCCAGCGCGTTACATAAACGTAACGCGCCTGGCCCAGCGCGTTACACGCGCCCTTCACACCTGGATAACCCAGGAAGTAACGCGCTCGCCCCAGCGCGTTACACGGATGTAACGCGCTTGGCCCAGCGCGTTACACGCGTAGACCCCCAACGGTCGCAAACCAACGGTCGGATGCCTCTGACGGTCCACCCCAGGCGCGTTACATGCATGTAACGGTCTGGCGGGGGCCGTCACACTCCCAGCCCCCAGCTGGTTAACAGGGGCTGTGACGCACCCTCCCAGGCGCGTCACACGGCTGTGGCGGTCCATCGGGGGACCGTCACAGCCCCTGACCCCAAAGGCTAACAAAGAGCATGTAACGGCTCCCCCAAGACGTGTTACATCATGTAACGGTCCCTGGAAGGACCGTTACACGCACCCGACGGCAAAAAGGGCGGAAACGCCCAAAATCTTCAACCACGCCCCCATGCCTCCACCGGAGAGGGGAAAATCAAAGGGGAAGACCCCTGGGGACCCCTAGCATGATTCTAGGCCATCAAAACGTGAAATCATGCATCAAATCCATAGATCGGGCGAGCTCTCCCCAAATCATGGAAAAACCCCAACATGCTCAATCACACCCCTCTCGACCTCCCCTCGGCGTATAAACCACGGAAATGAATGGCGGGGAGCTAGGGAACGTCACCCTATCTCAATGGAGCGAATGCTCCGTCGGATCGTCCGTGAATCGCGAAGAATGCTTTGAAAACCCTCGTTCTTCCTTGAGCTCCCACGACCCACGAATGCCTCCACGATCACCTCGTCGCCGCCGTCGTCACCACGCCGTCGCCCCGTGCCATCTGCAGCCGGAGGGGACGCCGCCGCGGTCTCGTCGGACGAAGAAGAGAGGAAGAGGGGGCGGTGCTCACGGTGGGGGAGAAAGGAGGAAGAAGAATAAGAAGAAGAAGAAGAGGGTGGGGGAGAGAGAAAAAAATAGGGGGGGTATTTATAGAAAAATCTGGAAATTCTAAAAAATACCAAAAAATAAAAAATTATATTTCCGTAATCCTCGGGACGCACCGATCGCAACGGTACCACTCGTGCCCAGGTGAACGACCCGGTTCACCCGCAGCGAGGTTCCGAAGGAATTGCCGAAACACACACCGGAAATCGGAAAACATGCGTGGAAAAGCCGCGGAATGCCTCCGGGCCTCCGAAACAACTCCGGATCGCGCCGATCCGAACACGAAGAATGACCGAAACGAAATTTCGGACACAACGGAGCCGGACACTCCGAAAAACCAGATCTGAGACCCACGAAGAAGGATCCAAAAGGTCTGGGATATTACAGCCCTCCCCCCTTAAGGAATTTCATCCTCGAAATTGAGAACAACCCCAAGGGGAAAGAAGAGGAAGACTCACTCAAATAGGTAAGGGAAATGCTGACGCATCTCATCCTCACGTTCCCAAGAAGCCTCACCACCAGAGTGTCGCTACCACACGACCGTTACCAAGGGGATGACCTTGTTCCGCAGGCACTGCTCTCGCCCATCCTCCACGCGGATCGAAAACTCTGGGAGAGAGAGATCTAGAGTCACCTCAGGCCAAACAGAAATCTCGAGCACATGAGAGTCATCGGGCACATATTTTCGCAACATCGAGACGTGGAACACGTCATGCACCGACGCCAACTCAAGGGGTAACTGCAACCGGTAAGCAACCTCACCGATGCGCTCCAAGATCACAAAAGGACCAATGTAGCGGGGACTCAGCTTCCCACGCCGTCCAAAACACATCACCCCCTTCATCGGAGAAACTCTCAAGAATACACGATCGCCCACGGCGAACTCGAGAGGCTGCCTCATACGGTCAGCATAGCTCTCCTGCCGACTCTAGGTCGCCAACATGTTCTGACGAACCAAGTGCACAACATCCACGCATTGCTGCACCAACTCTGGTCCCGTCACAACACGCTCACCAACCTCAAACCAATCAAGTGGAGTCCGGCAAGGACGCCCATACAGAGCCTCATAGGGAGCCATACCAATGCTCGAATGATAGCTGTTGTTATAGGCAAACTCCACCAACGGTAGGTGGTGAATCCAACTCCCCTGCCACTCCAGGCAGCAGGATCTCAGCATGTCCTCCAAAGTCTGGATGGTCCTCTGTAACGACCCGAGAATCCGATTACCGGGAAGGCCCGATAACCCGAGACTCGCACCGCCGCCCACGAGCCGGGAGGGCTCGGAAGGGCTAAAAGGAGTGTGGAGGCACAAGGAAATAGGAAATAAAGCAGGACAATTCAACAATTAACAGAAATAAATAAACAACTACAACAGAGTCCAGTCCAACAGAAAGTACAGTCTAAAGCAGTAAAACGTATCACATGCCAAGTGAACACTCGGCCCGGCAAGCTGGCAACTGAGAACTTCCGCCCCGCACCCTCGAACCTCGAGGAAGGACCACCACACCTGAAAAGCAGGGAATGAGTCTCCAAAACAGAGACTCAGCAGGGATCCCGCGGAACCCCAATCGGAAACAACGGCGACAGCGGAAAGGAAGCTACAACTACAGCAGGAACAGCAAACCGGTGGCCGGTCAAAAACTCGGCACTACAGCTACTCCTACTGCCAGAAGGCAGACCTCGATCACACAGTCGAAGCTACCGAACCACGCTAGTACCACCTACCGAAGTAAGAACACACGGCAACCACGCCGTAGAGGCCTGTCCCCCGGACACAACCGACCTGGACACGCTGTCCAAGGTGCAACCCCGACCATCCGATCGCGGGTACCGCACAACAAGACCCAACCTCGGTAAAGCCACTAGCACTAATCTCACGGCGCAAGAACCGACACACGCGCCAAGGTGAAACAACCGAACTCACCGGTCAACACGACCAAAAACCCGAAGGTCAAAGACACAGAGACTGACAGTCTGTCACTCCGTACTCGACAGGAGTACCACCCACTAGAAGCACAGCCGGTAGCGTCCCCTGACGTCTTACACCGCACCGCAGGTGAACCGCCTGACGTGGTAGGTCCTACCCGAGGCGCGAACACCGCACAAGTAACCACAACAAGTGACTAGCTGGGGTCACGCCCGTCGACGTGCGTCCACTGTCCCCAACCACGTGTGCACACACAGACCACGCGTCCTAGGTCTGGCCCTCTGACTGGTTTTCCCCCGCAGCCGGACTCTGGCTACGACGAGGGGCCCGACGGAAACCAGTCTAACCGTCCTCAGGGTAAGCCCGTACACCACTCCCTGGTGCGACCAGCACACGCGTACTGGTAGGCTACGACTAGTGGAGGGTCACTGAAGGAGTAGACTCTCTAGTCAACGGAAAACAACGTTCGAATCTGACGACGTACGGGGACCACCCCACGTACCGGCCCGTCGCACGGTGACCACAGTCGGAGAAGAAACGGGACTCACAGTCCACGGCCACGCACGCACCGTGCACTAGAGTCGAGAAAACTCAAGTGGCGCTAAGCCACTGGACTCTGGACAGTCCTCTAGACACACTACAGCCAACGGTCCTTGAGTCACAAGACTCGGGGTCAAGACCGTTGCACGCAACAGCACAAGGCCGTCGATCTAGCCCAATCTCTAGGTCCAAAACTACGATATCACGAATACCGAGACAACACACGAGTTGCCAAGACCATTCCCTTGGGAAGGGAACGCAAGGGACAAAGGCCACTCACACGGGCCACACGGAAAACACAGAAGCACGATTCCAAAGGCAGCACACAAGCCGCCACGACGATTTCCCATCTTGAAGCAAGCGGGAAACCTCCAGTCCCAGGCCGGACAACTGGACTCACCGTCCAAGGCCAAACACATGGCCCACACGGGAATCGCCTTCCAAAGGAACCCACGATATGCGGGGGAGACCCCACCGCACACACACCGACACACGGTGACTCGATCAAGCGTAACACAAGAGCCCGGAACACGTGGGGTCACCCGGACCCACCACACCTACGGGCACACTAATCGAGGTAACACAGTCCCTCCTGACACCCCAAAAAAATACAGACACAGAACCCATGGGGTGTCCGGGATACTCACAAGGCCGTAGGTCGACCACTGGGTCCCAACCGGGTCGACCGGAGACCAACACAATGCGAACGGAACGCTAAAGGTCACCCGGACCCTTAAGCTCACGGGCACGTAAAACGATGTAAGCAGAACCTCCAGACACCCCAAAACACGGTCACGGAACTCCACTGGGTGTCCAAGGCACACACGGCCCGCGAGGAGCACGATCAGCCGCAGACCGCCCGTCCCGGGCAGCCCGGCTGGTCCCTCCAAGAACGCGCTACACGTGCATAGCGCGTTCAGCCAGAACGCGCTATACGTGCCTAGCGCGTTCAATACGAACGCGCTCCATGACCATAGCGCGACCAGGCCAGGTCGCGCTATGATCCTATAGCGCGACAACCAGAACGCGCTGGGGCCGTAAGGCGCGACCCGAACCGCCTTACTGTTCATCTTCTCCGATGAACGCGCCCTATCGGGGCAGCGCGACCTTCAAGAACGCGCTACTGGAGTATAGCGCGTTCTCAGTCCGCGCCCGGAAACAGTAAAAATCGCGGGAAAAGCCATGCCATGCCCCGTTCACCCCCAGGTGAAGGGGAAACAAAAGGGGAAACATTCCCCAAGCCCCTAGGCATGCATCTAAACCCCTGGATCGCCCAAAAACACCATAAAACGGGAGATCCGGCTCACACCCCCAAAAACACACATTTTCCCCCAAAACGTCCCGTTTAGCCCGCTCGGCTCACAACGGCATACGAAACTTGCGGGAAAGGAAGTACACGGGCTGAGGGTCCATCACCCTACCTCCACCGAAGATTTCGCGCACCGTGGACGCCGATCCACGCAGAAAACGCCGTTGAAGCCTCGCCGTTCCACGAACTCACGGCCGAGCTTCCACGCGCCTCCACCGTCTCGATCCTCATCCATCCTCACCCGCGCCGTCCCCACCTCGCCCGTACTCCGCCCCGTCGGCCGCCGGAGAGAGAGAGGGAGAGAGGAGAGAGCGTGAGAAGAGAGAGGGAGAGAAGAGAGAAAATGAGAGGGGAGAGAGAGGGAAGAGTTATATATAGGAAAATCCGGAAATTCGAAAAAATCCAGAAAAATAGAAAATCACACCCTCGCGATCCTCGGAGCGCATCGGTCGCAACGGTACCACTCGCGCCCAGGTGAACGGCCCGGTTCACCCGCAACGAGATTCCGAAGGGAAAGCCGAAACCCACACCGGGAATCGGAAAACACACGTGGAAAAAGCCACGGAACGCCTCCGGGCCTCCGAAACGACTCCGGATCGCGCCGATCCGATCACGAAAGATGTCCGAAACGAAATTTCGGACACAACGGAGTCGGACACTCCGAGAAACCAGATCCGAGACCCATAAAAAAGGATCCGAAAAATCCGGGGCATTACAGCCCTCCCCCCTTAAAGGAATTTCATCCTCGAAATTCAGGACCAAGCACGAAGTCACAGGGGAAGAACACTGAACCAACTGACACGCCGTCAGAGCCCCATCACAGAAAATCTCGATTCTCATGAAAACACCAGTCCTGAGGGACACATCCAGACTCACAATCACAAGCAACACCTCGCTCCTCGCGCCGAGCACACTGGCCAACAGAGCAGGCATATACCGCAGGACACAGTCCGGCATCACCTCAGACAACGCGAGAATCCACCATGGCGCCGCAGCCACGATCTCATTCACCGAGGAATCACAACCCTCGACCCGAGCAACAGCTACCAATCCAACCTATGGTCGGCAGACAAATTGCACAACAGCTTCGCAGCCAGCTGACAGATCGCATACCCTCCTCAAGGGAGCAACCAAAACAGAGCCTCCACCAGCTCAAGCAGTCATCCCAGCAGACCGCAACCAGCTCATCGGCTCCACACCAAGGAACACCTCACACATGGCAAGCCGAAAGCCGGACATAACACTGCGCCAACTCTTGTCAGAAGACAACCTTCGACAAAGCCCAGATCCCATCCGGAAAGGCACATTACAGAAACGACCACCAAAGGTCTCGCTAGCACACGGCTCTTGCCACGCTCGAGCCCGACAACCAGCACCTTCTGTCTCTGAAAAGACCATCCACCGGTCACCAACTGCTCGTCAACGGGAAACCTTCGCTTGCTCATCTTCTTCCTTCTTTCCTGGTCCTCGACCGGGTCCAAAGGAAACATCCCAAACCTCAGCAAGCCATCCGTCGACTCCCACACAGACTGATGCCACATCTCGAGTTGCACTCCTCTCGGACACCGCATCCGAGCTTGAACATCGCTCCAACTCGACCCTCTCGGGGAGCACGACGAAACCAAATGACGGATCCTGGTGTCTTCAATCATCACCCTACTGGACTCAGACTCACAGGGGAATCATCCCACACTGGTCACCAAACCAGGGATAACCATTGCGACACCAACGTCCCATTAAGGACCACCAATCCGACGCCAATCTCACAGGAGGCCTCCGCCCTAAGGCGTCACTCTTCCATCTGGTCTCATCAAATCCTTCGATCAATCCAAGTGGACACCTGCCAATCCCGATTCCGCCCTTACCACAGAGCCACGGGACACCACCTGAATAGAGCTCACGGGTCCCAAAGCAACATACAACTCACCGTCACAATCCGACAAGACCGTAGAACCAACGGGAACCCACAGCCTGCCCGAGATCACTTCCTCGAAAGACGATCTCATCTGAGGACACGACTGGGAACACAAGTCGGGCGCCAAGCCACCGACTCTGACCAACACGTCCTCGACCACCGTCAGGCGACATCCTCAACAACCTCATCCAGGTCCAACACCTGACGTCGGACACGGTTCTAACACAGGAACAGGGTACTCATGCGGCACACTAGCCAGCACATTCCCCAACACTCCATCCTGCCAGTGCCAACAACCATGACTTCTCGGGCAACGGCACGGCAACAACACGTTTCACACCGAGGAACCAATCCTCCGATGCTCAACGTAAACTCAGGAATCCGCCCGTAGCAACCAACGCTACGATCCTGAACCAGTGGGTTATGGGCCCACCACGCTTCCGCTGCGCACTCAAATCCGCACGCACAGCCGAGAAAGCAAACATCGCCCAACCAGCACTCGTCCTTCCGGAACAGCACCAGCACCCTCACACGACAAGGGAATGGGCACAACTTCTCACAGGCAACCACCCTGCCAAGACAAGGAGCATGTCGCGCACGGACTTCATGGCATACAAGGCCAACCAATCCGAACACACAACGCAAGATGACGAACCTTAGCCCAACACAACCTCTCCAACCAAAGGAGAAACCAGCGCACTTCGACCAACGGAAGAACTCCATGCTCGACCTGACCTCGAACCTCGTGCACGCTGGAAACAGCACAATCCAACACCAAGGAAAACCATCGCTTCCATCAGGTCAGCGCCTCCGACACACTCGACGAGTGTCACGTCGGACCACAATCACAGCATCTCTCGATGCATCACCGCTGCAATTCCTCGAACTGCAACACGGCATGCCAAGAGCCGCAATACGAGCCGTAACGACAACCGTCGACGCTCATCCTCGAGTCCTGAAACTCACCGCGGAACCTTCACACCTCCGACCAAATCCAAGGCGAACACACCCCTTCGCACACAAGAGCGCAGGAGCAAGACTTACTGGGACACCACAGCCCAATCCTTCCTCGAAATCTGCAAAACAATCGGGACCGACACGTCACTTCTGACACCACAGAGCATGACAAGGACATCAGGCTCGACAAATCAGTAGCTCACCGAGAAGACATTCCGCTCACCGGAGCACACTTCTCGATCAGAACACCCGCTCTGCCACCTTAAACCACGACCTGAAAACCTCAGGGGCTGGATAAACCTCAAGCTGGAGTGGCCAAAACCGACAGCAGCTCCCCCAGAGCACGCTCACGGCCTCTTAACCACGAAAAATTCTCTCCAGCCACCTGACCATGCTGCAGGTTCCTCGAACGCAGCACCGCGAGCTCACGCCTGCCAGCAACCTCTGCCCAATGCAGCACAACCAGGGCCACCACCGATGAGGGAGAAGGCTCTCGACCTCGATCCTTAGACCCCATGCTGGCATGAAAGCCGCGGACAGCAACCACCTTCTCAGCGCTGCACAGCGCACTCAAGCTCTCAAGCGAGAAACTAGGCGGAAAACGAACACAAAACCCTAAGCCAGCTGCCGACTGTACTGGACCTTATGGACTCTGATCACTGCAATATCCCGAATTCCTATGTACGTCCACAACCACCGCTCTGATACCAGCTGTAATGACCCGAGAATCCGATTACCGGGAAGGCCCGATAACCCGAGACTCGCACCGCCGCCCACGAGCCGGGAGGGCTCGGAAGGGCTAAAAGGAGTGTGGAGGCACAAGGAAATAGGAAATAAAGCAGGATAATTCAACAATTAATAGAAATAAATAAATAACTACAACAGAGTCCAGTCCAACAGAAAGTACAGTCTAAAGCAGTAAAACGTACCACATGCCAAGTGAACACTCGGCCCGGCAAGCTGGCAACTAAGAACTTCTGTCCCGCACCCTCGAACCTCGAGGAAGGACCGCCACACCTGAAAAGCAGGGAATGAGTCTCCAAAACAGAGACTCAGTAGGGATCCCGCGGAACCCCAACCGGAAACAACGGCGGCAGCGGAAAGGAAGCTACAACTACAGCAGGAACAGCAAACCGGTGGCCGGTCAAAAACTCGGCACTACAGCTACTCCTACTGCCAGAAGGCAGACCTCGATCACACAGTCGAAGCTACCGAACCACGCTAGTACCACCTACCGAAGTAAGAACACACAGCAACCACGCCGTAGAGGCCTGTCCCCCGGACACAGCCGACCTGGACACGCTGTCCAAGGTGCAACCCCGACCATCCGATCGCGGGTACCGCACAACAAGACCCAACCTCGGTAAAGCCACTAGCACTAATCTCACGGCGCAAGAGCCGACACACACGCCAAGGTGAAACAACCGAACTCACCGGTCAACACGACCAAAAACCCGAAGGTCAAAGACACAGAGACTGACAGTCTGTCACTCCGTACTCGACAGGAGTACCACCCACTAGAAGCACAGCCGGTAGCGTCCCCTGACGTCTTACACCGCACCGCAGGTGAACCGCCTGACGTGGTAGGTCCTGCCCGAGGCGCGAACACCGTACAAGTAACCACAACAAGTGACTAGCTGGGGTCACGCCCTTCGACGTGCGTCCACTGTCCCCAACCACGTGTGCACACACAGACCACGCGTCCTAGGTCTGGCCCTCTGACTGGTTTTCCCCCGCAGCCGGACTCTGACTACGACGAGGGGCCTGACGGAAACCAGTCTAACCGTCCTCAGGGTAAGCCCGTACACCACTCCCTGGTGCGACCAGCACACGCGTACTGGTAGGCTACGACTAGTGGAGGGTCACTGAAGGAGTAGACTCTCTAGTCAACGGAAAATAACGTCCGAATCTGACGACGTACGGGGACCACCCCACGTACCGGCCCCGTCGCACGGTGACCACAGTCGGAGAAGAAACGGGACTCACAGTCTACGGCCACGCACGCACCGTGCACTAGAGTCGAGAAAGCTCAAGTGGCGCTAAGCCACTGGACTCTGGACAGTCCTCTAGACACACTACAGCCAACGGTCCTTGAGTCACAAGACTCGGGGTCAAGACCGTTGCACGCAACAGCACAAGGCCGTCGATCTAGCCCAATCTCTAGGTCCAAAATCACGATATCACGAATACCGAGATAACACACGAGTTGCCAAGACCATTCCCTTGGGAAGAGAACGCAAGGGACAAAGGCCACTCACACGGGCCACACGGAAAACACAGAAGCACGATTCCCAAGGCAGCACACAAGCCGCCACGATGATTTCCCATCTTGAAGCAAGCGGGAAACCTCCAGCCCCAGGCCGGACAACTGGACTCACCGTCCAAGGCCAAACACATGGCCCACAAGGGAATCGCCTTCCAAAGGAACCCACGATATGTGGGGGAGACCCCACCGCACACACACCGACACACGGTGACTCGATCAAGCGTAACACAAGAGCCCGAAACACGTGGGGTCACCCGGACCCACCACACCTACGGGCACGCTAATCGAGATAACACGGTCCCTCCTGACACCCCAAAAAAACACAGACACAGAACCCATGGGGTGTCCGGGATACTCACAAGGCCGTAGGTCGACCACTGGGTCCCAACCGGGTCGACCGGAGACCAACACAATGCGAACGGAACGCTAAAGGTCACCCGGACCCTTAAGCTCATGGGCACGCAAAACGAGGTAAGCAGAACCTCCAGACACCCCAAAACACGATCACGGAACTCCACTGGGTGTCCAAGGCACACACGGCCCGCGAGGAGCATGATCAGCCGCAGATCGCCCGCCCCGGGCAGCCCGGCTGGTCCCTCCAAGAACGCGCTACACGTGCATAGCGCGTTCAGCCAGAACGCGCTATACGTGCCTACCGCGTTCAATACGAACGCGCTACATGACCATAGCGCGACCAGGCCAGGTCGCGCTATGATCCTATAGCGTGACAACCAGAACGCGCTGGGGCCGTAAGGCGCGACTCGAACCGCCTTACTGTTCATCTTCTCCGATGAACGCGCCCTATCGGGGCAGCGCGACCTTCAAGAACGCGCTACTGGAGTATAGCGCGTTCTCAGTCCGCGTCCGGAAACGGTAAAAACTGCGAGAAAAGCCATGCCACGTCCCGTTCACCCCCAGGTGAAGGGGAAACAAAAGGGGAAACATTCCCCAAGCCCCTAGGCATGCATCTAAACCCCTGGATCGTCCAAAAACACCATAAAACGGGAGATCCGGCTCACACCCCAAAAGCACACATTTTCCCCCAAAACGCCCCGTTTAGCCCGCTCGGCTCACAACGGCCTACGAAACTTGCGGGAAAGGAAGTGCACGGGCTGAGGGTCCATCACCCTACCTCCACCGAAGATTTCGCGCACCGTGGACGCCGATCCACGCAGAAAACGCCGTTGAAGCCTCGCCGTTCCACGAACTCACGGCCGAGCTTCCACGCGCCTCCACCGCCTCGATCCTCATCCATCCTCGCCCGCGCCGTCCCCACCTCGCCCGTACTCCGCCCCGTCGGCCGCCGGAGAGAGAGAGGGAGAGAGGAGAGAGCGTGAGAAGAGAGGGAGAGAAGAGAGAAAATGAGAGGGGAGAGAGAGGGAAGAGTTATATATAGGAAAATCCAAAAATTCGGAAAAATCCAAAAAAATAGAAAATCACACCCTCGCGATCCTCGGAGCGCATCGGTCGCAACGGTACCACTCGCGCCCAGGTGAACGGCCCGGTTCACCCGCAACGAGATTCCGAAGGGAAAGCCGAAACCCACACCGGGAATCGAAAAACACACGTGGAAAAAGCCACGGAACGCCTCCGGGCCTCCGAAACGACTCCGGATCGCGCCGATCCGAACACGAAAGATGTCCGAAACGAAATTTCGGACACAACGGAGTCGACACTCCGAGAAACCAGATCTGAGACCCACGAAAAAGGATCCAAAAAATTCGGGGCATTACATCCTCTCAGACTGACCATCAGACTGAGGATGATATGCCGAGCTAAAAGCCAACTCCGCGCCAAGAGCTCGCTGGAAACTCCTCCAGAATCCAGAAGTGAAGCTCGGATCCCGATCTGACACGATCTAAACGGGAATCCCATGCAACGGCACGATCCACTCAACATACAACCAAGCCAACTTGGACACGCTCCAGCTGACTTTGACCGGTAACAACCGAGTCACCTTCGTCAGCCTATCCACCAGCAACCAAATACTGTCCTGCTCACCCGGGGTCCTCGGCAACCCCACCACAAAATCCGTGGTCACGTGGTCCCACTTCCACGCAGGAACATCCAAGGGCTGGAGAGTACCTCCTGGTCGCTGATGCTCCGCCTTCACCTGCTGACAGATCAGGCACCTGGCTACAAATTCTGCGACATCTCTCTTCATGCCAGGCCACCAGAACTGCCTCCGCAAGTTCCGATACATCTTCGTCACACCCGGGTGTACGGTGTACCTGCTCCCATGAGCCTCGCGCAGCACCGCACGACGAATCTGCTCCTCTGCGGGGACGTACAGCCTGCCGTGAAACCTCGCAGCACCGTCTACACCGAGTTCCACATCAGCCATCGCCAGAATCCGGGGCAACTCAGGGTTCGCATGCTGAGCCTCTGTCACCTGACGACAGATAGCAGGAGTGACAGTCAGACTCGCAAGCACTGCCAACCCTGGCTCCTGGGGAATCTTGAGCCTGAAGGATACTTCCGGCACTTGTTCCCAGAGCCTCCACTTCCTCAACATCAAGGCACTGACCGTGACCTTCCGACTTAGGGCATCGGCGATGACATTCATCCTGCCAGGCTGAAAAGACAAGGTGAAGTCATAATCCTTCATAAATTCTATCCAACGCCTTTGCCTGAGGTTCAGGTCCCTCTGCGAGAACACGTACCTCAAACTCTGATGGTCAGTGAACACCTCGAACTTCTCGCCGTACAGATAATGCCTCCAGATCTTCAGCGCGAAGATCACCGCCGCCAACTCAAGGTCATGGGTAGGGTAGTTCTCCTCGTGAGGCTTTAGCTGCCGAGATGCATAAGCCACCACTCTACCATGCTGTATCAACACAGCTCCCAATCCAACGCCGGAAGCATCTGTACACACCACGAAACCTCCCAATCCAGAAGGTAAAACCAACACCGGAGCCAAGGTGAGCAATCTCTTCAGTTCCCTGAAGCTCTGCTCACACTCCTCAGACCAGACGAAAGGCACATCCTTCTGCGTGAGTCTAGTCATCGGGGCCGCAATACGAGAAAAATCCTGGATAAACCGGCGATAATAGCCCGCAAGCCCCAAGAAACTCCAGATCTCTGTCACCGACCTCGGCCTCGGCCACTACATTACTGCCTCGACCTTGGCGGGGTCCACAGAAATACCATCATCAGAAATCACGTGCCCCAGAAAGTACACCTCGCCGAGCCAAAACTCGCACTTGTTGAGCTTCGCATACAACTGGTGATCTCGCAACGTCTGCAGCACCACACCCAAATGGTACGCGTGCTCCTCGGCAGACTGCGAATAAATAAGGATATCGTCCACGAAGATGACCATGAACTGGTCCAAATACGGATGAAACACCCTCTGCATCAAGTCCATGAAGGCTGCTGGGGCATTGGTGAGCCCGAACGACATCACAAAAAACTCATAATGCCCGTACCTCGTACTGAATGCAGTCTTCTCCACATCGGACTCGCGAATTCTCAGCTGATAGTAACCGGACCACAAATCAATCCGAGAGAACACTCGCGCAGACTGGAGCTGGTCGAACAAATCATCAATCCGTGGCAACATATACTTGTTCTTAATGGTCACTTCATTCAGCTGCCGATAGTCAATGCATAGCCGCAGACTACCATCCTTCTTCTTCACAAACAATACAGGCGCACCCCAAGGGGAAAAGCTAGGACGAACATACCCCTTGTCCAGCAGCTCTTGCAACTGCGCCCTCAACTCCCTCAACTCAGCGGGGGCCATACGGTAGGGAGCCTTCGCCAAAGGTCCCGTACCAGGCACAACCTCGATCACAAAATCGATCTCCCGCTGGGGAGGCAATCCAGACAACTTCTTGAGAAAAACGTCGAGAAATCCGCACACCACCGGAATGTCCTCGACATTCGGCTCCATCCGGTCAGACACAACCACGGACGCGAGAAAACCCCGACAACAAGAATCAAGCAACCGACGGGCTCGAATAGCAGAAATGAGGAATCGAGAAGAGGTGGAACGGATACCTTGGAAATAGAAGGTCCGCTTGCTCGGATGCTGGAAGTAGACCCTCTTCATTCCATAATCCACCACTGCTCCATGAGTCTCGAGCCAATCCATGCCTAGAATCACATCGTAATCCCGAAGCTGCAACGCATACAACCTGCCTGGCATACTCCGCCCATCGATCCAAACCGGAACCTGATCGAAGCAATACAGAGTGATCATGAAATCACCCGAAGGTAACTCCACTGCCAAATCACAGGACAACTGGGTCACCGGCTCCTCGGTGCTCAACGCGAAATCCTCCGAAATAAACGAATGAGACGCGCCAGAATCAAACAAAACCCGAGCCGCACAACCCAAAATCTGAACGGTACCTTCCACGAGCTGCGAGGCCACTGCCTCTGCCCTGGTCATGTGCGTGATCTGGCCTCGAGCTCTCTGCCTGCCTCCCACACTAGCTGACCTTGGTAGCGGCGGATATTGTCCATGCTGCTGCTACCTCTGCTGCTGGGGACCCTGCTGCTGCGGCGGCCTCTGAGGACAGTCACGCGCCATGTGCCCTGGCTGATCACACCAAAAACAGATAATCGGCGCCGTGCACGGCCTACCTGGGTGGAACCCACTACATCGTGGACACGGTCCTCGCGACCCACCCACTGATCCCTGACGCTGCAAGGGGATCGGCTGCTGTACACTGCCCGATGAAGCTTGCCCCTGATCCTTGGACTTCTTCTTGCCGAACCCTTTCTTGAAAAACTTCTTGACCTTCGTGCCAAAGGACGAAGATTCTGTCACCGACACTGCCTGTGCCGGCACTCCTGAACCACTCATCGCATGCTGGAAAGAACCCTGCTGCTGGGTAGCCGACTGCTGGCTGCGACCTGACAAAGACTGTCCCTGGCTGATCGGTCCTCGGGTCCTCTGCATATCCATCTCCAAAGAAGCCGCAACACGAGACGATGTCTCAAGATCAGTGGCCCCGTTCGCGATCAAATGGTGCCTCAGCTCCTGCCTCAAACCCTGAACAAACTGCGCGGTCTTCACCCTCTCATGCTCCATGATGTGAGGTGCATACCGACCCAGCTCGACAAATCGGGCCCTGTACTGCAACACGGACATGTCGCCATGCACTAGCTCCAGAAACTCCCGCATCCGCTGCGTAGCAACAAAATCTGAACAGTACGTACGCTCGAAAGCACTGACGAAGTCGTCCCACTCGACCTGCTCAAGTGGACGAAGCTGAAAGGATGTCTTCCACTCGGAAGACCACCACTTCCGAGCCGTACCCTGCAACTGGTTGTAGGCCAACATCACTCTGTCCTCGGTAACACTCTTCGCAGAACTGAACACCTGCTCCATCTCATCAAGCCAATCACGAGCCGCATCAGGGTCTGCCTGGCCGCTGAAGTAAGGCGGATGGAACTGCAGAAAGTCCCTCACTGCTCGGCCTGGCCCACCCCTAGCTGACGAGCCCTCACCAGCCTCTCCACTGAACTGCTGAGACATAAGCTGGTACATGCCACGGAAGAAATTCTCGGCCCCCGGAACCCTCGCAGTAGCCGTGGCCTCGGTAGCTCCTAGTGGCGCTCTGCTATGCTCCTCCTGGTCCCCCTGGACCCCCTGCTGGATCTCCTGACCTCCAGTCGACTGCCCCCGCTGAGAGCGAGTGCTCCGCCTTGGCGCCATACTCGCTCCTGAAGCAAAAGACAGAAAACACGAAAACGGCATGGTCAAGAAAAACACACGATGCCCGATGCCAGTGTCAACTGTACATCATTGTTGTGGACAAGTGGACCACTACACTTACCTATGATTCTCATGTAATTCCCCAACCGCGCTCTGATACCAGCTTTAACGACCCGAGAATCCAATTACCGGGAAGGCCCGATAACCCGAGACTCGCACCGCCACCCACGAGTCCGAAGACTCGGAAGGGTTAGAAGGATGGTGTGGAAACTACACAAGTATCACAAGTAATTGCAGAAATTAAACAATTATAATATTAAGCAGGAAATAAATTAGCATTTTACATGGTCAACAATAACAACAACAGTAGTCCATAACTAGTACAGAGACAAGAAAGAAAAATACAGCTACACGGGACATACCCCGGCTCTGACCTCTGGCACTACCTCTGGGCACCCGCACCACGCTGCACCCGAGACGCGCTCCCCTGGGGCGGTGCTTCACCTGAAACACGGTGAAAACACGCAAGGAATGAGTCTCGGAACAAGACTCAGTAGGGATCACTCAAACCCTACCTCGTAAAACGGGAAACCACTACGCTAGCGGTAGGAGAGTACCTCGGAAAGGAAAGCCCTGTACTCTACACAACAAAGACCCTACGGCACGTAAACCGGCACACGTGCCACGGTGAGACAACTGAAACTCAACGGTCGACCCGACAAAGCCCGAAGGTCAAAGCCACGAAACTGACAGTCTGACACTCCGTACTCGACAGGAGTACCTCCCACTAGAAGCACAGCCGGTAGCGTCCCCTGACGACTTACACCGCACCGCAGGTGAACTGCCTGACGTGGTAGCGCCTACCAAAGGCACGAACACCGAACAAGTAACCACAAATAAGTGACTAGCTGGGGTCACGCCCGTCGACGTGGGTCCAACCGCCCCCAACCACGTGTGCACACACAGACCGTGCGTCCCTGGTCTGGCCCTCTGACCGGTTTTCCCCTCAACCGGACTCTGGCTGCAAGACGTGGGGCCCGATGGCAACCGGTCCACAAACCACCTCTAAGGGTAAGCCCGTACACCACTCCCTGGTGCGACCGGTACCGCGTACTGGTAGGCTACGACTAGTGGAGGGTCACTGAAGGAGTAGTCTCTCAAGTCACGGAAAACAACGCCCACATCTGACGACGCACGGGGACCACCCCACGCACCGGCCCCGTCGCACGGTGGCCACAGTCGGACTAAAAATGGGGTTGCAACCCTCTCGGGGCAACCAGGCGCCTGACGGTCCACCCCTGGACCGTCACAAGGCTGTAACGGTCTAGGCAAGACCGTTACACACACACTTGACGGTCTAACGCAGGCCGTTACACGGTCAAGGAACGCAGTATGTGACGCGCCTGGCCCAGCGCGTTACACGAATGTAACGCGCCTAGCCCAGCGCGTTACACGGATGTAACGTGCTCGCCACCGCGCGTCACTCGCGCCTTACGCTCCCAGCGTGAAGGCTCGGTGTAACGCGCTTGCCCCAGCGCGTTACATAAACGTAACGCGCCTGGCCCAGCGCGTTACACGCGCCCTTCACACCTGGATAACCCAGGAAGTAACGCGCTCGCCCCAGCGTGTTACACGGATGTAACGCGCTTGGCCCAGCGCGTTACACGCGTCGACCCCCAACGGTCGCAAACCAACGGTCGGATGCCTCTGACGGTCCACCCCAGGCGCGTTACATGCATGTAACGGTCTGGCGGGGGCCGTCACACTCCCAGCCCCCAGCTGGTTAACAGGGGCTGTGACGCACCCTCCCAGGCGCGTCACACGGCTGTGGCGGTCCATCGGGGGACCGTCACAGCCCCTGACCCCAAAGGCTAACAAAGGGCATGTAACGGCTCCCCCAAGGCGCGTTACATCATGTAACGGTCCCTGGAAGGACCGTTACACGCACCCGACGGCGAAAACGGCGGAAACGCCCAAAAACTTCAACCACGCCCCCATGCCTCCACCGGAGAGGGGGAAATCAAAGGGGAAGATCCCTGGGGACCCCTAGCATGATTTTAGACCATCAAAACGCGAAATCATGCATCAAATCCATAGATCGGGCGAGCTCTCCCCAAATCATAGAAAAACCCCAACATGCTCAATCACACCCCTCTCGACCTCCCCTCGGCCTTTAAACCACGAAAATGAACGGCGGGGAGCTAGGGAACGTCACCCTACCTCAATGGAGCGAATGCTCCGCCGGATCGTCCGTGAATCGCGAAGAACGCTTTGAAAACCCTCGTTCTTCCTTGAGCTCCCACGACCCACGAACGCCTCCACGATCACCTCGTCGCCGCCGTCGTCACCACGCCGTCGCCCCGTGCCGTCTGCAGCCGGAGGGGACGCCGCCGCGGTCTCGCCGGACGAAGAAGAGAGGAAGAGGGGGCGGTGCTCACGGTGGGGGAGAGAGGAGGAGGAAGAAGAAGAAGAAGAAGAAGAGGGTGGGGGAGAGAGCAAAAAATAGGGGGGGTATTTATAGGAAAATCTGGAAATTTTGAAAAATATCAAAAAAAAGAAAATTACATTTCCAGAATCCTCGAGACGCACCGATCGCAACGGTACCACTCGTGCCCAGGTGAACGACCCGGTTCACCCGCAGCGAGGTTCCGAAGGAATTGCCGAAACACACACCGAAAATCGAAAAATATGCGCGGAAAAGCAGCGGAACGCCTCCGGGCCTCCGAAACAACTCCGGATCACGCCGATCCGAATACGAAGAATGACCGAAACGAAATTTCGGACACAACGGAGCCGGACACTCCGAAAAACCAGATCCGGGACCCATGAAGAAGGATCCGAAAGGTCCGAGATATTACAGCGGGACACGTGGAATCACGTGTGAATCAACAAGGATCACCTTGCAAGACTAAATACTCATAGGTGATTGATAGCGAAGTAATATCGTGAGGAGGCTTTGAACGTGCGGGTTATTCTTATTTTACGTGAGGGATTTGAGTTAGCACCTCCCGATCGTATTTCTCTCGAGATGAAATAAAAATAGACGATCTTTCTTTTAGAGTTAGCATCTCAGTAAAAATTAATTAATTATTATCGTAGATCTTATTCATGGTAAGAAATGTTGGGAAATCATCTTTCATATTATTTCTCCCAACCCTGCTACAAGAAATGATGTTCACCTTTTAAAATATCCCATATATGAAGGCGAAAACAAGGGAAGAGGTCAAATTTGTCCCGATCAGAGCAAGAGGAATATCACTGTCTATAATGCCACATCCACAGGTGTGGTAAACAAAATAGTACGTAAAGAAAATAACAGATATGAAATTACCATAACTGATCCATCGGATGGACATCAAGTTGTTGATATTATACCTCAAGGGCCAAAACTTCTTATTTCAGAGGGTGAGTATGTCAAGCTTGATCAACTATTAAGAAGTAGTCCCCAGAGAGGGGTGCTTGGGTCAAGCAGATATCAAGATAGTGCTTCCAGACCCATTTTGTGTTCAATGTCTTTTGTTCTTCTTCGCATCTATTGTTCTAGCACAAGTTGAAGCAGGAGCAGGTCAATCAAATCATCTTTAGATATATAAACTACTTCAATAGAAGTTATATATTCTTCTTTTGTAGACTTAACTTTTTCTTACATATATCTCGTTTAACAAAGACATATATACTTAAAATAAGAAACGATAAGAAAATCTATTTTATAAGGAGAAAATATCAAAGTGAAAAATAAGATTGAACTTTTATACAATGACATTATACCACAATTGAAAAAAGGGACGTAACATAACTTGGTAACACGTTTGTTTTGGATACAAAATGTCACGAGTTCAAATCATGTCATCCCTACCTATTACTCCTCCTATGGACAGTAATAAGAGATTGTTTTAGGTCAATTATAATTGGCATAAATTTTCATTTTATCGTACTATATGTATGTAAGATGTATTTTTTGAAGCAAGGGTACATAAGGAATTCTCTTCCTGATAGTTATATCTTCTATTGTAAGAAAGTGCTCTTAGTTCAATTTTGTAGCACGTGTGTATTCAAAACTTGATGTCGGAGGTTCAAATTCTATGTAGTGTTATCGTGTTCTTTGTTATATTGGCACCAATAAACTAATTGAAGAAATTGTACAATTCAAATTTGACCTCCCTAAAAGAGGAGGTCAATCAAAATAAAAAAAAAGAAAATGATGTCTTATTTGAACAAATTAATTAGAATAAATGAAACCTCTATCCTTTTATGTTTGGTCAATTACCAATTGAACTAAAAGAATATTATACAGTATAATTTATACCTTTTTGGTTTATGTTTTCTTTTTCTTTTTCATATTTTATTTCATTTTATTTAAATTACTATTACAAGTGATAATAATTTTTTATTATAAATTATAGTATTTATATATTCTATATATTATTTTTATTATAATTTATATATTGAATCATTGTGATTATTAGCGTGAATTTGAGGTTTCAAGTGATGCATAAGGTTTCAACAAGAGAATTTCTATTAAAATTAAAACAATATCAATGTTCATTACACAAAAAACTCAAATAAAATACTAAATAGGGGAAGATAAGATTTAAGAAACGTGCAATGATAATATGTATATTAATTTTAGATGATAATGCAAACATGGTTTGGTCTTTGTCCATCAACCAACCAAAACAAGGGTTCTACCAAACATCCCCGCGATAAACACACGCGAGTAAGAGTTAAAGGGAAAACGAGAAGAAGGAGAAGATGACGATGGTGAAGAAGAAGAAGAAGACGAAACAAGCGAGCTGAGGAGATCGAAGGCCATCCTATTCACTCGGTCATCAGCGTTGGATAATGCAGTTCAGGTTGAGGCGAAGTTTGTCATACTCAACACCGTGGGGTTGGGCTTTGATGTGTCGACAGGGATGGCGACACCCTCCACCACCACGGGCTCTCCCCCGACGTCCACCACCACCACCGGGTACTTCTCCGCTAGTCATCTGTCAAATGCCGGGATCCCCATCACCGCCCGGCAGTCGTCAATTCCTCCATTCCCAGTCGTCGCGCCTGCTCCTCTCTCTACCTTCCTACCCCCCTCTTCGAGCTCCACCAAACTAGAGAGAGAGAGAGCGAGAGAGAGAGAGAGAATACTACGTGCATCGTAGAATCGCGATGGGTGGGGATGAATAAACAAAGAGTAGCGTTGTCCTCCTTGCCAGCCACGAATGTAGCTACAAGATGCACTTGATAATATGAATATTTCTTGCGAGTTAGAGGGACCTTCTTCTTTTTCTTCTTTACAGCTTGTTTAGGACTACAAAGTGTTGACTTGTTTAAAGAGAAATATCGTGAGACGCATTACATTTGTTAGAATCGACGGTGGCTTCTTAACAATACTTTTTGATTTGTGAGTTTTTACATAAATATCTCTCTAAATATTAATTATGATAAATATACTCCTCGTTTAAGTATATTATCAAGAATATCCCCCGTTTAATCTTAAATATTACAGTTATACCCCTATGGTATACTGTCATCGAAGGAAGGTGAATATTCCATACAATATGCCATACATCGCTGTTAAATGTAATGAAATACTTAAAATATCCTTACTCTCCGTGTGTGTTTGTGAGAGAGAGAGAGAGAGAGAGAGAGAGAGAGAGAGAGAGACCCCTCTCTCTCCCTTCACCCAACCCTCCTAGCTCTCGCTCTGGCGAGACCCCACTCTCACCGCCGGCTATCCCCCTTTCCCTGCACGGAGCCCCCACCCTCCCTCCTCCTCCGCCCCCCTCTCCCTTTTGCTCCCCCCCCACCCCCTCCCACCGCAGGCCAGCCCCCCTCTCCCTTCTGGTCCTCCCCCACCCCTACCCTCCTATCAGCCCCCCTCTCTTTGCTACTCCGCCCCAACCTCCACCTCCCAGCCAGCCCCCCTCTCCCTCCTCTTTCATCCCTTGTCGCGGGGAAAACCCTCCTCCTCCAATGGCGAGGGAGAAGAAGGGGAAGATCTCGAGATCACAAACGGCGGTGGGGGAGCCGTTGTGGCTATGACAATGACGATAGAGATGGCAATAAAGTGCAAGAAGCACCCCTACGAGCATGGTGTTAGTGTATGCATCTCTTGCCTCCGTCAGTGCCTCCTCGAGCTCATAGATACCTAGTCGGGCCTCCCCCAGCAACACCACTTCAGCAGCGCAGGCCACAGGTTGTTGCAGTGATAGGGCTCTTCATCGGGGGCCGCGGCGGCACGGTAGATGCCTCTCCCGCTCGCGTTCCCCCGATCCGTCTAGCTATACGTATCATGCTGGCGATCTCTCGACCTCGACTTATCCCCTACCTCCGGCCAGCCCCCCCACCCCCTTTCTCTCTCCCCCCACCTTGTAATCGACGACACTATTCTCCTCCGCCCTCAATGCTAGTCCGGCCCCACTCCCTCACCGCTAGTGCATCCCTCTCCCCCCCACCTCGTAGTCGGCGGTGCTGCTCTCCCCTCACCCCGTTAGGATTTTTATCGGAGAAAGAGAGAGAGAGAGAGAGGGTGGTAACCCGAGGGTAGGTTAATAATTTCACCTCTTAACTCACGTTTAACCTAAGTTAAATCAACGTGAATTATAGCAAGGGTATAACTATAATATTTAAGGTTAAATGAAAGGTATTTTTGATAATATACTTAAATGAGAGATATGTTTAATATAATCAATATTTAGAAAGATATTTATGAAAAAAATCTTTGATATATTTTTACTTTGACCAGAAAAGATGTATAACTGTAGAGTAATATTAAGTTGTCACTTTCTTTGTCAATTTCAACTCTATTGAAAGTCGACGGGTGAACTAAATGATTTAAGTTTTATGTTTTTTAAGGAGTGAGTATTAAACTTAAGTCATCTAACAAAAATGATTTAAAAAATGACATCATAACTCATAGAGGTACATTTATTTTGTTTTTAGTCATATAAATATACATTTCTCTCTCCCTCTCTCTATTATGCTTTAATGTTTTGACGCCTTGAGAACTGAAATGAAACTATATTTCACACCCCCTTCTCTAGTCATCCCTTCCAATATTACAAATATAAACCTATGTCTCATCGAGTAATACCTAGTGCACACTTGGGTGTAATTACACACTCTGAATATGTACCAACTATTTTTTTTGAAAATTTTTTATAATGTGGTGCACAAGTCACCCTAACTTATCATAGAAGACACGTCTAGATCCGACAGTCTCAGTCGATTTTTGAACAATTGGGTCCAACACTATTCACTTGATACAATTTTCTTTTTAATTTTTTTAGATCATGAGATGGGGTGTGTTTTTACATGAATCAAGGGTAACTTGGGACCCATGTTATCTGTTTTTTTTTAAAACCCGCTTGCTTGGTGCACATCTCGGGTGTGTAATTACACCCGAGTATGCACTAAGTATTACTCTTCCCCATTTTCGCCACGTCACATTATCACATCGATCACTCTCCCCCTTCACTCTCCCTCTCTCTCTCTCTTCGATTTCTCTCTATGCTTTTTCTCTAATTGCTCGCCACCCTCTGGGTGGGGTGCCAACACCCTCCCTCTCTCTCCCTCTCTCAAACTGTAGCCCACCCGCTTGGTGGGTTGTGATGTCGACACACTCTCTCTCTATTTCTCTCTCTACTCTCTCTGCTCTCTCTCTTAGACCACATGGTCGGTGTCAGAGAAGGAAACCCCCGACCCGACACCCTCTCTCTCTCAATGACTTCACGACTAGTGCCAAAGGGGAAAACTCACCTCTGGCACCCTCTCTCTCTCTTTAATATATCTGCAAGTTCTAACTAGGTTTCTCTTGCACTTTGGATCGATCGACGCACCTATCCTTCTCGGTTCTAGCGACGGTGGCAACGATCAAGAGTGGCTATGGCGTGCTTGACTAGGATGCTAATGTGGGACAACGGGTTCTACCAGATGTGGGTGGTGGAGGGCCCCGAGGACATCGATGGGGAGAACCCCATCACGTGCAGTTTGAGAGAGAGAGAGAGAGAGAGAGAGAGAGAGAGAGAGAGAGAGGTTTCCCTATCTGACACCAACCATGTTGTCTGAGAGAGAGAGATAGAGCAAGGAGGGTAGAGAGAGAGAGTCGGGAGAGTAGAGAGAGATATGAGAGAGAGTAAAGAGAGAAATCGAGAGAGAAGGTGTTACAGGGGGCTTCCCACTATGGCACCGGCACCCCACCTAGCGGGTGGGGTATAGTTAGAGAGAGCAAAGAGAGAGTGTGTGAGAGAGATAGTTGAGGTGGCAACTAGCAAGGTGCGAGGTAACAAAATTCTTGAAGTGGTGTAAATGAGATTTAGGCCATACTTGGGAATATGTTAGTCTAGGAGAGATCATGAAAAATCACCTTAAAATCATCTTAAGTACACTTTTGTAAAAAAATGTATGTAGTGGTCGAAAAATGATTACCCACCTCTCGATCTACAC
The DNA here is from genome assembly GCA_022559845.1 of Amorphophallus konjac. Classification (NCBI taxonomy): domain Eukaryota; kingdom Viridiplantae; phylum Streptophyta; class Magnoliopsida; order Alismatales; family Araceae; genus Amorphophallus; species Amorphophallus konjac. The sequence goes on along the minus strand of CM040121.1, from coordinate 560,290,168 downwards.
ATCTAAAAGTTGGTGAAAATCAGAGCCCAAGCCTCTTTAGGATAAGGATCTACAGAGCCACTGAGAAAGACGTCAGAAGGAGCCCTGGGCGATATCTAAGGGACAACCCTCCGATGGTCAAGTCAACTAAGTGTGGAGCGAAGGGGGAGTGTTAGAGGGAGAGAATGTGTGGAGCTTGAGGAGGGGCACTTTCTGCCTTGTTCTTCCTCCTTTTTCCCTTCCCTCCCAGCCGCAGGGTTAGGGTCCTTTTATACCATTATCGGGAGGGTTGTCCGTGCCTGAGGATGGCGTGAGCCACCCACCTCTCGTGCCCGACGGAGCAGGAGGTATGGGGGTTGATTTGCTATTTATACCTATGCGGCTGCTCCGCCACCAATGCGAAAGGGGCACCGGCCATTAATGTAGCAGAGTCCGACTGGAGAGAGAGCGGACGGGTGTCGCTAAGAGGGATGGCGCAGGCGGCGTATCGGTTGCACTGCCGCAGTGGGGAGTCCCTCTTTATTAACGCGTAGAGGTAGCTTGCGAGTACGCTTAGGTACAATGTCAGTCTCGTCGGGGCGGAGTGCGTGACAGGCCGCTCAGATGGTGGGCCTGGAGAGTTAGGCTCTGGCTTCGGGCAGAGTATGCAGTTCTTATTGAGCCGGTAGGATTGACCCTCGTCAATATATATTTTTAAAAAATCAAAATTTTATTTGGTATGATTACAATCTTTTTGAAACTAAGGGTGGACGTGACCAGTTAAATGATGATCCTACCCCTGTTTTATCTTTATTAATCTATGACATCTCCAATGAGAGATAGTGTAAATAAAGGTGAACATTGTGGCCATTTATTTTTTCCGTCCCAAAATCTATGCCCACCACCTAGGAAGCTCCTCTTGGAGAGTTTTTGTGAATTTTGGAGTGGGCCCACCCAAAATCCACCTAGCACTTAAGTAGATACAATCTTGTGATATTTGAAAACATTATTACTTTTGCAAAGATTCTAATGATCAGAATCCTCGTGCATCTTTAGTTTTGTAAATAATTTTAATAAATTTCCCTTTTTTTTAAAACATGATATCCATGATTAAAAACAGACATACATCCATCTTGATCCATCACTCCGGTGCAGTGAGCTCCGGCGCAGAGACCATCCTTATGTTTTGTGTGTCAGCCTCAGCCTCCACCCTGCCGTGAATACGTTTCTCGGGGCGATAGGATGATGTTACTCTCCAGGGTTGGCTTTGGTACGGAGTTAGGCTAAAGGTGGGCTAACTCAACCCGATTAAAGTAACCCGGAGTTAACACATTTTTAATTTGATAGGAGGGTAGTTAATCTAGGAGTAAGGATGTGGACTAACCTACTTTTAATCTAGTATGATTTGATAAATAATAGGTTAACCCATTAATAATGAGAGAGAAATAGCATTAATTATGAGAGAGAGAGACACATTTATTGAGCATTTATTGAGCATAGGAGGTTAACCCATCTCTAGATGTGGGTTTCAAAACTCAAGAATAACCCTGGGTTAATCCTTAACCTAAACCGATTAAACAAAACTCTCGACCAAAGCAAAAAAAAGATTAGTGATGGGTAGGGCTGTCAATGGGCCGGGCCCGGGCCGGGCTTAGGTCGGCCCGGCCCGGGCCCGACTTATCAAGAGTAAGGCCCGAGCCCGGCCCAGGCCCGACCTATGTCGGGCCGGGCCGGGTCGGGCCTGACATTATGTAAAAAATTCAAAGCCCGACTAAGGCCCGGCCCGGCCCGACTACTTAAATGAAATAATAAAAATAATAAAAATTAATGGATTTAATACTATAAAATTTATAATCTCACTAAATAAATTAAAATTTTGATATTAATTACATAATTTGTGTGAAAATAAAATTTTAAAATTTCTAATTAAGTAAAATAACATAAGTTTGACTAAATAGTTTTTAAAATTTGAAGTGAGAATAAAAAAAGGGATCGGGCCGGGCCGGCACGCGGGCCGAACTCAAAGCCCGAGCCCGGCCCGCGAGTCTAGTCGGGCCGGGCTTTTAGGCCCGACTAAAAACCCGCGGGCCGAAAAAGACCTTGCGACCCGGCCCGAAATCGGGCCAAGCCCGCGTGCCTGTCGGGCCGGCCAGGCCCATTGACAGCCCTAGTGATGGGTTATTTTCGGGTTAACCTAGGGATAACCCATAACTAAAGTGGGGCCAGAAGTCCATATCATCCCCCTCTTCCTCCTCGCAGCTGCGGCCTCTTCCATGGCGGCTCCCTGCACCGTACCACCTGGGAATGGAGGAGACGCGGGAAGGGGCACTCCCCTCTAAACCATCTAACTCAATTCTTCGGAGCTGTCTCCTCTACCCTTCGGCTCGTCCATGCCCACGGCCGTCCGCGCACCCCAATGGTCCTCCCACCGCCGCCTTCTCGAGCAGGCACTGGCCGACCTCCACAGGTGCTCCGACCCCCACCGCGTCAGGCAAGCCCACGCCCAGGTCTTCAAGCTCGACCTTCACTGGGACCCCCTCGTCGCTCCCAAGCTCGTCGCCGCCTACTCCCTGTGCCGCCGGGTGGCCGCTGCAGCCAATGCCTTTGGCCTCGTCCGGGAGCCTAATGCCCACCTCCACAATGCGCTCATCCGAGCCCACGCTGACAATTCCCAGCCGGCCCTCGCCTTCGCCGCCTTCTTCGACATGCAGCGCGGCGGGGTGACCCCCGACAACTTCACCTTCCCGTCCCTTCTCAGGGCCTGCTCCTCCTCCGGCCACGCGGTGCTCTCCCACGTCGAGATGATCCATACCCACATCGTTAAAATGGGTTTTTTAGGCGATATCTTCGTGCCCAACTCCCTCCTCGATTCGTACTCCAGGCGCTGTTCCGTCGGGGGCATCGTTTCCGCGAAGAAGCTGTTCGACGCAATGCCGCACCGGGACGTCGTGTCATGGAATACCATGATCGCTGGACTGGCACGGGCCGGGCAGCTAGAGGTAGCGCGGAAGTTGTTCGACGAAATGCCGGAGAGGGACACCGTCAGCTGGAACGCCATCTTGGGTGGGTATGCCAAGGCTGGGGAGGCACAGGCGGCTTTCGAGCTGTTCAAGGGGATGCCGGAGAGGAATGTCGTCTCATGGTCGACCGTCATCTCTGGCTACAGCAAGATGGGTGACATGGAGATGGCGAGGCTGCTGTTTGATAAAATGCCGGCAAAGAACTTGGTCCCATGGACTATCATGATATCTGGGTATGCTGAAAGAGGCCTTGCCAAGGAGGCCATTGCATTGTTCGAGCAGATGGAGATGGCTGGATTGAAGGCGGATGCTGCTGCCATTGTGAGCATTTTATCTGCCTGTGCCGAGTCTGGACTGCTTGGTTTGGGGGAGAAGGTGCAGGCGTATATTACCAGGATGAAAATGAGGTGCACTACTCAGGTGTGCAATGCACTGCTTGATATGTATGCCAAGTGTGGTGATTTAAGAAGAGCGTGGGTAGTCTTTGAAGGCATGGCCAAGAGGGATAGGGTGTCCTGGAACTCCATGGTTCAGGGCCTCGCAACACACGGGCACGGTGAAGAAGCACTCGACCTCTTCTCTAGGATGAAGGAAGAAGAGGGCATCGTGCCCGATGGTGTGACATTTCTAGGTGTCCTCTCTGCCTGCACCCATGTGGGCCATGTCGAGGGAGGTCGCCGTTACTTCTCCACTATGGAGAAGGACTACGGTGTGACTCCACAGATTGAGCACTACGGCTGCATGGTCGACCTTCTCAGCCGGAGTGGGCTGCTGGAAGAGGCATTCCAGTTCATCAAGAGCATGCCCTTTGAACCAAATGCCATTATTTTGGGTACCCTTCTCAGTGCTTGCAGGACGCACAACAACGTTGGCCTTGCAGAGCTTGTGATGGACCAGCTTATGAGACTGGAGCCATCCGATGCTGGGAATTTGGCCGCTCTATCCAACGTCTACGCAACTGCTGGTCGCTGGGATGTTATGGCCAAGGTGAGGACCCAGATGAAAGGCATTGGTGTTCGGAAGCCACCGGGGTCTAGTTCAGTTGAGGTGGATGATGTGGTCCACGAATTTACCGTTGGGGACAGATCACACCCACAGTCTGATAGGATTCTGAAGATGCTCGAGAGGTTGAGCAACCATCTCAGGCTTTTTGGTTATGTCCCGAAGCCTTGTTGATGGATGGCTGCTCCTCGAATGATCATGTAATCCCATCACCCTGGATCTCTGTTCTACAGGTTACCATAGACTGACACAGGTGTGGAAAGGATAACAAATGGGACCAAAGTGAAAGCATGGTTTGAAGTGTCATACTGAGTCGGTGCTATGTATACGGCCATCTCCTATCATGTTTAGAAGGTTCAGAGTAATGAGCTGGCCCGTATTGCACTGGATGACTATGAATTATGTAAATAATAATATGATATTTTAAAATAATATATTTTATACATTAAATATTATAGTAATCATATAGTGATAAGACAACAGTTATGGATCTTGTATTTTATGGACGAATTAATCTATTCTTTATCTAATAATTATATAATATTTAGAAATTAGTTAAAAATAAAAAGATTAAATAGTCTATACATATTTTAAATTGATGAATAGTAATAGTACAAGTTAAAATTAACATAGAGTAAACAATCCCAACATGGTAAGAAGTTTTAATTTTACCAAAAAAAAAAATCTCAAGCAACTGGTTAGGTTGAGTCTACTCTGAGTCGAATTTAAGTCGGGCTGACTCGGATCAGGACGGTTCCAAGTGGATACCCATCCGGAGTCAGCAAACCAGAATTGAAAGAGATAGCACTCAATATGGAGAGAGAGAGAGAGAGAGAGAGAGAGAGAGAGAGAGAGAGAGAGAGAGAGAGAGAGAGAGAGAGAGAGAGAGAGAGAGAGATGTGTCAAGTGAGAGAAACAATACATAATCTGGCATATGACGGGCACATTACAGAGGAGATGATAAGCTGCGTTAAATGACATAAAATATATTTGAGAAAAGATTAAACATCGAACCGAATTGAACCTTGTCTACTCTGCTAAGGTTCATTCAATTTAGTGACGTTCGGTGGGTTAGCTTAATTGTGGCGAGATGCAAAATGGCCACAAGCCTAATAATTAAGTGTACTCCACGCAATGGACTAGAAACACAATTAACCCTAGGAACAGAGTTCATCTTTGGAAAGCTCTTCCACTTGAGAGCAAATTAACCCAAGGTAACCCCTCTATTATTGAGCATGATCCTAGAAAGATTTTGAGAATGGTTATTAGATGGATTGGCACAAAGATTGTCTTCCCCATTTATCTCATTTTGTACTTGTCCTTCAAAACCTATAGATGCAAAAGTAATCTTCCACCTGAGCCCAGAGGTTCTGGAGGCTAGCTGTGAGATACCCTAAATAACTACGGCAACTTAAAAAAAAAATACGAAAACCCACAACACTCAACAAAGTACGTAGATGTGCAATTGAGAATTTGAGGAGACCTTGCGCTTCTCATTGACGTGCCTCTTTCATCCCATGACTGGCTTGAGATCGGAGAGTTTTCCCTTGGGACGTTAAAATGCCGTTGTCCTAATGTTAAATGCCTTTGGATGTGCGTGCGTCACTCTTGCCAAAGGAGAGTGGCACATTTTTTGTAATACTTATGTGGCGTCCCAATTTTGACATTAGATTGTTTATTTCGTTGAAAGTGGAAAATATCATGGGGTGAGCGTGATTTTGACATTAGGTTATTGAGGCTAATAGTTTGACAACGAATCTTAATTCAATGCTCTCAACGATAGAAATACCAAGCTTGACTTTGGCAATCATTAAAAATAGGATGATAAAAAATATAGCACCCTATTTATAGTTGTTAATGGGTCGAGTCGGCCCGACGGGCTCACAGGCCTTGCCCACAATGGGGAGGGCTGTCACATTATTTATACCTCGTGGATCTTTTGACAGGCCTAAAAGCTTGAGCCCGTTAAAGGAATGAGTTGGCCTCGATCGGGCTCGTGGGGTTTCCCCAAATGGTGACACGGGACGGCGTCTGGGGCAGGATCGATGGCACTCTAATATCACGAACAGGACGGGAACGGATAACTTGTTATCTCACACAGCTCGGCCTCACGCCGGACGGTCTCTCACCGGACGACACACTCAAATCTCACAAGGGAGAAAGGAGGGAAGTAAACACACAAGAGGGAAATGCCTCTCACGTAATGCAACTTCTTTCAATTTTATCATATCATAAACATACACCCTTAGCCTTCCTTATATAGGAGGAGGCTATAACACTTACACCTTTTAAACTTTCCTAATTGCACATATGTCCTAGCCTAATAAAATAAAACCCACCCACCTAACTTTGACTAGTGGGTTTTAATCAAATAAAATACAAAAAGTACACACATGTTATTTGACTATGACTAGCCTAATAAGATGAAAGGAAAAATACATGTAGGAATACATGTATACATACACACACATAAATACATATACTCACTACGCAATATACTACCGTAGCCATAAGCCGAGTCTTCAGGAAGGATCTCCGAGCCATAAGTTCGGTGCAGTCGGAGAGGTGCGGCGTCGGCTCCGAGTAGTGGGCCCGGTAGTGGACCCGGTGGTGTCCCCACCAACCCTCCCGGGGTGACTGGAACTCGACTCCGTCGAGTAAGGGGGAACACTGCTGTGGTAGAGCTCCAGTAGATCTGGATCGAGGCGCTGGAGATCTTCCCGGCTGATTCAGGAATCATCAGAAAGTGGACGGTCCCGCCAGCGGACAAGGTAAAGCTGGTACTCCCTGCTCCGTGTAGTGGTCACATGCTCATCCAGTATCCTCTCAATATGCTCGCGCGGTGCTCTCAAGGATGTGGGACGCACAGGGGTGGGCTCACTCTCAAGAGGAGGAGAAGGCTCGAAAGGATCACTAGGAATCGCTGTGGGTTCCTTGTAAGCCACTAGGTCTGCCACATTAAAGGTCGAGCTAATCCGCTCTTCGGGAGGTAAGTCCACAACATAGGCCTTGGCGCCAATCTCCCGCAGGATTGGGAAGGGACCATCACTACATACTTGTAACTTTTTAACGGCTCCCGAGGGGAGTCGTTCGGGCCGGGCCCGTACCATAACCAAGTCACCTTCTTGAGATTCATGGTGACACCTATGCGAATCAGCTGACTCATGCAGACTAATGTCGTGATGTGCAAACTCTTCGGCTGACTTGGACAGTCTAGACTCGAGGGGAAGGTTGGGTAGGGTGGACCCAGGGGCAAGCTCAATAGCGTGTTGTACATCACGCATTGGAGGGAGTTGAGAAGGTAAGTCCTCGGAGACGATGCCTTGGAAGTCCGGCAGTATGGCCGGGTCTTCAGTTGGGACTGAGACTCGAGACTCCTCGGGTGTGATGGTGACGTCAACAGCCAAAACAGGAGCACCCTCAGCAACCTCTATGTCTAGCTCACCAACATTCATGGAGTCAAGGCACCAACTAGGTCATGACTAACCTTAGGGGCCTCAGAAACGGGTGTGTAGGAGAAGAGGGAAGGTGAGGTTTCCCTTCAGTGGGAGTTTGGGGATTCTCCTGAATTTTGGGAGTTCTGGTGGGGGTGGAGGTGGAACTCTTTCCCGGGGTCACCTTTGGGGGTACCGGGTACAACTGAATCTTCTTCCCGTTGTAGGAGAAGGAACACTGATTGGACCGACCAAAGGTAGCGAGGTCGACATCATAGATCCATGGTCGTCCTAAGATGACGCTCCCCGCCTTCATAGGCATTACGTCACATAAGATTTGTCCTTGGTAGGACTGGAATTGGATGGGAATGACATATGTGGTGGTGACTGGGATAGAAGTGTCATCGACCCAAGCCACGTTGTATGGCTTTGGATGAGGGTGCGTAGGTAGACCTAAACGGGAGACAAAGTCTGAAGAGACTGCATTGATACAGCTCCCGTTGTCAAGGATTACCTTACAAGGATGAGAGTTCACCATGATGTAGGTTTGAAAGATAGAGGTTCGACGCCAATCGTCCTCCTGGGGTGTTGAGATACAGCGAACTACACCCAATCTTTTCTGGCTAGAACTCTCGAAAATATCTCATACCTACATGTACTCGCCATGCGTGCCATCAAATATTGTATCCATTCCCTCAAACTGGACGATGAGGTCAGGATCGGCCATATATATTTCCTGTTCCATGTGTTCTAGACGGCCTGATGAATTCATAGACCAACGTGGCATGCACGAGCTTGGACCTAGGTGATGCAATCCTGAGACCGAAAATTAGCAAGTTGCGGATCCAGCTGATATGCAAAGGGTCAATTTGAAGGGACCAGTTAGGGAGAGTTGTTTGCCCGTAGGCGGAGTAGTTGTAGAACTACCTCCTGACAATTAGGGGCCCTAATGTGGCAGTTCTAGGGCCTAAGGATAGGCGCATATAAGCACTCTCTTGCCGTCCACAGCGATGCACTCAGGAGACTAGTTGCATGGATCGGGCTCTCTCTTACTTCATCGCGTGACAATTGAAAAGATACTAAATGAGCAAGTGATTGGAGCACATACCTAGCTAGACTGAAAAGTCTAACTCCGACCGGAGACGAAGGCGAGCGGGGACGTGCGTGCCCGCACGACGTCGACGAAGCTTCGTGGTTACAATGAATTCACTCCACGTCGGGAGGATTATTACAAAACCGCTCAATTTTAAAATTTCTCTCGCAGGGGAACAAATCAATCCAAAATCTCTCCGCGCAGGGAGACTCACGGTCACTTAAACTCCGTAAATCACGGACCATCTGTCGACGATCAAGTCACTCGGGCGCTGCTCGAGCCGTCGTTGTGGACGCAGATGCCACAATCCTCAATTAATCATTTTTTTTCAAAACTCCTATTTTTTCTAAAATCGAATAATATATATAGATATATATAATATCATATATATTAAACACTCTTTTTTTTCAAACCTTCTTTTTTTGAATTTCAATCCTTTCTTTTTTTGTCAAACTTTAACTGTCTTTTTTTTCAAACTTTCTCTCTCTCTCTTTTTTTTTTCAATTTCCACGGCTTCACCTACTCCTTTTTTTTTCAAACTTCAACCTTCTCCTGCGCAAGTCACGGACTGCAAGCAGTCAACGCAACGTGCAGTTGCTTCGCATCGAGGGCGGGCGGTGAGGCCACACGCGGCCAAGGCTGGTGGCCACGCGTCCAGCGGTGAGAGGGCTAGCGGCGGGGGCACGCGCTGGCGCACGCAGGTGCGTTGGCACGCGACGCGAGGGTGGGCGGCCAGCGCACGGGCGCGGGAGGCCCTGGGCGGTCAGGTGGGCGGGCGCTGGCGGCCTGGTCGTCGCGCTTGCAGGCGGGGCGCGCGGCCGGGTGGCCTGCGGCTGTAGGCGCTGCGGCGGCTGGCGCGCAGGGCGGCGGCGGCAGGGGGCTGGGCGTCGCGAGAGGCTGGGTGGCTAGCGCGCAGGGCGGCGACGACTGCGGGCTGGGCGGCGGGCGCGCTGAGCAGGGGTGTGCTCGGCAGCAGCGGCCGCGGGCGGCCGCTGGACACGGGTTCTGGCAACGGGGCGCGGGCGCGGCCTGCTCCTGCATCGGCGAGGCCGCACGCGGGTGGGCACCGAGGCGGGCTGTCGGGGGCCCTGTCGGGGCACCGGGACTGAGAGAGAAAGAGCGGGAGAGAGAGATTAAGGGAGAGAGAGATAGAAATATTAGCGTGAGAGAAAGAGAGATTAGCGAGAGAGAGTGAGAACGAGGGAGAGAGATAGCCGAGAGAGAGGGAACGAGGGAGAGAGAAAGCAGAGAGAGGGAGAGAGAGCGGGAGGGGGATGATAAAAAAACTTTTTAAAATTTTTATTTTCTCAGCCGATCCTTTTTTTCTCTCTATTTTTTTTCTCCAATATCTTTTCAGCTATTCTTCTCCTTCTTTTTTTTAATTTTTTTCTCCTTTTTAACTCTAGCAATCGAGAGATTGAGGGAGAGACGTCGGGGGCGTCGGGGTCGTCGGAGACGCCGTTGTTGGGCTCTGATACCAAATTTGATGCGGGACGGCGTCTAGGGCAGGATCGACGGCACTCCAATATCACGAACAGGACGGGAACAAATAACTTACTATCTCACACAGCTCGACCTCACGCCAGACGGTCTCTCACCGGACGACACACTCAAATCTAACAGGGGAGAAAGGAGGGAAGGAAACACACAAGAGGAAAATACCTCTCACGTAATGTAACTTCTTTCAATTTCATCATATCATAAACATACACCCTTAGCCTTCCTTATATAGGAGGAGGCTATTACACTTACACCTTTTAAACTTTCCTAATTACACATATGTCCTAGCCTAATAAAACAAAACCCACCCACGTAACTTTGACTAGTGGGTTTTAATCAAATAAAATACAAAAATTACACACATGTTATTTGACTATGACTAACCTAATAAGACGAAAGGAAAAATACATGTAGGAATACATGTATACATATACACACACAAATACATATACTCGCTACGCAATATACTACCGTAGCCATAAGTCGAGTCTTCAGGAAGGATCTCCGAGCCATAAGCTCGGTGCAGTCGGGGCGGTGCGGCGTCGGCTCCGAGTAGTGGGCCCGGTAGTGGACCCGGTGGTGTCCCCACCAAATGGCCCGACCACGGCAAACTCCCGGAGCCCCCTGTGGCGGTAGGGGTGCCGATTGAGACCCATGACCCCTCTTGTTCATCTCGCGACCACTTTCCCTCTGTCGCCCACCATCACTGTAGCCTCACGCCGTTCCTGGACACCACCCTTACCGGAATAGCCGCCCCCCCACCTCGGCGCCCTCGTATGCCCACCATACTCACTGACCACGAGGGTCTAGTGCTCGTCGTAGGAAATCCATCGCAGTTAACCTCCACGACAATCCTCGTGGTTTCAACCAACCTCATTGTCTACTGCGCAGGTCCCCTCTGGCCATCTCACCACTCATCTCCCATGTCTCCCTTCGGTTCCCTCTACTACTCCCTGCCATATGCTCATTGCCATTCCCCGCTCTTCTCGACTTCTCCCCGTGTCACTCGCCTGTACCAACATTGGCTAAAGCCCGAATCCCATGCCCCCCTTCCATCATTGCTGCTGATGTCGTGGCTGCCACCGCCGCTGATGGGCCAAGTCGGGCTAAGGTAAGGCCTTACAATTTAATGTAATAGTCGGGCCTAACCCGCCCCAACAAATTGTCACTTAGGCTTGGGCTTAGAAAGTAAGACGTTGAGGTTGGGCCGGATTCACTACAAGAAAATTGGTCTATAGCGACCTAAACAATTGGTCGCTAAATAATAAAAATTGGTCGCTACATGAATTAGCGACCACAAATAGGTCGCTGATCCGTGGTCGTAATATCATCGCCGCTGATGCTCGTAGCGACCAATATCTATGTATGGTCGCTAAAACTTGGACTATTAGCGATGAAATTTAGGTTGGTCGCTAAAAATGACCCCAATAGCGGCCAAAATATTAATCGCAATTAGTGACAAATATTCGTCGCTATATGTAGTTTGTCGCTAAAACTTCATGTACATCGATGAACATGAACTTGGTCGCAGATATCTGTTGGTCGCTATTTCGATAACATTAGCGACTAACACTGTGGTCGCTATTGTTATAATATTAGCAATAATCACATTTGGCCACAAATAAATATTTTTAATCGCTATTATTATAATATTAGCGACGATCATATTTGGTCGCAACTAAATATTTTTTTGTCGTTATTTTTATAATATTAGCGATAATCACATTTGGCCACAAATAAATATTTTTAGTCACTATTATTATAATATTAGCGACGATCAAATTTGGTCGCAACTAAATATTTTTTGGTCGCTATTGTTATAATATTAGCAACAATCACATTTGGTCACAAATGTTATAATATTAAAACATGTTTTTAATATTTATGTTAAAATCTCCTAATTTGATAACATTATTCGGACAAGAAATATTTATTAAGCTTATTAAATTATTTGTTTTTAGTTTCAAAGAATTATATGATCTATAGACTCGACCAATCATATTATTCATACATAAATTTTTATTTTTATTTAATTATACTAACTTTTATTAATTAATTAAATTGTATTTATCTAAAAATTATTTTGAAAAGATATCAACAAAGTTAATAATAAACACTATTATTCTGTTAATTAATATAATTATACATGTTACTATTATATTTGTAAGATAACGCAATGAATTTGTAATATAAATATATCTCAAACTTTATAATCTTTATTATTAGCCTTAACGACTAATTTTAACCAAATATATTTATCACTTTCTAAATAAAATTAGCAACAATATATAATGTCAATGGAGAATTGAATATAAAAATATAATTTATTTCATGTATCTTTTACTTTTATAATATTTCTATCTAATAATATTCAAATGGTTAGTTTAATGACTAATTTCTACCTAAATATAATTTAAGAATGATCGACCTAACAAGGAGAGAGATTTTGGCATGTTAGTTAGCTCTCCTTATTAGTCAGTAATTGCTTAAATAATTAGGCTATCAGTTATACTATTTATATTAATCCTACTCCCAGCTAGACATCATTTGACGTGCCGTTGCATATTAATGGCGATCAATTGTGTCAGATCGTACATGAATACGATCGGTATCCATGGCACACGACACATCGACAATTTTTTGCCACCATCATCATCGCCTACCGTCGTTGAGTCTGTTGTGAATAGTTACATCACGCAATCTACCAGTCGTGCCAGATCATAGCTAATCTTAGCCGATACAATCGCGGCATGACAAACAGCTTACTCTATCTCCTAAATTAAATAAAAATGTTCCTCCTACTCCCATGATTGGAGTGAGATTGTATCCCTGTATATACTATTTCAATTTACTTATTCACTAAACATATACTAATCACTAGCTCTTATTAAATGTTGTGAACTTTGAACTAATAACCATTAATTGATTGCAATTCATGTATAATTTCATATGATTTATTTACTTAATTATATTTTTTACAGATAAAAATTGTATTGTAATCTAAAAAATAACATTAGCAACCGACCTCAGTATTGGTCACTATTAGGTTGCAATTAAATAGCGACCAATATAAAACATTTGTCACTAAAAATAAGTATTCAGCGACTATACGGTGGTCACTAATTATGTTTACGCCCTTAGCGACCAATGATATCTTGGCCGCTGGCTTTTCTTAAGATTTAGCGACCTATTGACATATTGTCGCTAATGAAAATTTTATACCGACCAATTGTACGTCGCTATTGGCATACATGGTGACTCGCGACATGCATTAGCGATCACAAATAGCGACCAATCAAAAAATAGTCGCTATTATAACATGTTAGCGATTAATGTTGTGTCAGTGACTGTACGTCAAATCTTTAACGACCATTGAATTATTTTGATCGCTAATATGTATTTTCTGCAACCAATTTTAATTGGTCGCTAATTATTTGGTCGTTACAAACTCATTTTTTTGTAGTGATTGTACTGAGCCCGACTCCAGTCTAACCCATTGACAGTCGCATAACCCTATTACTCCAACAAATTAACCAAAAGGCAAACATAAGAATGGGTAATAGATGATAGAAGTTAAATGTTATTGTATCTGACCCAGGGCTGCCCACAATTAAACAAATTTGTTCAGCTACCTCATTGATCAGCACATGGTACGTCCACTGTGCCTTCCACAGTATAGTACACGACCGATCAGAGCCTTCCAGAATGACCATTGGCCCATAGGCAAGCTGGCTACCACTCTCCATTCTAGTTCTTTCCCCTCCATCATCCCTTGAACAGATCTACCGCTAGCTAACATCACCTTCATCTCACCCCGCCATGTCCCTAAATATTGTCGTAGACACAGCCATCTTCTGCCCTTTGATGTACTGAGACTGAAGCCTACTTAGAAGGAAATATGAATGTTGGCTGGTTTTTAGACCTTCAACTAAGGGATAATCCTGAAAATAAAAAAAAGAGAAAAGAACTAGATTCACATGAAAACAATGAGCTATATATATATATATATATATATATATATATTCAAGTCGCAAAACGTATTTTACTACCACATACAAGGCTGACAGATAATAATCCGCTTGTAGTACTCGGTACACTGCTGCAATTCATCATCCAAAGAGAAAAGTTTTTTTTTGATTATATGTGGAAGTTTTTTTTTAATATAGAGTTATGCCTGGTAGACACGAATTACAGTCTCATTTTGGACGCACCCTCCCAGGCATTTTTAGCGGCAGAAATTTACCAGTGGCAGAAATAACAAACCACAGCAAAAACATGCCGCGTGCGCCAAACATTAATTGTGCTGTTTTATAAATGTTCGTATCCTGTCGATAGTTACATTTAGATCAAGATTCGTCGACTCGATGATCTATATTGGATTGGATCTTTCTTGATCCGATATAATACACCCGAGTCGCAACCGACTCGATGTGTATCATCTTCTCCTCCTCCCTCTCTCTCTTTCTCTCTCACTGTGACTAGATTTGACTGGATTGATCTTGAGGTGATCCACACCGTATCGAGTTTTTTTAGATACGATAGAACACGCTCGAGTCGATTAGAGTTGAACCGAGTCGACAAATCATGATTTAGATACATAAAAATATCAAACTGATTACTCACACTCGCACAAGAAATGGGAGTACTCTTTTTTTTGTTTGTTCAAACGACAAGAAATTAATGGGAGTCAAGGAGCAGTTTTGACACATGCATAGATATAATAAGCAGTCTAGCACGTTGCTAGTGATATATCTTCTGACCAAGGCCATCGACCATATGCTAGGCACAACCGTACGTTGTCGTCGGCGGAGTGATGGGGATGGAGAAGTAGGGCTCGATGCAAACGACTTCCTTGCGAATATTGTTGGCATCATCCGGCAGCGGCAGGGACCAGCAAGTGAGGCAAGACATGAGAAACCCTAACCATGCGTGAAACCCCTTCTTCTCTTTCCTCCTCTCCTCGTGAGCGACACAACGGCGTCCCTGCCGGCTGACTCGCGCGCCAAAGCGACGTCCACCTCTTTCACCTGGGCATCCGGGGCTGCCGTGGAGATTTCGGACATCGTGCGCCAGGTTTGCATTGTCGCCGCAGCGTGCGGCAAGATTCCCAGGTTCCAAGGTGGCTGTTCGCCAGCGGAGTTTGACTTCGGGAGGCTGATCACAGGCCATGGGGGAGCTCATCCTGTAGGAGAGGGGGTGGGTTGAGAAGCTCATGATCATGGGGCTTCGGTTGGAGTAACTCTCTCCTCTTATTAGGGTTGCAGGTGGAAGAGAGGAAGCTGACACTGAAGAGGGCGAGGTCATCTAGCGGTGTAATTTCTGTACGTAGGCCGGACACATGACCTGCGGGGCAGTGGCTTGGTCACGTCGTTGTCGGATGACATGGAGGGGGAGGAGAGCCTTGCGGTTCGGCGCACCGACCCACGCATGCACGCTGAGCTCCTGGTCTATCTTCCATCACAGACGGGGTGTCATTCGTGGCCACTCGTTGGAGGGTGTGGGGCTCATGTCATCATGTTTTGAGAGGGACGACCGCTCGAGGCTTTGTACGTTTGACGCGAAGACCCAACAGCTGAGTTTTTTGTTTTTTTTCGATCAGGGGGACTGAGACTCGATCGGGGAGGGGGGTGGTGGGGGGCGAGAGGGGAAGAACCTATTTCATATCATAGGGGGTACTTGAATATCGTCTCTCATTGCCTCTAATAGAGGTTGGCAGCTACTCACATCATATCTCCAATGGGGCGATCAGTAAGACCCTTTTTGATATTCGGGTGAGGGTAGGTTAATCGACTCCGAAGAGTCGATTAAGCCACCCGACCCCGGTTAATGCACGGTGTGTGAGGGGAGGTGAGAGGGAGGCGGGGCCCACCTGTCCCCCGGTTGAGATAACTGGTCGACAAGCCAGTTATCAAAGCCGCCCTAAATAATTCAGGAGATCGAAACTCTCCCACAAGAGAGAGCCCAAGTTTGAACTTGCTACCTCTTCTCTCTTGGGGAGATCAAGTAATGACCAATGAGATACGCGTGAACGGTCACCAGCTGAGGTTCTTGAAGGGCGGTTTTTTTATCATCACAAGGGAGCTAGGGTTAAAGTGAACGTTATTACAGTGTTATATTGGAGTTGATGGCTTGCCTTACGACATTGGTTCGTTTTACGGTGCTCCGTACGTAGTAGGAGAGCACTACGTACAGGACGTCAAAACGTTGTTGAAACGAGAAAATTAATAATAATCTAGGCAATTTTCTAACAGTCCCGTTGACAAATCTACCTAGTGAGACATTAACCACAACTCGAAACCAGCATTGCTGGATACAGGCGAGACCACAAACGATGCTCACCCATCTCTCTCTCTCTCTCTCTCTTCCACTCACACACACAGTCACTCATTTACTCACCTTCATTCATTGAAAGTATCAATATATAATATCAACAGGATTTTTCTAGACAATTCTATTGGCTTCTGGTACTAAACCGACGTACTCTCATTAATTGGTAGCAAGTCCGGAGACCGATCGAAGATCAAGCCAAGTCAGATGGATGCCAACTTTTCATGAGCATAGGTCGGAGTTAATTTTGAGGGCAGCTGCTAAAATGCCATCACAATCGTACGTCCCCCATATATATAAATCAGCTAACTGACAGTTCTATGAGAAGAATCATATATAGAGAGTGGGACAGTCAGGACAAGGAAAGATCGATGTAGACTCTCTGGAATTATTTGGACTGCTCCTCCATTGGCCGTCACCATACTTGAAACTGTTTTCTTTTGCTCACGCGAAATCTACGTATGATCTGAGCTGAGAATGACTTCATTTATTTTTGATGTGATGGTTAAGATATATCGGTTAACTAAATAGCTAGTGCTGGATTTGAGAATGTAAATTGAAAAAAAATCACTGCTTTCCTAAAATAGTAAAGGAAATGTTTATAGCCTCAAACAGAGGGAAATAACCAAATTTGACTCAAAAGGTAGGGCAACATGACCATTTGTAAATGCTAGCACATGGTCCTCGATCTGAACGGGGTTTTCTGGAACTGTGGAAGAACATGGTTGTAATAGTCATTTTGAGTGATCCTTGATGCCAGGTAAAATAGTCAATTTGTGCCATGAGAGCTAGCGTTGTTGGCCATCATGGTCATTGATTACCACTTATCTGAGCCTTGAGAAAAACTTCCCTCAATGGGTAACCCTTGTCAAATCTGAGACGCCAAGGAAAAAAAAACTTGAACAATATGATCAGGCAGTTAGGAAGTTCATGCATGCTAGTTAGACTTGGATAAATACGTCCAATATTCCATATGCAGACAAGTTTGGTAATTATACATTACGTTTAGCGGCTTCTTTGGTTGACTGAAGGCAATATTCGTTATGATCGAGGCGATGTACGTAATGTTCCCTTAGCACTAACAGAGAGCTTATTCGCCTGTTGGAGCTAGCCACTGCTTGGGTATAGCATTTTCTAGCTAGTGGGAGAGGTTATTCTTATTCAACAGATCCGATATATGTTAGGATTTAATTAAGTTTTACAGCAATTTTATGATGGGTCTAAGATGTTCTCAAATGTGATCCTTGTTAAGTGTCCCATTAATTTAACGCTGTTACTCCCCACTGATCTTGTCTTGATTCGCTCCTTCAAAAATCTTCTACTAAACGTTACTGTCCGTCTTTTCGATGAACGTACGTAAACCACTCACGTTTGATCATCGTTTTACTTCATTGATAACAGACATGGTCGCATGCAGGGCCAAGCGCGCGCGCGCGCACACACACACACACAGAGAGAGAGAGAGAGAGAGAGAGAGAGAGAGAGAGAGAGAGAGAGAGAGAGAGAGTCTGCGTCATTGAACAATTCATGAGTAATGCCAACAAACATCTTGCTTCATTGATCAGCATATGAGTAACCATCAATCAAGTTGCAAAGTCACGCTTTATCAGTTCTGTTATTTCTCAATCAGCGCCTACCTCAGGCAGGCCGTGACCGTGGTGACAGGCAGCGAGAAGTAGGGCTCGACCTGCAGAACCTTTCCTGGATCTGCAGAGCTGCCATCGTACTTACCTTCGCGGTCTTTCATAGCACTACAGGACGTCAAAACGTTGTTGAAACGAGAAAATTAATAATAATCTAGGCAATTTTCTAACAGTCCCGTTGACAAATCTACCTAGTGAGACATTAACCACATCTCGAAACCAGCATTGCTGGATACAGGCGAGACCACAAACGATGCTCACCCATCTCTCTCTTCGACTCACACGCACAGTCACTCATTTACTTACCTTCTTTCATTGAAAGTATCAATAATATCGACAGGATTTTTCTAGATAATTATATTAGCTTCTGGTACTAACGGACGTACTCTCATTAATTGGTTGCAAGTCCGGAGACCGATCGAAGATCAAGTCAAGTCAGATGGATGCCAACTTTTCATGAGCTAGAGGTCGGAGTTAATTTTGAGGGCAGCTAAAATACCATCACAATCGTACGTCCCCCATATATATAAATCAGCTAACTGACAGTTCTATGAGAAGAATCATATATATAGAGAGTGGGACAGTCAGGACAAGGAAAGATCGATGTAGACGAATTATTTGGACTGCTCCTCCATTGGTCGTCACCATACTTGAAACTGTTTTCTTTTGCTCACGGTGATATGACACCGATGGAGTCTATGAGTTTACGGCAGCCTCGTGATGTGAGAGGCGAAATCTATGTATGATCTGAACTGAGAATGACTTCATTTATTATAGATGTGATGGTTAAGATATATCGGTTAACTAACTAGTGCTGGATTTGAGAATGTAAATTAAAAAAAAATCACTGCTTTCCTAAAATAGTAAAGGAACTGTTTATAGCCTCAAACAGAGGGAAATAACCAAATTTGACTCAAAATGTAGGGCAACATGACCATTTGTAAATGCTAGCACATGGTCCTCGATCTGAACGGGGTTTTCTGGAACTGTGGAAGAACATGGTTGTAATAGTCATTTTGAGTGATCCTTGATGCCAGGTAAAATAGTCATTTTGTGCCTTGAGAGCTAGCGTTGTTGGTGGCCATCATGGCCATTGATTACCACTTATCTGAGCCTTGAGAAAAACTTCCCTCAATGGGTAACCCTTGTCAAATCTAAGACGCCCTTTGTACGAGGGAAGGAAAAAAAAACTTGAACAATATGATCAGGCAGTTAGGAAGTTCATGCATGCTAGTTAGACTTGGATAAATACGTCCAATATTCCATATGCAGACAAGTTTGGTAATTATACATTACGTTTAGCGGCTTCTTTGGTTGACTGAAGGCAATATTCGTTATGATCGAGGCAATGTACGTAATGTTCCCTCAGCACTGACAGAGAGCTTATTCGCCTGTTGGAGCTAGCTAGCCACTGCTTGGGTATAGCATTTTCTAGCTAGTACGTGGGAGAGGTTATTCTTATTCAACAGATCCGATATACGTTAGGATTTAATTAAGTTTTACAGCAATTTTATGATGGGTCTAAGATGTTCTCAAATGTGATCCTTGTTAAGTGTCCCATTTAACGCTGTTACTCCCCACTGATCTTGTCTTTATTCGCTCCTTATTCGATAATCTTCTACTAAACGTTACTGTTCGTCTTTTCGATTAACGTACGTAAACCACTCACGTTTGGTCATCGTTTTACTTCATTGATAACAGACATGGCCGCATGCAGGGACAGGCAAAGAGAGAGAGAGAGAGAGAGAGAGTCTGCGTCATTGAACAATTCATGAGTAATGCCAACAAACATCTTGCTTCATTGATCAGCATCTGATGAGTAACCATCAATCAAGTTGCAAAGTCATGCTTTATCAGTACTGTTATTTCTCAATCAGCGCCTAGCTCAGGCAGGCCGTGACCGTGGTGACAGGCAGCGAGAAGTAGGGCTCGACCTGCAGAACCTTTCCTGGATCCGCAGAGCTGCCATCGTACTTACCTTCGCGTTCTTTCATCCTCCCGAGAAGGAGGCAGCCCACGGAGGACACCAACCTCCTCAAGCAGAACCTTCTCCACCTCCTTCTTCGAGAGACTCGTCTTGCCGCTCCTCCCTGCACGCTCGACTGTGACCGTTCTCTCGCCATGTAAATATCAGGGCACTTTTCGCCCTGGGGGCTGCTGGAGGTCCGGCGATGGCCGCCAAGAAGAGCAGCGGAAGGGCCGGGTAGGTCGGTCGCGCATGCCAGCATTAAGGGAGACGACGAACACTGCGTTGCACCGACCGCCCGGGTAGCCATCCATTAATGTCGGTCCTGAGAAAAGTTGGAAGGGGGAGCTCGGATTTTGTAGGAGGTGGGGAGGAGATCATTGCGCGGACAAAAATGGCGCCATCAAACTTTTATTGCATGTCGGTTGGAGGCACGTGAAGTTACAGGACGGTGAGGTTACATGCACGGGTGAGAATGCTGGCTGGTCCACAACTTAAGAACTGTTTTAGGTGTTTTTCGCAGAAATTTTTAGCTAAGGATTTGTTTGTTTAACAAGGTAAAACGCTACTACTCTGTAATTGGTTTGTTTTACACCATTTTTCACTTTTTTAGAGTTGCCGGCAGGGGGCGTTTGGATTAGAATGAGGATCTTCGGCGGGGAGACGGCGTCGAAGGCGATGGGAAGGCAAGGCGGCTCTAGAAACTCTGGGCTTCGGCGGCGACTCTGCAGCGGCGCCGTCAGCGTTGGGAGTACGCGCCCTCGTCGACGACTTCTTCGTTGGGCGCTGTTGTCGCTGCTCACGTTCCTCCCGTTGCTGGCGATGCTGCTACCTGTTGGAGGAGGACGAGGGCTCTGCTACCTGGGGGAGGAGGCCCACTGCTACCCGGCAGAGGGGGAGATCTCGTTGGGGGGGGGGGGGGGGGGGGAGAGAGAGAGAGAAAGAGAGAGTAGCGTGACAGGTCACCTTATGGGGACAGAAACTGGATGGGTTAACGAAGCTCGGGAGACAGGTTTACTAATCCGAGGTTAGTTAACATGTTATGGAAATCTAAACAATAGTTAACTCTGAATTAATGGTGGTAATCAATAGATAACTTAGTATCATATATCATAAGTTTGGAGGAAAATAAGTGTAAGTCATTCTGCTATCAAAGAGTAAATTTTGAGTAGAATAAATGTAAATTATTTTAGATTAATTTATTCTTATCTTTATTCTGGTATATGTTTCACGCGTGAGGGATAAATACTTTATTACTCGTTTGATAAAAAATAAAAATAAAATTAAGAATAAATATTTAAAAATTATTTTATCCTTCTTATAAATTATAATTAATATTAATATTTTTATTCTTAATTATCATGATTAGCACTAATATTGTTAATTCTAACTTGTTTAATTCTTCATTAGTAATAACGAGATAGTTATAATTAAATATTTAATATAAGTATATAATATATTTATTAATTAGTATAAATAAGATTAATTAGCACAAATAACATTAATTAACATAATTGATTAGCACTAATACCATTAATTATTATAATAAGACTAAGCAACATTGTAATAATTAATTAGTTAATGATAATTAAATAATATATTTATTAATTAGCACTAATAAAATTAATTAGCATGACTAGTTAGCACTAATAATATTAATTAGTAAGGGTGAATACTGTTTGATTTGATTTGGTTTGAAGAGAATTTTTCTCAAATCAAGCCGAACCGAATTAAGAGTTTAACCCGAATCAAATCAAATCGAATTATTTTGATACCAAATCAAACTAAATCGAATTAATTCGGTTTTATTCGATTTACTTTGATTTGAACCATACTATTATGTCTCCTTTTAGAAATTAGATTGGATTCAAAAGGGAGTAATTAAAGAAAGATATGGTAAAATTAATAATTTCTATCAAATAAAATAAATATTAAAAAAGTAACACCAAAAGTTATAATTTGCAAGAGTTAGCTCCATGATATTTTCACATAAAAAATTTAAGAATTTAAATGTAAGGTGATTTGAAACTTATTTCATAATATTAGATTCAGAAATCTAATCGAGACAACGGGAGTTAGACTTTTGGAATTATGTTTAATAGTTATATATACACTTATATTAAATTGACAAAAAATATTCTTAAAATTGGGTAGGGCTTTTAGAGATGGAGTTAACGGTCATATATACACTTATATTAATTTGATAAAAATATCCTTAAATCTAGATTATTCGATTCTGTTCGATTTCTTGAAAATTAAAACTAAATCAAATCAAACCAAATCAAAATTTTTAATATAATTTAGTTTGAACTCAAATTAAAATTTTTTAAATTTTAATTCAAACCAAACTAAATCAAATCTCAGTTTGAACTCGAATAATACTCACCCTTAATTATTAATTAACACTAATAAAATTAATTAATAATATTAATTCACCCGATTCATCTTGCAGCATATGTGGATGACGGATCCGTCCTGCTTGCAGGTCATCAAGAAGGCCTAGGATGAGACCCATCATACCCATGTTAACCATTTCTATGTTCTCCAACACAAGCTCAAAGTTCTGAAAGGCATTCTTCGCAGGTGGAATACCAAAACTTTTGATAATATTTTTGCTAACTTGAAGAAGGCAGAGGACAATATTCTTGCAGCATAACATGACTTTGATGCTCATCCTTCGGACAACAATCGAATGTCTTCTCAAGCAGCTCATGCTGATCAGATGAGGCATGCACTGCATTATGAAGAATTATATTGGGGCCAAAAAGCGTGGGTGGATTGGCTCACTCAAGGGGATCACAACACAAAGTTTTACCATCACCAAGTTCAACAGAAGCAACATCGAATGTTCATTCACCGTCTCAAACTACCTGATGGAACTTGGCCTGACGATGAATCCATTTTGAAGTCTTATGCCGTCGACCACTTCTGCAAGCAATTTAGCTCTGAGCCCCACACCATTGACGACAACATTCTCCAAACTATTCCATCTTTAATCTCTGCAACCATCAATGATAAGCTGGTTTATGTTCCGTCGGATCGAGGAGGAAGTTAAAGCTGCTGTTTTCTCCCTCTCCGAAGATAGTGCTCCTGACCCTGATCGCTACACAAACTTTTTCTTTATGACATGTTGGGATATTGTTGCTAAGGATGTGACTCAGGCTGTTCAAGCTTTCTTCCATGGCTTTCCATTACCGCAAAGCACCACCTTCTCCTTGATAGCCCTCATTCCAAAGGTGAAATCCCCTTCATCCTTTTCTGAATTTAGGCCTATTAGCCTTTACAAAATTGATTCTTGGGTTTTCTGTGAGCGGCTCACTGCCATCCTTCCCAGCATTATATCTCCACGACAATCTGCTTTTGTTGAAGGACGTCATATTATAGATAATACGACTTTGGCCAATGAATTACTGCAGGATCTAAACCGGAAGTAAGACGTATGACAGATTAGAGCGGGATTTCCTGCTTGATGTGCTGTGCAAATTTGGGTTCTGCTCAAGGTTTTGCTCCTACATAGAAATGCTCCTATCTAATTGCTGGTTTTATGTGATCTTTAATGGTCAGCTTACCGAATACTTCCATTCTACGCGGGGCATTCGCTAGGGCGATCCGTTAGCCCCTGCTCTGTTCATCATTACTGAGGAGGCTTTAAGCCGTGATCTCTCACAATTATTCTCCTCCGGCAAATTACAACACTATAAGGTCCCGATGAGTTGCCCAAATATCTCCCATTTGTTGTTCGCGGATGACTCGCTCATCTTTATGAACGGTAGTGTGCAATACATACGTTGCTTGCTGCACTTCCTCCACCAATATGAAGTTTCGCCCAGACAATAGTTAAATGCCCACAAGAGTACTTTTATCATCTCCGACAAGACCAATGCTACTGCTATTCGGAAGATCTCCTCTCTTACCGAATCTCAGCACAATTCTTCCTTAGGACAATACGTGGGCATACCTTTGCACACAAGCCGAAAGAAAGTGGCACATTTCAGATATCTTCTGGATAGAGTCTGTTCTAGACTTCATTCTTGGCGGGGAAAACTACTTTCTCAGGCAGGAAGGATATGTTTGATCAAATCAGTCCTTCACTCCATCCCCATTTATACAGTCAGTGCTCTTTGCCTTCCTAAGACAGTCATCAATTCTATTTATACAAAACTCGGCCTGACCTGGCACATTCGGGGCCGCTACCACTGGGGGAGATGACTCACCACCCGATTCCTCTCTACTCGTCTCCTCTCAAGCCCCGTCGGCACCTCAGGCAATGATCGAGTTTACCTTCTTGGCGCCATCTGATCCTCAACACAACACGAAAAATAAGGGGGTGAATAAAACAAGACACCCTATGATAGCTACCGACTGTACTGGACTCTCTGGACTCTTGGACACTACAATCGTTTCGAATTTTCATGCATTTTCACAATCACACTCTGATACCAATCGTAATGATCCAAGATCTGGATACCGAGTCAAACCCGATACCATTTCGATCCTACGCCGCCACCCACGAGCTGGAGAGCTCGAAAGGGTTATTTGGGGTGTTGTGGTTATGCATTGAAATTCTAAATAATTAGCAGGAAATAAATTATAAAATTAATATATAACTGGCAGAAATAAAATCAACATTTTATAACTGTTGGGTCCCGTAGTGCAAGAACACGGATCTAGAGGGGGAGTGAATAGATCCTTCTACTAAAACTATGTCCAATAAAAATACACAAACTAGCGCACATCGGAATTAACAAGATTGATAAGATTGAGGAATTAGCTAGTCACGATAACTAGGTTCTCTCGATCTCACCGTTCACACACGAACATTCAACCAATATAGACAGTTAAGCACGTATCCACAAAAGCAAACCATAAGACACAGAATTTTTAAGGTGGTTCGGGACCACGACGGGTTCCCTACGTCCACCCCTCACCAAACTCGGTGAGGCTTCACTCGGGGATAAATCCCCAAACGGAGACGACGCTCCAAACACACACGGGACGACGCCCGCACACACACGGGGACACACCCCAACACACACAGACGGAGACGAAGTCTCCCACACGATCCGACGACCGGATCACAAACACAACACACGATCCGACGACCGGATCACAACACACACACACACGATCCGACGACCGGATCACAACACACACACACGCTGCAACAACCGCAGCACAAAGACATAAACACGATCGCACGGAGGCGATCAAACACGACCGTATACACAACCGGTCACACACACAAATATCTCTAATGTTCAGAAAATGAACACAAATATTCAGGCATGCTCAAACCCAAAATATAGATCATTGAATACATCACAAAGAATTGATAGAAGACATAGAAGTGATCCCCCTTTGTTCTTCAAGGTCGGTTGATGATGTTCCTTGAACCACGAGTTGGAGGGAAGCCGGATGAAGACGATCCTTACGTCTTCTTGATCCTCTCTTCGATCCGCACCTTTTCTTCTTCTTCCACGATCTCCAGATCTTCACGAAAGTAGATGATATCCTCCTTGGAAGAGCTCCAGCACGTTCTCCTCTTTTTCTTCACCTATACGAAAGAGCAAATGAGCATTAGGGTTGATTACATCCCAAATTCGTAACTCTTATATAAGCAACTCAAGGGGTGGGGAAAAGACTCATAAAACCCTCCTAATACATGTTAAAAACACCTTAATAACAATAGAAACTAATAGGGGGTAGTATGGTAATGTTTGAAAGGGTTTTCAAAGGGTTTTAAACACTTTCGGAAGTCCCGTCCGGAAGGGGTCGACCCTTGGGGTCGACCCTCGGGCAACAGGTTGCTGGAAAACACAAAACAGCACCTTGTGTTACAGGGGTCGACCCTTTCAGGCAGGTTACATAAAAAATAGCACTGCGCGCTCCGGCGGCAGGAATTATTTCTCCTAGCTCCGAACTCCGATCGAAGCGAGACTGGAGGCGTTGGAAAGAGGACTCGCAGAGCTACAACATATAATTTTTATGGGGAGATCCAACGGTGGGATTGAAAATGGTGAAGACTGTAAGACAGTTTGAGTTTGAAAAATAACTAAAACCTCCATCAAACCAAAGGGAAACAATTGATTAAATGTTACCATAATCCCATGAAGATCAACAATGATTTTGCATCCTGAAAAACATGATAAACCAAGAGGTTAGTTGAGAATCAAAATATATGAGTTATGCATTAACACTATGAACATGTTCACAATGAAATACATCATTGAACCTATTCAAACATGCGTTTTGCTTCTCAAATCACTTAGCAAAAATATATTTGACCAAATGACAAGGTTTTGAAATGATAAGCATGAATCTATCATTCAATCAACTATAATAATATGGAAGCTCAACCATTCAATCATATTCTTGAATCAACCAAATCTTCAACATCAAAATGCTTCATCACACAAGTGTTAACAAATATGCCAAATGCAAAGCATGCATAATATCATGGAACCACATTCATTCAAATGGCATTCTTGTTGATTAAGAGCTAACATTCATGAAGCATTATCCAAGAGGAACATTGTCTTCACATGCATCTCACACATCAGTATATACCAATCATGCAAACATGCTTTCTCATGAATTCTCTTGAGTACAGGGCATGTGCATTCTTCCAAGCATGTTTCACAGATTCATGCACATATTGAAATCACAATAACTCTATGAATGATATGTCACTATCAGTCAATTAGAAATGTGTGTTCAGTGAACACAATCTCATAGATTAAGACCCAAAAGAAGTCATCTCCAGAAAAGCCATCTTCATGCAATTCTTTCATACAGAAGTCATTAACTCAAGCTTTTAGAGCAAAGTACACATGACCAATCATTCATCCAATACATGAGCAATATGGAACCAACTTTCATGAAGTCT
Source organism: Amorphophallus konjac (assembly GCA_022559845.1). Classification (NCBI taxonomy): domain Eukaryota; kingdom Viridiplantae; phylum Streptophyta; class Magnoliopsida; order Alismatales; family Araceae; genus Amorphophallus; species Amorphophallus konjac. Next base: position 560,263,339 of record CM040121.1, on the reverse strand, counting down.
TGTATGAATATTTCAAGTCCAAAAATATTATGAAGAAAATGCATGAAAATATCCAACCAAGACGTTGAAAGTTATTAGATGAAATGAATGAAATGTAGAAGAATCATTGCAATGCAATGAGAGAAGCAACCCCCTTTTTTCAATAAGATCTTCATTGACGCACTCCTTTGAGTTCCAAACATGAAGCATGGATTTTGATCCTGCAAATCAAAATATTCAAGGCATGAGATCCTTAAATACAAATCATTCACATAACTTTAAACATGAATAGAGTTAACTCCCTTTAAGAAGAAGAGCTTCATTGATGGACTCCTTAAGATTCCAAGTATCAGCCATGAAGTCGTGTTCCTACAAACCAACATAAATATAACATTAGTTCCTTAAACACCGAGAGTTCACATGGCTTTCAAGAGTAACCATTGACTCCATCTTTCAACTCATAAAATCAAGATATACAACATGTTGCTCAATGAAACACGTACACACACAAACACAATCGTTTTGATATCATTGAAACCAAGCACGAACTATGGGATGCAACAATCTCCCCCTTTTTGATGATGACAAAACGATGTGTGTGATAATACAGATTTTGAAAACATGTGTTGAAAACATGTGCAAACATTGAGCATACACATTCTCCCCAAGACTCCTTAAGACAACAACATTCATACACCATTTATACACACCAATCATTCTCCCCCTTTTTGTCATCTACAAAAAGACAAGGGAGCATATGACATAACATGAACAAGATAGAGGCTCAAATATATGATACCAAGTGTGTGATCAAGATAAAGGCACAAACATAGGCAATTTCAATTCTCGAAGAGTGAGAGCCTCAAAGATAGCATTTGTAGATCATGATACCATTTGTTGGTTGAACTCATTTTGGCATTTAAGCAACAAGAAGTGTTCAGAATATGCATTTCAAAATGAACTGTGCCAATTGTTGAAAAGTATGGATTTGATCAAGATGATATCATGAAGGACCTATATGCATGCTGAAAATGTCAAATATGCAAATATGTAAATTAGCACTGAATATACACTATGTGAATGCTAATCATGCAATTTATGAAGCTATGCACATGATGACTTCTATCCTTCTAATGTAAGGTTTATGCTCAGAATTAGACTCAAGGGGAATGCATGAACATGCAAGCACACAAGCACAATCGTCATGCACACAAATATTACATATAGTAACTCCCCCTAAATGAGGCACGGGTTAACAAAAGAGCATGTGATTCAAATTCAAGAATGTAAGACATGAAGCATAACTAAGAGGTTTTGTGCATACACAACTAGGAGTACTACATAAACCATGAGTGTAGGCAAATTCATAAGATATATACATCACAAAAATGCCCATGTGAAATGTGAGGCAATGACTAATGAGCTTCAAAACATATGGATTGCCAGATTTTCTAAAGAACACTAGAAGGTAATCTCCTCTCTACACTTTCTCTTTAGATTCTCGACTTTCGGTAGCTTCGCATAACCCCGAATTTTCTTTTAATAGACTTCACTTTTCGACGCGAGTTTCCTCATATGTCTCAATGGGGATTCCCGGCTACTTGGATTCGTCACACAAATGGATTTTTGTTTCTCCTTTTGACACGAGTTTCCTCCTTTGTTTCAGGGGGGATTCCCGGTTACTCGGATCCACATACCACTTATTGAATTTTTTTGTGGGGTAGGCAGCTTTTTCCTCACGATTACTCTTTAATGTCCATGTAGAGATTCAAGTTCCCTTTAGAGTGTTGGAAAGAATTTCTTAAATCCTTATCAATGAAATTCATTGAATTCATTATGTGCAAGAGTGTGGGGGTAAATTTTTGTTTTGCATGTATAAAATGAATTCGACAAGACATAGCTATGACTCCCCCTAAATGTATGCACGGTCGGAATCAAATCCTCCCCCTTAATATATGACATGGATCACATATGAATAAAATCACTGCATTGTTATTTATCAAGGAGGTGAGGTCTTAGAAAGATCAAGAATTGGTTTCATAGGGTAAATACTTACAAGCATGCAAGGATTGATGAAAGTATTCATGCAAGCATTCATGAGTCAAGATATGCGATTATCATGAAATATATACATATGCTCTATATGCATGAATATGCAATATGCATCTTTTTGTCATTTTATATGCATAGTATATGAATGATATGCAAAGATGCGAATGCATTCTTTTATGTAAGTTTTCAGTTTTTTGTAATGACTTGAACATATAAGAAAAGCATGAACCATGTGAATGCATGAGATGGATTTTCAATGATTTTGGCACTGAATCATGAGCATTTTATTTCAGATTTCATCATGAAAAGTCATGTCCCTTAGAACCCAAATGTTCAACCATGATCATTCAAAAATAATATTTCATGAGACATAAGCTTCAGTTTAAACATGATACGCCCTGCATGTGTGAATATGCAAATAACCGAGTTTCCAACAGATTTCACACAAAATTTAGCAAATGAGAAAGATAAGTGTTTGAACAACTATTATCAAGAGTAGATTTCTGAACATGTCAAACAACTTATCAATTTGGCAAATCAATCACATATGGTCAATGAGCTTTAAACTGAGCCATGGTCAACATTCAATATCAATTGTTGCATTTGATCAAGCAAGTCCATAACTCAGAGAATTTTGCCTTATGAAACAAGAGAGTTTTTAAGATTCAATTTGAAAGCTATTCAAATCAAAGGCAAATTGATTTCATTCACAACACAAAAATTCCTTATAAGCCATATAATTCAACTTCTGAATTTTGGTACTAGACGGAGAACATAGGTCCGAAGACCACCATCACGCTTAGTGGAAGTATCCAGTTGAACGTAGTCCAACCTTCTCTAACCACCATTTGATATACCAAATATTCATCCATTGAAGACATATGTGGCTTGTGAAGAAATTAGAGCAGAACATGAGAACACACCAAGATCTTATTCCAAAACATCAAAATCATCAAGTTTGACAGTGAAGAAGCAAAGTTGGGATTTTACCATATGAGTGTGCCTTGTTCCCTTTATTGGAACCCCTTTCATTCTTTATTTACCTCAAGGCACACTTGCATCCAAAATAATTCATTCAACAGATTTGGGCACCCAAGCCTTTTTGGGTCCCTGGAGGTTGGTAGCATTGCCACCAAATGCTTTCTTCCTTTTCATTGCTACAACATCATCATTCTTCATGATCCTGCAATTCTCAATGATATGTCCATGGTTTCCACAATAACGGCATTGAGGAAAAGTAGTTTTACCAAAAGACTTCCTTTTTGGAGTAAAGGAAGTTACAAGTCCATTCCATCTTCTATTTTCAAAAGGTCTAGATTTAACAAAATTAGACCTAGCATGCATTCTAGAAGCATGGAAGTTTTCTGTTTTCAAAAGCCAACACTCTTTCATAAGATGTCCGTACTTCCCACAATGAAAGCAACAAGGAGATGTGGGTCTACGGAATGACTTTCCATTATTTGCATGAGTGTTTATGAACAAGTTTCTCTTATGGGATGCAAACCTTTTAGCATGGGAAGCATGTTCATTTCTGAATTTTCTTTGAAGGTTAAACTTAGCATTCATGGCACGATAATCATCATTTTGTTTCACAAAGTAATCATCCATGACATGGCCAAGTTTGTGACAATAAAAGCATGAGACATTTTTCTTTTTGCATGCAAGTTTGTCATCCTCTTTCATGACAACACAATCATCCATCACATGACCAAACATGCCACAATAGAAGCATTCAACATTGAACTTTGATTTTTGAGATCTATTTGACATGGAAGGCTTTTTCTTAAGATTTTTCTTTTTATCAAAATCATTTTCAGAAATTTTCACTTGAGCAACAGGAGGAGGTGTTTTGGAGGTGCTAGGAATGTTGGAGACATGAACAAAAGAGGTTTTCATTTTTGATTCAAAAGATTTTTTGTTCACCGGAATGTAACCAAGACCCTCTTTTTGAAAGTTCACTTTAACACCTAGCAATGTGTCTAAGTTCTCCTTCCCTTTGACAAATCTAGACAAATCATCTTTTAAGCTTTGCACTTCTTCTTCAAGAGCAGAAACATGCAATTCGGCACTCGTGATTTCTTCTTCACATGCACAAACTTTCTCATTCAACAAGCAATTCACAGATTTGAAGCTTTCATTTTCATCCTTGAGTTCTTTATTTTCAACATTCATGGAATGTAATTTTTCAGTCAATTTCTCAAGGACTTTCTCAGTTTCAACAAGTTTTGAAATCTTAGCAAGCATTTGTTCATTTTCAGATTTCAACAAAGCATTTTGCTTTTCAAGTTTATCAGAGCTTTTCAACCTACTTTCAAGTAGAGAAATCTGAATTAGCATAGTACCATTATGCTTTTTGAGCTCCTCATTTTCAATCATGATCCTCTTGTTGTCAATTTCATTGTCAAGCAATTTATCAAACATTTTATCATCATCAGAAAGAGATGCTAGCTTGCTTTTAAGATGTTTTTGTGTTTCTTCAAGCAATGAAATCTTAGACAACAAGTGTTTATTTTGATCAAGCAAATCATGGGAATCAATATCAATTTCAAGAGCAGTAGTAGATTTTCTAAACATCTCAAGCTCCTCATTCATACAAGACATCTCATCTGAAAATAATTCAACTTTGGATTCTAGAAGTTCTTTTTCATATTCTAGGTTCTCAATCTTTGACTCCAAAGTTTTACAATTTTCACAGGAAGGATTATCATGCACATTCTCATTAATCTTCCTTTTCAAGTTTTTATTTTCAGATTTGAGTTTCTTGCATCTATCATACAGCGTAGCATATGCCATTTGCCATTCCTCATTAGAGAGTTCTTCATTTTCAGAGTTTACCTCATCAACATTTTCACCACGGCATTGATCAGCATCGTCGGCCATGAAGCCTTTTTGCCCTTCCATCTCTTGAGCTTTGATCAACTGATCCATAAGCTCCTTCGCCGTTCTACAAGAAGAAACAAATGGAAACATATGAGTATCAATGGCACTTTTCAATAAACTTAAGACAATGACATTTTCATGGTTCTTCAATTTATCTTGACTAGACCACTTGGTCTCATCTAAAGGCAATATGTGAGGACCATCATAAATTAACTTCCAAAGATTAGGATTAATTGAATTGATCAGTCTACCATTTTACCTATCCATGAAGTAACATCAGAACTATTAAGAATAGGAAAGCAGTTCATCGACACGTGTTCAACAGAAAAATTCATGATTATAGAATGCACTAGGATCACTCTGTAGATCGTGAGATCTAGGGACTGCAGAGCCTCGCTCTGATACCAATTGTTGGGTCCCGTAGTGTAAGAACACGGATCTAGAGGGGGGGTGAATAGATCCTTCTACTAAAACTATGTCCAATAAAAATACACAAACTAGCGCACAGCGGAATTAACAAGATTGATAAGATTGAGGAATTAGCTAATCACGATAACTAGGTTCTCTCGATCTCACCGTTCACACACGAACATTCAACCAATATAGACAGTTAAGCACGTATCCACAAAAGCAAACCACAAGACACAGAATTTTTAAGGTGGTTCGGGACCACGACGGGTTCCCTACGTCCACCCCTCACCAAACTCGGTGAGGCTTCACTCGGGGATGAATCCCCAAACGGAGACGACGCTCCAAACACACACGGGACGACGCCCGCACACACACGGGGACACACCCCAACACACACACAGACGGAGACGAAGTCTCCCACACGATCCGACGACTGGATCACAAACACAACACACGATCCGACGACCGGATCACAACACACACACACGCTGCAACAACCGCAGCACAAAGACATAAACACGATCGCACGGAGGCGATCAAACACGACCGTATACACAACCGGTCACACACACAAATATCTCTAATGTTCAGAAAATGAACACAAATATTCAGGCATGCTCAAACCCAAAATATAGATCATTGAATACATCACAAAGAATTGATAGAAGACATAGAAGTGATCCCCCTTTGTTCTTCAAGGTCGGTTGATGATGTTCCTTGAACCACGAGTTGGAGGGAAGCCGGATGAAGACGATCCTTACGTCTTCTTGATCCTCTCTTCGATCCGCACCTTTTCTTCTTCTTCCACGATCTCCAGATCTTCACGAAAGTAGATGATATCCTCCTTGGAAGAGCTCCAGCACGTTCTCCTCTTTTTCTTCACCTATACGAAAGAGCAAAATGAGCATTAGGGTTGATTACATCCCAAATTCGTAACTCTTATATAAGCAACTCAAGGGGTGGGGAAAAGACTCATAAAACCCTCCTAATACATGTTAAAAATACCTTAATAACAATAGAAACCAATAGGGGGTAGTATGGTAATATTTGAAAGGGTTTTCAAAGGGTTTTAAACACTTTCAGAAGTTCCGTCCGGAAGGGGTCGACCCTTGGGGTCGACCCTCGGGCAACAGGTTGCTGGAAAATACAAAACAGCACCTTGTGTTACAGGGGTTGACCCTCGACCCCTGGGGTCGACCCTTTCAGGCAGGTTACATAAAAAAACAGCACTGCGCGCTCCGGCGGCAGGAATTATTTCTCCTAGCTCCGAACTCCGATCGAAGCGAGACTGGAGGCGTTGGAAAGAGGACTCGCAGAGCTACAACATATAATTTTTATGGGGAGATCCAACGGTGGGATTGAAAATGGTGAAGACTGTAAGACAGTTTGAGTTTGAAAAATAACTAAAACCTCCATCAAACCAAAGGGAAACAATTGATTAAATGTTACCATAATCCCATGAAGATCAACAATGATTTTGCATCCTGAAAAACATGATAAACCAAGAGGTTAGTTGAGAATCAAAATATATGAGTTATGCATTAACACTATGAACATGTTCACAATGAAATACATCATTGAACCTATTCAAACATGCGTTTTGCTTCTCAAATCACTTAGCAAAAATATATTTGACCAAATGACAAGGTTTTGAAATGATAAGCATGAATCTATCATTCAATCAACTATAATAATATGGAAGCTCAACCATTCAATCATATTCTTGAATCAACCAAATCTTCAACATCAAAATGCTTCATCACACAAGTGTTAACAAATATGCCAAATGCAAAGCATGCATAATATCATGGAACCACATTCATTCAAATGACATTCTTGTTGATTAAGAGCTAACATTCATGAAGCATTATCCAAGAGGAACATTGTCTTCACATGCATCTCACACATCAGTATATACCAATCATGCAAACATGCTTTCCCATGAATTCTCTTGAGTACAGGGCATGTGCATTCTTCCAAGTATGTTTCACAGATTCATGCACATATTAAAATCACAATAACTCTATGAATGATATGTCACTATCAGTCAATTAGAAATGTGTGTTCAGTGAACACAATCTCATAGATTAAGACCCAAAAGAAGTCATCTCCAGAAAAGCCATCTTCATGCAATTCTTTCATACAGAAGTCATTAACTCAAGCTTTTAGAGCAAAGTACACATGACCAATCATTCATCCAATACATGAGCAATATGGAACCAACTTTCATGAAGTCTTGTATGAATATTTCAAGTCCAAAAATATTATGAAGAAAATACATGAAAATATCCAACCAAGACGTTGAAAGTTATTAGATGAAATGAATGAAATGTAGAAGAATCATTGCAATGCAATGAGAGAAGCAACCCCCTTTTTTCAATAAGATCTTCATTGACGCACTCCTTTGAGTTCCAAACATGAAGCATTGATTTTGATCCTGCAAATCAAAATATTCAAGGCATGAGATCCTTAAATATAAATCATTCACATAACTTTAAACATGAATAGAGTTAACTCCCTTTAAGAAGAAGAGCTTCATTGATGGACTCCTTAAGATTCCAAGTATCAACCAGGAAGTCGTGTTCCTACAAACCAACATAAATATAACATTAGTTCCTTAAACACCGAGAGTTCACATGACTTTCAAGAGTAACCATTGACTCCATCTTTCAACTCATAAAATCAAGATATACAACATGTTGTTCAATGAAACACGTACACACACAAATACAATCGTTTTGATATCATTGAAACCAAGCACGAACTATGGGATGCAACAATAACAATTAATATAACTACAGAGTCCAGTCCATAAGTACAGTCAACGAAAAGATAAATGTACACTGCTACACGGCGCACCTCAAAACTGGCAAGCTGGCGCACGACTGATTCTCCGACCGGAAAGCTCCACCTCCAGGGGAAGTGCTACACCAGAAAAAGCAGGGAGTGAGCCTTATCTCATTGGCTCAGTAGGGGTCCCGCGGATCCCCACCACAACAAAACGGTAAGCAGTAACAACAACAACAACAACAACAACAACAACAACAACAACAACAACAACAACATTAATAAATAAGGACAGCGGTCGAGACAACAAAAATAGTAAATAGAAGGACCACGAAGTCTCTACGCTACCCTAAATCTCGCGGATGAAACAACCCGTCTTCGCTGATGGAACCTCTAACAAGGCCACGCGGCCAAACCCGTAAGCTCCATGCTCGGGAGAATATCTAAACACTGGTAAACCTCGGTCTCGAGACAGAACCAGTGAGAGAACCATGCCCCACATACATTGCGACACTAGCCTGTCTACGGGAGGGCCACGACAGTGCTGTCAGTAACTCAACCTTTATCGGCATAGGGTTTGATACTCAAGTATTCACAACAAGGCCAGATGCGTCCACTGACGTCTTATACTGCGCCAAGGTCTCATATGCGCACACACTACCCACACCCGGTCCCAGGAGGAGCAGAGGAGACACACACACACACAACACCCTAGGACTGGCTAGGATCTGTACCTCTGCGCCTATCAGTACGGCCGTGTCCAGCTACCCGACACGAAGTATGCGCCACTGCGTCCACCAACAACATACTCTTATCCCAGCCAATGTACATACGCTCAGGCGATCTCGCCTCAGAACAAGGAGCGTCATACACACTAGGCGATCTCACCCGTTCCAACTTTGATCGGCCACTGGGATCTTCCGTGGTCTTATAGAATCCCGCCAAAACTCTATCATCCGCGGTCTCGCGAAAATCTCAAGAAAGGCGTACACGCGTATGCAAACCACCATAAACCACGGTATTACACTGCGGGTACTAAGAAAACTTACCCACAATCGGATGACAGAAACTAGTGGGTACCGGCCCCCTAGACTCACACAAGAACCACTTACCACGATCACAGAGCTCACGCGGATATGACCCTTGACGGGCACAGGACTCACGCGGTATACAACTCGCCACGGGCACGCAAGCCACGTGGAAACTAGGCTAAGTGAATACAACCAAACTCGCCGTAGAAAATTTATAAACTTTGTATTACGTAAATCTGTTCTCAGGCGACCACTGCCCTCACGAAGCCGAAATGGCCCAAATTTCATGGGTTTATATGAATAAATCACTAATTTCGAAGTTCCGGGGCGAAAACCAACTTACGGGACTCAAACGGGTCAAAAAGCCCTCATCCCGGTCGACCTAAGCCTCATGTCGGTCGACCTGGGCTGTGGGTCAGTCGACCTATCTGACAGGGGTCGGTCGACAGACCAAAAATGGGTCTATCGACCCTCCTGTTGAACGCGGTTGGGGACCTGGCCACATTAACGTGATCGCGGTCTCCCGAAGGACCGCGATTAACCAAGTCATAGTTGGTCGTGCAACCGTGACCTTGACCACCTTACTACTTAGCTTCAAAGATGAACACGGTGTCTGGGAGCACCGCGTCCTCTTCCAGAGGCTTTCGACCGCGACCTCGTTCCGATCCGGAACCTTGCGAATCTAGTGCGAATTCGCTTGTTCCACGCCCCATTCGTCTCGGATGAAGGAGAATACATACAAGAAGGCTTCATATGTCTTCACACACCGGAAGGACTCTAAAACATAAAGAAAAGACCAAGAAGAGGGGGTGATTCCTTCGATTACACTATACACACACCCATGCCACACCACACACACATTTGGCCTCATCCGGGCCTCAAATCGTGAGATAATCCGATCAAAACAAGGGAAAACACTCTCCGACATGCCACTAGCTCGAAATCGAGCATTTAAACCAAAAATCGCCGTCCAAAACGTCGGATTCGCCTCACATCCCAAAACATGCTATTTAACCTAAAAAGGGAAAACCGCTCAAACTCACCCCATTCGGCATGAGATCGCGGGAAAATAAAGTACAAGGGTTAGGGATCTGTCTCCCTACCTCTTTCGAAGAAACCACGCGAATCTGGTGCCGATTCGAGCCGAAAATATCTCGTTCCACGCTCGGTTCTTCGCGAAACCTCCAAAAACTCCTCGCCCCAATGCCACCTCCGGATCCACGCCCCGATCCTCGCCGCTCGTCGCCCGCACCATCCTCCGCTTGGCCCTCCGGTCCCCTCCGTCGGCCGTCGGAGAAGAAGAGGGGGAGAGGGAGAGATGTGAGAGTGAGAGGGTGAGAGAGCGTGAGTGAGAGGGGGAGGGTGACGAGAGTGAGTGAGGGGGAGAAATGAGAGGGGAGGGGGGTTTAAAAGAATTTTTTTATTTTATTTATTATATTTTATCATTTCAATTAGAAAATTCGTAATAACTTCAAAAAAATTCTGAAAAATATATTCTGACTCTGAAAAATTTCAGAAAAAGGTTAGGCCGCTCCACGTGCTGCCACATACCCAAAATAATTCATATACACACCATCAAAGAGTCCGATAATATGATATTAAAGTCCAAAACCAACACATACATAATCCACAACATGCGAGAATACAATCCTAAAACCCGAGGACATTACAGTCGTCTTCCACACCTTGTCGAATCTTCCAACGTCCCCAAGGCAAGAGGAGGACGAAGAGGATGATGATGCCGGCGACGACTATGCAAAAGAGGGAGGAATAGAGACATAGAGAGAAAGGTGGGGGAGGGAACGAGATCTTTATTTATATCTGCATCACATTTTTTCGCCATGGAAACCCTCACATATCTCTGCGACCTCATGGCCACCAACCCTGGCTAGTTCATCGACAAGCTCGCCCGATTCCTCTCGCGATGTCCCGAGCCCTGATCATGACCACTACCACGCACTGTAGTGCATTGACGACGTCCCACCCTCTCTCGTCGATGACGCCTCTCTGTCTCTCTCTTCCTCGCTCTCTGTGTTGCTCTCTAGTGCGATGTAGACACTGTCCCCACATCTTTGTCGTCACCCCATCTCTCTCTCTCACGAACCCCCTATCCCCCTCACACCTATGCCAGCACCCCCATTCCTCTCTCTCTCTCTCTCACACACACAAAAATCCTCTGTGAGGCACAATGCAGAACAGCGAGTGCCTCAACATTCTATTGTAGTAGTGGCATTTATGAAAAAACACCAGTTTTATTCCGGAGTTACCCTTACTTGATACCGAATCACAAGTGTTAAAAATAGATGAACTCACCAAATTAATTAACTCACTTGCTATCCAAGCAAAATTAGTACATAAGTGGGCCACGTTAACTCCCTGAGACTAACCCGGGATACGGCTAAATGGCTGTAAAAGTGGGGCTAGATGAACTTTTAACTGATCGTACTTGGCAGGTTATATATAGTTTCAATTGGGTGGGTGCCAGTTACATCATATAGCTAGCCATCCGTACGGCAATCTATTTGCATCGATCTCTTTTACGTTCTATCTGCCTCCGTTTAGATAAGTTTACATATATATAGCTAATCTTCCCGTGACAAGTCTACGAAGACTAACACACACGGAGAGAGATCAGATGAGAGAGATAGATTGGTGAAGGTCTGGACCGTGAGAAGCACTGTAGAAGGAAGCCCCAGCACTGGAGATGCACATGCTGATCAGTACGTACTGGCATCTACCTTGCGACCTCTTCTTCAGGGAATTCCGTTGGGGCATACGATTCTCAACGAGTGAGTGCGACACGAAAATCTTGTCAGTTTTTATTGAGACATGAGCTGGTCGATCACATTATTGCTTCCAAGTTGAGCAGGAGCAGATTCACGTAATACGAAGTTTGGGATCCAACTGTTGGCACTGATCAGTCTAATTAGCCGCTGCCTCAGGAGAACCTCATTTTTATGACTCCTTTTTCTATTAATTATTATGACAACTATGATGAAGGTTGGATGCAGTAACTATACTTTTTTAGTAACCAGGCAAAAGTTTTCAAAGATAAATGTTATTATAACTATGATGTTCATCGCAACTAATCAAGTCCTTGATATGAAACTGCAAAAGAAACATATATATATGTGTATATAGGATCCTCAACCCACACTGCATCTATCCATGATGAGTAGATGCCAGGTGGAGTGTCTCATTTGACGTTCTTATTCTCCACTGATGTTGTCTTTGTTCACGCTATCAAGAAACTTGCAGGGAATGTTAAGATTCATAATTCCTTATAGTTTCACTTCATTGATAACGAGAGAGAGAGAGAGAGAGAGCGAGAGAGAGTTACATTGAGCATTTGATGATCAGTAATCATCAAACGGCTTCCAAATCCATGTTTATCAGTGTTTCCGACCAGCATCTAGCTCAGGCATGCAGGCTGCCACCGTGGTGACGGGCAACGACAAGTAGGGCTCGACCTGTATGACCTTCTGAAATCCACAGAGCAGCTGGGGATCATACTGATCTGCATGTTCTTTCACCCTCCCGAGGAAGAGGCAATATTATCCCCGCCCACAGAGGACATCAACCTGCTCAAATAGAACTTTTCCCACCTGTTGGAGCAACGGAAGTGAGATGGGTACAAACTTAGACGGAAGAACTTGATTTTTTATTAAAAATGAATATACGTATGATTTGAGATCTTCACAATTTGAAAAGGAGATCAATATATAAAATATATGTGTGTCCAAAAAAAATGCACTTTTAAAAAAAGGAGGATGGAAGATTTTTAGGTAAGGGAGAATGGGAGTGGAAAAGATTATGGCTATTTTTTCTTACATTGCCTCCCGAGCATCACTCCACTATATATATTTATAGGCATAAATGTTTGACGGAGAATAGCTTTGAAATTTAATTTTTAAAGGGTGCGTTCGACATGAAAATTCTGGTCAACTTAATTTTAGAACTCTCACTCTCACTAAGTCAAGATGAGCAGGTGCATTGCATCCTGCATGCGCATGACATGAGATTTCAGGAAGTACACATATAATTAAATGACGAGGATATATAGGGGAATGAGAAAATAGGTTATATATGATTACATGGTTACTTCATTGATAACAGACATGGCCGCATGCAGGGACAGGCGAAGAGAGAGAGAGAGAGAGAGAGAGTCTGCGTCATTGAACAATTCATGAGTAATGCCAACAAACATCTTGCTTCATTGATCAGCATCTGATGAGTAACCATCAATCAAGTTGCAAACTCATGCTTTATCAGTACTGTTATTTCTCAATCAGCGCCTAGCTCAGGCAGGCCGTGACCGTGGTGACAGGCAGCGAGAAGTAGGGCTCGACACTACCAAAAAAAGCGGGATTTCAGACGGATATTTCAGACTGATATTTTCCGTCTTAATATCCGTCTGTATTTGTGACGGATTAGTTTCTGTCACAAATTCCATCTCTATTAACGACAGACTACATTCGCTCTGAAGATCCGTCTATAATTATAGACGGAATATATTCCGTCTTTATATCCGTCATAAATTTAGGACGGATATTCAGACGGAAGTAATCCGTCTGAAATTTCAGACGGAAATAAGTTCCGTCCAAATTTCCATCTCAAAATTCCCCCTTTCCCGCTCCCTCCCACCCCTTCCACCCGACCCCATTTCCACCCCCCCCACTCTCCCTCTCACTCTCTCCTTCTCCTCTGCCCTCTGCTTCCGGTCGTCGCTGCCGGAGCCGCCGGAGCCGCAAAGTCGTCAGAAGCCACCGTCGCCATCCTCGCCATCCTCAACGTCGACGTCCTTGCTATCGTGCCCACCGCCATTCGTGTTAGCTCGCAGCCGTGCCCACCTTCCTCGCCGAAGCTCAGACGATCGCCGCCGGTATGTCCCCCCTCACCCTCTGTCTTTTTTTTAACCTGCATTTGTTCTCGCTGGGGGTGTGGGAGGGGTGTCGATGGGGAAGGGGAGAGGAGGGGCGTCGTTCCCGTGGCGGCGGCTGGCGGCGAGGGGAGGGGGGTCGGTTGGGGAGGGCAGTTGGGAAGGGGATGGGGGTTCCCATGGCGGCCGGGGGTGAGGGGATGGGGGTTTGGGAAGGGGAGGGGGGCCGGCGATGAGGGGACGGGTGTTTTGGAAGGGGAGGGGGTTCCTGCGGTGGCCGGCAGCGAGGGGACGGGGGGGTCGGTTGGGGAGAATACTCAGATGGGGAGGGGGGTTTCATATAGTGTGGGGGGTGGGGGTGGCTTACTCTGGTGAGAAGGGGGTAGGGTGGGGCAGGGTTACTCTGGTGGGTGAGGGGGGCTCACAGTGTGGGGGTGGGGGGGGGGCTAACTTCAGCGGGGAGGGGGGTAGGGTGTGGGGGCTACTCCAGTGGGGAGGGGGTCAAACAGGGTTGGTGGGGGGCTTACTCCCACCGGGAGGAGGCAGCATAGATGTGGGGTGTGTGGGGGGCTTACTCATGCAGGGAGGGGCTGCAACTACAAGGTGGGGTGATGGAGGGGGATTTACCTTGGTGGGGACTGGGGAGGGGGGGTTGTAGTGGCAGGGTGGGGTGGTGGAGGGGGCTTAACTCCGACGGGGATGGGGAGCATACGGTGGGGTGTGAGTGTGGGGGCATATTTCGGTGGGAGGTTGGGGAGGGTGTTACAAATTATTTTTATTTTATTTTATTTTATTTTATTTTAGTTAGGTATATGTTAATTTTTTCTCAATGTCTGGTTAAAATTAATCATGGTTAGATTCTCGGGCAATAACGAATAATTACGACAATGACATTTTTGCACAATTAGGGTTTATAGAGTAGGGCTGTCAATGGGGCAGGCCGATCCGACAGGCCCTCGGGTTTGGCTTGATTTCGGGCCGGGCCACAAGATTTTTTTCGGCCCGCGGGTTTTTAGTCGGACCTAAAAGCCCGGCCCGACTAGACCCGCGGGTCGGGCTCGAGCTTTGAGTTTGACCCGCGGGCCGGCCTGGCCCGTTCTCTTTTTTTATTCCCACTTTAAAATTTAAAAATTATTTAATTAAAATTATGTTATTTTACTTACTTAGAAAATTTAAAACTCTCTTTTCACATAAATTATGTAATTAATATCAATTTGTTAATTAATTTAGTGAGATTATAAACTTTATATTATTAAATATATTAATTTTTATTTTTTTTATTTTTCTATTTACGTTGTCGGGCCGAGCCAAGCCTTAGTCGGGCTTTATATTTTTTAAATAATATCGGGCCCAGCCCGAGCTCGAGCTTAATATTAACAAGTCGGGCTCGGGCCGGGTCAACTTAAGCTCAGCCCAGGCCCGGCCCATTGACAGCCCTTAATACAGAGTGATATAACTATTAATGTATTTTCACGAGTAATTTTTTTTTTACAAATTCACGTCTAACAATAATTTTCATGCAAAAAACCCGCGGTAAGTGGCCTCGCTCTCCCTCTCTCTCTCCCGATCATGTTCCCCTCCCTCAATCCCTCTCCCTCTCCCCTGTCCGGCTCCCTCACTCCCTCTCCCTCTCCCCTCTCGCGCTCCCTCACTCCCTCTGGCCGCCCTCCCCCACCCCCTCCACTGCCCTCTCTCCCCTGTCCGGCTCCCTCACTCCCTCTCCCTCTCCCCTCTCGCGCTCCCTCACTCCCTCTGGCCGCCCTCCCCCACCCCCTCCACTGCCCTCTCTCCCCTGTCCGGCTCCCTCACTCCCTCTCCCTCTCACTCCCTCTGGCCGCCCTCCCCCACCCCCTCCACTGCCCTCTCTTCCCCTGTCCGTGGCCCCTCTCCCCCTCTCATTATGATGCTGTTCTTGTAAAATCTAGTTTGAACATTAGGTGGATGTATTTTAATTTGTAGAATCTATCTAAAAACTCGTTGGAGTGAGATATCGCAAATTCCGAAAATAGACTCAGTTTGAACATGTCTTATTCTCCTCCAAAAATCTATCAGGGCGCATAAGTCAAGATCTTAATACTACATTTGATTAAAATGATAGAGATGTCAGATATTTTAATGAGTAGAATTTTAAAACTCATCCCCACAAATCCAGCCAAACTCCACGTAACGGAGTCATAGATAATTTGGACCCGTGGCCTAAGTGACCGTCTCACTCCCTGCCCAAATTGGCCACTGTGAACAATTTCACATCACTTGGGATCTCCCTGGGTAGCTTCTTCCTGATTAATTTGGACTGAATTAGACTGGGGAGACTCGTCGGACCCACGGAGACTGATTTGGACTGAACAACCATGGGTTTAGTTTAACGATACACAGGTTATTTTTTTTAAAAAAATAAATCGCTTGTGTGAAATGCTACACATGTTCCTAGTCTTGCCCCGGACAGAACTTGATGATAGCTGTATTTTTCCTTTCCTGGGCATGTGACATTCTAAACGCAATAAATAGCCAGAGTTTACAAGAACACCATCAAAGAACCTTCATTCAATCAACAATCATTAATTTTTAGTTCAGATGGTATGCAGGAAAGTGAAGTTCCAACTTCTGATCCGAGAAACAATGTCCTTTTTGGAGTTGACATTGATAACCCTCTTGGGATACCAATGCCTAGTGATCCTTTACTAGCAAAAAATATAAGCTCTGGCAAAGACTATCAGACTGATCTCACTTCAAACAACATTATTTCCAATTCCAGTGGCTCCAAGGAAACTCAAGCAGAATTCTCAACATCAATTGTTTCTCAATCTTTTGGGGTTCCAGATGTGGCATTTAATTCTAGTGACTCCACTAATGATAGCAGCTTTTTGATTGGTAGATCAATAGATATCACTCGGTCTTCGGGCAATGATGAGTTGAAGTAGGATCTTGCTCGACTGTTCAGCATACAGAGGAGAGGGGGGAGCTCTGTGGGAGGGGGGTGGAGCTTGGTGGGACGGGGAGCTCCGTGGGAGGGGAGAGGGGCATCCGAGAGGGTTCCAGTGGGGGGGAGCTCAGTGGGAGGGGGGAGGGGCATCCGAGAGGGTTCCAGTGGGGGGGGGGGGAGCTCTGTGGGAGGGGGGTGGGAGGGGGGGGGAGCTCTGTGGGACGGGGCGCTCGGTGGGAGGGGGGAGGGGCATCCGAGAGGGTTCCAGTGGGGGGGAGCTCAGTGGGAGCAGGAGGGCGGGTGGGAGGAGGGGGAGCTTTGTGGGAGGGGCATCCGTACATGCTCCACTGAGGTTGAAAGTGATCCCATTTGAACCTTGTCTTATGATGATAAGAAGATATAGAGAAATGGAATGACCACATATCTTAAGTAGTACATATATACAAAGATGTGGATAAATGCAAAGAAATCAGAATTCTCTATAGCAATAGGTAAATACCCAAAAAATTCGTTTTGTGATTTAAAACTTTGTGGATTTTAATTGCATGTAAATATAATTTTAAATCTGATTTTAATAGAAATTTGATGTTAATTTAGCTCAAAAATGTAGATTGTTTTGCTTCGATGTTATTCATTTGAAAATTTTTGTAATTTGGGTGTTATTTAATTTGATATGTGCATAATGATAATTGCGTTGTTATTTAATTTTATGTTATATAAATGCATGGGGTATTCCCTGTGAGTTGAGGTGCGTGGGTGCGACCTAACATTACACGCACCTCAGGAGAGCGCGTTAAAACCGTGTCAATGTGCCTTCCCGTTCAAGACTTTGGGATTGATATGTATGTTCTCATTTATTTATGAGAATGTATATATCTACCTCAAAGTCTTGAATTGTCCCGTTTGGACAGTCTGTGAATGTTTGATCGCACTTAGGCAGTCATTTACTATATATGTTTGTATGGTTTGTTGAGAATTTCGGTTGCGTCTCCTCACTCTTCTCTGATATACCATTATTGATTTTGAGTGTTTTCTTAACCACTTACTTGTAAGTGTTTAAGAAAATTTCAAAATCAATAAATATATTTGGTATATCGGAGAAGTGTGGGGAGATGATGCCGAAATTTTTAGCAAATCGTGCAGCACATATAGTAAGTGATTGTGCGATCAAACCTTCATGGATGGGTTAAAAAGTGATAATCTAATCAATATTCCTCTTCCAACTGCAAATGGTCTATGATGAACGATGTGAGGAAAGGGTCGGGTGTAATATTATGAGTAATGATTTGAAAGTTAGGATGTGTATTGTCATTTATTGGGTGCAGGCAAAATGTCGACAGATCGTTCATGGATGTATCGTAGAATAGTTGACCGGGTGGTGTCAGATGACTTTAAGCTTGGGGTTGAGAGTTTCATTCAATTTGCATTGGGGAATCCAAATGCAGCAATAGATCGCGACGGTCACATTCGTTGCCCTTGTTCAAGTTGTAGAAACTTGAGGTGGTGTTCAACATGGGATGTGCAACATCATTTGTACACGAAAGGGTTCGTGGATGGTTATACGAATTGGACGTGTCATGGTGAGCAATTCGGGAGGTATGAGCCCGACAATATTGCAGGCACAAGTGGGTACGTGGATATGGTTGTAGATGCTGCTGGTCCTAGTTTTAATATTCACGATGAAGTGCCGAATAAGATAGCCGGAAGATTTTATGAACTACTTAGGGATGCTGATGAGCCGCTGTGGGATGGTTGTGAAAATCACACTCGATTGTCTGCAGTGTCACAGTTGTTGAACTTGAAATCTGAATTTCACATCAGTGAGACTTGTTTTGACCGTCTCCTCCTCTTGATCAAGAGTATGTTACCTCGAGACGAGAAGTTGCCAGAAACTTTTTACCGTGCAAAAAAGATGGTCAATGACTTAGGACTTGGATATGTGAAAATAGATGCATGTCCGAATCATTGTATGTTATATTACAAAGATGATGCAGATAAGATATCATGTTCAGTTTGTGGCCATGACAGATTCAAACCTAAGGGGGGGGTCAATTCAAAGGCAAAAGATGTACCTTACAAGGCGTTGCGATACTTCCCTCTTGTGCCTAGGCTGCAGCGACTGTATATGTCCTCAAAGACGGCTCGGCATATGACATGGCACACCGAAAGAGTACGTCGTGCCGATGATATAATCAGTCATCCTGCCGATGGTGAAGCTTGGACTCACTTTAGTCGTACTCATCTTGCCTTTTCAAGGGAGTCACGTAATGTTCGATTGGGTTTATGCACAGATGGCTTTAATCCATTCGGTGGTTCAGTGGCAGCTTATTCTTGTTGGCCAGTGTTCATGACACCGTACAACCTTCCGCCGCACATGTGCATGAAGCGAGAAAATCTATTTTTGTCCCTAGTAATTCCTGGTCCAAAAAGTCCCGGAAAAAATTTGGACATATATCTCAGGCCGTTGATTGATGAGCTCAAAGTTTTATGGACTGATGGAGTTGTTACTTATGATGCATATAGGAAGAAAAATTTTATTATGAAGGCTGCACTGATGTGGACAATAAGTGACTTCCCTGCATATGGAATGCTATCTGGTTGGAGCACACATGGGAGGCTAGCATGTCCTTACTGTATGGAAGATACCAAATCATTTGTATTGAAACATGGGGGGAAAAGCTGCTGGTTTGATTGCCATCGGCGGTTGCTACCAAGTGACCATCCTTTTCGAAGGCAAAAAGACTCGTTTAAAAAAAATACTGTTGAAATGGATGAAGCTGACTTGCAACGGGTGTCGGGTCTACATATGGCGTCACGGGTGCACAATTTACCAGATGTAGTTCAATTGTCTGGTAGCACACGGCAACTCCCTAATTTTGGAAAGGATCACAACTGGGTCAAGAAAAGCATTTTTTGGGAATTACCTTATTGGTCAACTCTTCTTGTACGACACAATCTGGATGTCATGCATACCGAGAAGAATTTTTTTGATAATGTGTTCAATACGATCATGAATGTTAAAGGGAAAACAAAGGACAACGCCAAAGCACGTATGGATTTAAAGATGCTTTGTAGACGTCCAGAATTGGAACTACAAAGTGTCAATGGCAAAACTGTGCAGCCTAAAGCAACTTATGTGCTTCATGATACACAGATCAAGGAAGTATGCCAGTGGTTGAAACAACTGAGATTCCTAGATGGATATGCATCCAACATAGCCCGTTGTGTGAATGTTAATGAGGGGAAAATATATGGTATGAAAAGTCACGACTGTCATGTGTTCATGGAGAGGCTACTGCCCATTGTATTTCGTGATTTGTTGCCAAAGCAGATATGGGGAGCACTAGCTGAGATGAGTCAATTTTTCAAGATTTTATGTGCATCTGAACTCAGACTTCGGGATGTACAAACTATCGAACAAGATGTTGTCACAACCATTTGCAAGCTAGAGAAGATATTTCCTCCGGCATTCTTTGATTCGATGGAGCACCTGGTAGTTCATTTGCCATATGAGGCTATCGTCGGAGGTCCAGTACAATTTCGATGGATGTATCCATTTGAGAGGTATGTGACAATTTTTGTTAACTTATAAGTCGTCCATAGCCGCTACATTTTGTTGCCATCTGACTTGTTGTTGTAGGTGCATGCATGAATTAAAAATAAAGTTCGCAACAAGGCACAGGTGGAGGGTTCGATTGCTGAGGCATACATTCTTGAAGAAATTTCGAACTTCTGTTCTATGTACTTTGAGCCAGAGATTCAAACTCGTCGTACTCGACCTCCACGTAATGATGATGGGGGAGTGGATGAATCGTCCGATCGGCTCTCCATATTTAAACATCCTGGACGTGCGTTCGGACGTTGCTTGACTCGCACGCTCGAAGATAGAGAGTTGCACGCCGCTGAGATATATATTCTTTTGAATTGCCTCGAGATTGAACCTTATGTTGAGTAAGATATTAATTCACATTTCCAGCAACTCCATAAGTCTATACATCCTCAAAGTCTATACAACATTGACTTCACAAAGTCTATACATTGGCTTCCTCAAAGTCTATACATTGGCTTCCTCAAAGTCTATACAACATTGACTTCACAAAGTCTATACATTGGCTTTATCAATTTTTTAATCATTTTTTTTACGGGGTGCTACATTTATATTGCAGACAATTTGATTCAGAATTAGCTGAAAAATGTCCAAATATCCAGGATGTGGAGATTGAAAAAGAACGCGACAAGTTTTTTTCCAAATGGCTAAGAAACCGAGTTAGTGTGAACTCTGAATATATATGTTTGTATTTACGTATGTTGAGGTAATTGTTATTATTTTAACTACTCTAATTTGAATATAGGTTGAACAAGGTCTCATTACTGATCAAAGAGTACAACAGATAAGTTATGGCCCCTCGAACAAGACACGTGCCTATCCGGGATATATTGTGAATGGATACAAATTTCATACAAGGGATTATGGGCGAAATAAGTCTACGATGAACAGCGGCGTATGTGTGAAGGGAAATTTATACAATGAAATGGAATTGGACTACTATGGTATTATTGAAGAAGTCTTAGAACTTCAGTATTTGGGACAAGACAATCATGTATATATATTTAAGTGTCAATGGTTTGATCCTAATTCTATTCTACATGACACAAATTATGGGATTGTCAATGTCAAGCATAGGTTTAAACTTAAGACCTATGAACCGTTCATTTTAGCCGCACAAGCCCAGCAAGTGTACTATTCAAGCTATCCATCATCCAAGAATAGAGATTGGTGGGCAGTTTGCAGGGTTAACTCAAAACTCTTTCCCACTTATGAGTTAACTATGAGTGGAGATGTCTCAGAGGTTGCTCGTGCTGAATATTATCAATCAGACGAAGTTGGCGTTGTCGGTTCCTCTAGGTTTAATATGGACGAATCTGATGAGCCACTGTCATTACGTACGCGAGATGGCGTGGAAGAAGTCGATCCGACAGAGCTAAATGTTGATGTTAGAGGGGAGGAAGAATCAGATGAAGATGAAGATTTTGAATCTCATGAGACTACTATGGATGACGAAGATGATGAAGTTGAGCTAGATATATCAACATGAGGGAGGCATGTTTTGATAATTTAGTAAGAAGATTCTTACTTTTAAGCATAATTTTAAATAACATTTGTCTAGCCTTATATAATTGTGGATTAATATGTATTAATTGTTTTGTTATTAATAAGGAAATGGTGCGAGGAGGTCGTAGTAGGGGTGGGAGGAGATCTAGCAGTGAGAGGGGCACTACTATCTCCTCGCTACCATCTTCTTCAGACACAGGTATATTTGATCAATAAGTTAGCTATATAAATATTTTATTTATTTACAAACTTAAAAGAATTTATTTATAGGTGCAAGTGTCGGCTCACCACCACTTGTACATACGCCACCACCTCCCGCTACAGGTATGTATATTTTAATTTAAATTCTTGAACATTTGTTCTACTTATGAAAATAAGTTCTTGCAGGTCTCAGTGGCCTCCCACCTGTTGTGCATACGCCACTCCCACCACCTTCCGCTGCAGGTATGTATATTTTAATTATATGTTCGCAATATTTGTATCACTCCACATGACAATAAATTCTTGCAGGTCTCAGTGGCAAAAAGACTCGAGGATCATGTATGTATATTTTAATTTAAATTCTTCAATATTTGTTCTACTTATGACAATAAATTCTTGCAGGTCTCAGTGGCCTCCCACCTGTTGTGCATACGCCACCCCCACCACCTCCCGCTGCAGGTATGTATATTTTAATTATATGTTCGCATTATATGTATCACTCCACATGACAATAAATTCTTGCAGGTCTCTGTGGCCTCCCACCTGTTGTGCATACGCCACCCCCACCACCTCCCGCTGCAGGTATGTATATTTTAATTATATGTTCGCATTATATGTATCACTCCACATGACAATAAATTCTTGCATGTCTCAGTGGCCTCCCACATGTTGTGCATACGCCAACCCCACCACCTCCCGCTGTAGGTATGTATATTTTAATTATATGTTCGCAGTATATGTATCACTCCACATGACAATAAATTCTTGCAGGTCTCAGTGGCCTCCCACATGTTGTGCATACGCCAACCCCACCACCTCCCGCTGCAGGTATGTATATTTTAATTATATGTTCGCAGTATATGTATCACTCCACATGACAATAAATTCTTGCAGGTCTCAGTGCCCTCCCACCACCTCCCACTTGTACAGGGCCCACCCCCACCAGTCAGCCCCTTGACGATGTCGGCAGTTGTCACGAGGGAGGCACGACCCATGATAGACGTCGCCCGTGTTGGGTATCCGGGTAAATCTATAAGGTTATATTACATTAATTAGCCCTCAACTGTGTAATATGAATATTTTGACATTTGCAATTGCAGTATGAAATTTGAACCCCACGGCGCTGTCCATCATTCCACCGAACTCATGTTGGCACATGTGCCCGGGGCAGCTTCCACTTTCAGAGATTTTCCGATGTCCGTCCGCGATTCATTGTACAACATGTTCTTAGTAAGTAATTACGTCATTTAATTCAAGTATTTCCCAAAGTCTATTTACAACTTTATACTAAGTGTGAAAAGCAATTGATTTACAGCGGTCTTTTCAATTCACATGTGGACATGACGCGGCGAGATGTCGTCGTGCCTCGGAGTCTACTATGCTCTCAAGTTACAAGAGGAAAATATATGAGGCCCGAGCACACGCTAAAAAATTGAGTGGGGGGAGTGAAGACCGACAATTGTGGAAGGCGCATCACCCTCTATGGATGAGGCAGGAGGATTGGGAGATATCTTGTGACCATTTTGCCGACCCCAAGTGGATAGAAAAGTCCGAAAAAGCCAAAGCAAACAGGGCGTCAAAACCAGGTTCAAATTTGCATACGAGTGGGTCCATCTCTTATGCGGCTCATAAACAAAAATTGGTAAGTAATATACCAATTTATCTTCTTACAATTTATCCCAATATTTGACTTTTTTTTACTATGAATTGTATAACAGGCTGTGGAGCTTAATCGACCTCCGTCGTTCCTCGAGGTGTTCGACAGAACACACAAAAAGAAGGGGCCTAATGATTTTGTGAGTGACACAGCTAAGTCAGCAGCGGTAAGCTTATCTACATATGTTACTTGTACCGTTCATTTAAATCGGCATGTAATTCATATGAAATTGACTAGTTATTTTATTCAATTTGTAGGAAACATATAGCAAAGCAGTGACAGAGAAGTACGGGGAGGGAGACACGCAGCAGCCGGAGTTCGATCCGGTGGAGTGGGTGGCAGCACACTACAAGAAAAAGTGGCTATAGCGACCGAATTAGCGACCGATTAAATCGGTCGCTAGTCGGTCCCAAATAGAGACCAATTCGGAGACCGAAATAATCGGTCGCATAACCGAGACCGTTTCAGCGACCGCATGTATATCGGTCGCTAATCGGTCGCTATTATTGCGACCGAATTAACTTCGGTCTCCAGTCGGTCGCTGATGCCGTTATACTTCCTACTACGACCCCCGCCCGCCCGAGCCCTCCCGCCCGAGCCCCCCCCCTCCCGCCCGAGCCCCCCCTCCCGAGCCCCCTTCCCCTGCGGCCCCCTCTCCGCCCTAGCCCCCCTCCCCGCTCCCGCCCGAGCCCCCTCCGCCGGAGCCCCCCCTCCGCCCGAGCCCTCCCGCCCGAGCCCCCCTCCTCCGCCGGAGCCCCCCTCCCCGTGCTGCCTCCCGCCCGAGCCCCCCTCCGCCGGAGCCCGTCGCCGCGCCGCTCGCGTCGAGTCGCCGTCGCCGCTCGCCCTGCCGTCGTCGCCCTCCGCAGGTACCTCTCTCTCTCTCTCTCTCTCTCTCTCTCTCTCTCTCTCTCTCTCTCTCTCCCTTCCCCCTCCGTCACCGGCCTGCTCCCCTCCCCCGCCGGCCTACTCCCCTCCCCCCTGCGGCCCCGTCGCCGGCTTGCTCCCCTCCCCTCCCCCCTGCGGCCTGCGCCCCCGTCCCCCTCAGATCTCCTTCCCATCCCCATGCCCCTCCCCCTCCGGCCTGACCCCTCTGATCCCCCTCCCCTTCTCGTCCCACTCCGCCTCCCCCTCTGCCTCCGACGGTCTCCTCCCTTCCTCCCCTTCCCGTGTCCCCCTCTGCCTCCCCCTCCCCTTCCCGTCCCCCTCCACCTCTGGAAACCCCCCACCAACTCCCCTTTGTGAATATTTGTGGTTCGATCTTCATGTGCATATAGTGGGGAAGATATGCTTATAGTTATCCCACCAAATATAACATGAATCTTAAATTTATGACAATGCAGCCATATTTTATTCCTTCTTTTATTTCAGGTGTGCTTATACGAGATACCTTGATAGAGTACTGGAAGAAGCTGCTTCTGAGTTTTATCCACATATAAAATTTGTGCGAGTATGCCCAAAAGACTTACTGTAAATTTGTTATAAATATCTCTCTTTCTTTTCTTTTCTTATGATTTTTTAAAATCAGGCATGCTCTTAGGTTTCGAGCATTTCAGTTCAATCTGTTAATTACATTTTGTGAAGCTGCCTTGTGAAAACTTGCATCTGCGTTTACTCTCATCAGAAGATGTCCTGCTATATCTTATATTCTTCTCTGCATCCCCAATTGGATTTCACACGTAGGAGTTAGCCAAAATGGGGACGTCTAATAGAACTTTTCAAGTGGCCTTGCATCCTTGCCAGCCTAATTTTTAGGTTCTGCAAGTCTGAACAAATTCCAGCATAGTGAACATTCTTGGCCAGTTTAGTTCTTGTAACCAAAGTCATTAAGGCCATTGGAACTTTAATGTCTGCCATTTATTCCGTGTCCGCTTTTGCTATTTCAGTCTTACCAGACCACGTGCATTGGGTATGCCCTTTTTTATCTATGTATACGCCCATCTGTGTATGTATAATTTGTTTTGAGGATGGCACATCGAGCCCCTTGACAATCTTCATTCTCCCACAACTGTGGTGTTTTTTTAATATATAAAATTGTGGTCAATGGTGTGAAGCATCAACATTTCAGCACCTGTTCCAAAATTTGTTTATTTTTGTTCCATGGGATTTACATTGTTGGTAACGTGCACATTTTTTTGTATTGTGAATATCTTATTTTCAGCATCTTGTCCTCTGCCCATTCCTATTGTCCAGTGCAATCTGACATATTATTTGGGTTGATTCTGTGATTTTGCTACCACAATTCTGGCTGTTGATGGTTGACGCAAGTCACTAATTGAACGGCTCTATGGTTATGCTTGACTTGATATTGCTTACATGTTTATGCCAGGTTGAATGTCCAAAGTATCCAGGATTTTGCATAACCAGGCAAAAGAAAGAATATCCTTTCATTGAAATATTTCACAGTCCCGAGCAAGTAGGTTTTATTTTATTTACCATCTGTTTACGTTTTTTCAAATTCATTGTTATCTGTGCTACACTGTGGATCTTTCTCCACGAGATTATGGATTTGAAACCTCATGCCACTTTTATACTGCTGACCTTTAAATGGCAGTGGGTGCCCCCTTCTAAAAAATATTGGCCACATGATCAGGCCCAACAGTAGCCTGGTTGGCTGAGTTTGCAAATTTAGCCTTCCCAAAAGTTAACCAGAACATTTCTCTTTGTTAGTGTTTGTGGGGCATGCATTAGCAGGAAAGCATGCATTTCCTGATTAGATATTTCGTATGCGACTAACTGATTAAGTGGGCATTGATGTATGTATATGTTTCTCAAGAAATTTCTGCTCCTGGTGCAGGCTGCTAATCAAGGAAGAATTGTTGATCCAAACATAACAAAATACTCCGTGAAGGTGTTACCTGTAAGTTTAGACGTTTGTATTTTCTGTTCTGTCAGAATGTTTTTCCCACTTTTCATGATCATTGACATCTTAAAGCTTTCGACCTTGTGACACCGATTTTGTTCTGTTTCTATGATATATATGATTCTCTTTTAAACTTCATCATAGTTGTGCACTGCTGGGACATGGGTTGGGTGGGGGGGGGGAGAGAGAGATTGGAGAGACAATGTATGGAGCATATTGGAGGTGAAAATATGATAGTTTTTGGGTCAGTCTATGCAGAAAAAGATTTGCCAACAGGTCAAATGGATTGCTTCAGGTTTGTTCATCCTACAAAACAGACTCTTATTGACATGGTGGGTGGGGTGTTGACCTTGTTTGGTTCTAGTGTATTCATCAGCCTCTTTGAACCTTGCTGGTTCAACATTTTATGATGAGATCCCACAAATTACAAAGCTAACAAGAACGTCACAGTTGATGAGATCTTCAGTGGGGAGAATTAAGTTTAAAAAGATGTAAGCAGCAAACACCGAGTGACTGTTCTTGAGCGTCCGGTGTTTGCAATTGGTAGAAGGTGACAGGCTGGATGGATATAACAGAGGTGGAATTTGTAGTGGATGCTGGTGCAGGTTTCGAGTGGCGATGCTGTCTGGCAAACATACAGCTCAGTTGTTATTGTTTGGCAGCGAGGAGGAACCTGTGAAGTATTTTTCTCATTTTCTGTGCCTTCCCTAGGGAGATATGGACTCTTTGTTGGACAATTGGGGGTAAGCCCTGTATCAGCTAGGTAGTATCGGATTATTACTGAAGCATTGGGAGAAAGCTTGCATTCTGAAGGCTGATGGCAAGACCTTGTGGTTAATCTTTGACGCACTCTTTTGACTACATAGAGGGATACAAGGCTATTTAGAAGATTGTCAAGAGACAAAGCGGAGGTCTGTAAGCATGTCTGGGATGTGACTAAAAGGTGGGCATCCTCTCTTAGATGTATCAAAGAGGAAATATAGTGCCCTGAGGCAAATATTGTCATTTTGTGAGTTGCTGGTAGTTGGATGTTCGTCTGGGGTATTGTGGGGGGTGTTCTTTTTGTGGGTTTATGTATATGGGATTTTAATAGTATTCAAGTGTATGCCACACTTTTATAATGTCACTGGCTGATGTTATGCAGTACCATCCATTTCTGCTGGGTTGGGGAGGGGGATCTCTCTCTCTCTCTCTCTATGTGTGTGTGTGTGTGTGGCTTCTGCTGCAGTGGCAGAGATAAAACACAGGCCACCCAGGTTTGAGCCTGGGTGGTTCCCTTCTTAACCCTCTACTGATACCAACTTTGGCCACACCCGTCAACGGAACTTAATATTTTTTAATAATTTTTTCACATACAAGTTCCTATTAATTAAATCTATATCTTATGAGGCTTTTGGTAGTTTTGTATGCCTCCGCATATGATTTGGATGGATATGGTATCAGACCATCTGGATCCTCATGGTGAGCTGAGATTGCCTCCATCAATCTATATACATGCCTATCTTCTGTGGATTTTGGAAGTGGATTAGTTTAGGACCTCGGGTTCTGGTAAAGTTAAATGATGGTTCGTGTGCAATTTGTGACATATGTTTGAGAATGATGTGCCAATGAAGTTTGTCTATTTATGAAGCGAGAATTGTTCCTGTTGTTTTGACAATGTTCCCTGAGGTAATTTTCCCTGCATCTTTTTTCAGTTTAACTATGATTTGAGCGCATACGGACTCCGAGAGTTCTTCAAGAAGAATGGAATGCATGCATCTGACTCCCAAGTGAAATTCTACCTGAACTAATCTCTGAGGATGTTTTGAACTTGAATGTTGGGTTCTGAGCTTAAACAGAACATACCGGTCTGCCGAAGGGGTTTTGATCGAGAACACTACTATTTGATGGCGATGATCTTGCACCACCGGTAGAGTTGAACTATCCAATTGTGTTGCATGCTTTCATTTTTTTGTACACCACCGGAATATGCACAGACCTTCGTGAGGCTTGTGCTTTGTGGAGTCGCATGTTGAGAAGCTTGTGTCGTCTAAGTAGTTAACAACTGATATGTGAAAGCTCTTAAGTTCTGACGGCGGTTTCTTCTCCCTCAGATCTATAAATATTCATAAAGCTAGAATAATATAAGGAAAGTAACATGTAGACATGAATAAAATATGCCAATTTAGGTGAAAAGATCTCCCCAAAGTCTGGTAACTGTCATGGCAGGAAGCCAGGAACAGCACCTCTAAGCAAAGGAAGGGCAGTTCATACAAAGGAGCATAGGTCATAAGTTACAAGAAGTGAAGGATATTATATATAGTCGGCGGCGGCCGCCATTGGGGCGTATCCCTGCAAGGGAAAGGCGGAGAAGATACCATACAGAAATGGCTATGGAAGTTACCCAAGTTCTTTTGAATGCACAGTCAATAGATTCAGCGGTTCGCAAGCATGCTGAGGAAAGTTAGCCGTAAATTGGCAGGCTTGATTCTCAAAAATGCCCTGGATGCAAAGGAGCAACACAGAAAATTTGAGCATGTGCAGAGATGGTTATCATTGGATGTAGCTGTTAGGGCCCAGGTCAAAGGATGTTTACTACAGACTCTCTCTTCACCGGTGATTGATGCAAGATCTACTGCATCTCAAGTTGTTGCAAAGATTGCTGGTATTGAGTTGCCTCAAAATCAATGGCCTGAACTTATCAGTTCTCTCTTGTCAAATATTCACCAACTTCAGCCAGATGTTAAGCAAGCAACTTTGGACACCCTAGGTTACATGTGTGAAGAAGTCTCCCCTGATGAAGTTGATCAAGAGCAAGTCAATAAGATATTGACAGCGGTTGTTCAAGGCATGAGTGCTTCTGAGGGAAACATTGATGTTAGGCTGGCTGCAACTCGAGCTCTGCATAATTCTTTGGGATTTGCTCAGGCAAACTTCGGGAATGATATGGAGAGGGATTATATCATGAGAGTCATTTGTGAAGCTACTCTGTCCCCTGAGGTGAAGATACGGCAGGCTGCATTCGAATGCTTGGTCTCCATATCCTCCATGTATTATGAGAAGCTTGCATCGTATATGCAGGACATATTTAACATCACTGCAAAAGCTGTGAGGGAAGATGAGGAACCTGTTGCTCTACAAGCTATTGAATTCTGGAGCTCAATATGCGATGAAGAGATTGACATCTTAGATGAATATGGAGGGGATTTTTCTGCTGATTCTGACACCCCTTGCTTTTATTTTATCAAGCAGGCACTACCTGCGCTTGTCCCTATGCTGTTGGAGACACTCCTTAAGCAAGAAGACGACCAAGATCAGGATGAAGGAGTTTGGAATCTTGCAATGGCTGGAGGAACATGCTTGGGTTTGGTTGCACGGACCGTGGGAGATGACATTGTGCCTCTTGTTATGCCATTCATAGAAGAAAACATTAACAAACCTGAATGGAGGCAGCGAGAAGCAGCAACTTATGCATTTGGTTCTAAAATCTGAAATACCGGTCGGATGGCCGTGCCGGTCATTCCAATACGACCGGGGAGATGAAAGTGACTTGTCAGAACTGACGGAATCCAAATCGGATGCCCGGTTTGAGCTCGGCGCTCAAACTTCATTTTTAAAATACACTTATTTCAAATGAACTGTTAGGACGGGTCCGGGGGTCTAAAATCTGAAATACCGGTCGGATGGCCGTGCCGGTCATTCCAATACGACCGGGGAGATGAAAGTGACTTGTCAGAACTGACGGAATCCAAATCGGATGCCCGGTTTGAGCTCGGCGCTCAAACTTCATTTTTAAAATACACTTAGTTCAAATGAACTGTTAGGACGGGGCATTTGGTTCTAAAATCTGAAATACCGGTCGGATGGCCGTGCCGATCATTCCAATACGACCGGGGAGATGAAAGTGACTTGTCAGAACTGACGGAATCCAAATCGGATGCCCGGTTTGAGCTCGGCGCTCAAACTTCATTTTTAAAATACACTTAGTTCAAATGAACTGTTAGGACGGGTCCGGGGGTCTAAAATCCGAAATACCGGTCGGATGGCCGTGCCGATCATTCCAATACGACCGGGGAGATGAAAGTGACTTGTCAGAACTGACGGAATCCAAATCGGATGCCCGGTTTGAGCTCGGCGCTCAAACTTCATTTTTAAAATACACTTAGTTCAAATGAACTGTTAGGACGGGGCATTTGGTTCTAAAATCTGAAATACCGGTCGGATGGCCGTGCCGATCATTCCAATACGACCGGGGAGATGAAAGTGACTTGTCAGAACTGACGGAATCCAAATCGGATGCCCGGTTTGAGCTCGGCGCTCAAACTTCATTTTTAAAATACACTTAGTTCAAATGAACTGTTAGGACGGGTCCGGGGGTCTAAAATTCGAAATACCGGTCGGATGGCCGTGCCGATCATTCCAATACGACCGGGGAGATGAAAGTGACTTGTCAGAACTGACGGAATCCAAATCGGATGCCCGGTTTGAGCTCGGCGCTCAAACTTCATTTTTAAAATACAAGATGAAATTTGAACTTATATTGTGTGTGTGTATTTATATATATGAAAATGAGCTGGCTTAAACTATTGGCATACTCTTGTTAATGCTTGATTTCTTTATTAAGTCTTGTTAATGCTTGATTTCTTTATTAAGGATTTGATTATAATTTTTTTAAATGATATACAGGATCATCCGTCGCGAGATGTTGGACGAGACGACGACCAGGATGATGTTGGACGAGACGACGACCAGGATGAGACATATGTGGAGGATTTGTGATTTTATTTTAGTTGTGTATGTTGTCATTTTATTATTATGGATGTATGATTAATTTGTGATTTTATTTTAATTGTGTGTAATTTGAGGTTCGTGGAGATTGTGATCCGTGTAGTTGATTTATTATTGTTATATGAAATTGTTATTTATCAGGTGTTTGTATGTGATGAATTTGAGATTTGTCGATATTGTTGTCTGTGTAGTTGATTTTATATTTATGTTATGAATTTGTTATTTATCAGGTAATTTATTTATCAGTTTAAATAAATTTTTAAAAAAAAAATAATGCAAAATTAGCGACCGCATGGAGACTGAATTGCGACCGAATAGCGACTATACGTTATATTTCTTTTATTAAATAATTATACTTGGCGACCGACTGGCGACCGAATTGAGACCGAATAAATCTGATAGGTTAATTTTATTTTTAAAAATACAACATAATTAGAGACCGAATAGCGACCGAATTGAGACCGACTTAATTAGCGACCGATCAGGCGACCGATTATAATCGGTCTCTGGTAACGACTGATACTGCGACCGAATTATGTCGGTCGCTATATAGCGACTATTATATAGCGACCGACATATTCGGTCGCTAGATAGTATCTGTTCGGTCGCAATGCAGATTTGCGACCGATCTACGACTGAATAGCGACCGCTAGGTCGGTCGCTATCCGCGATTTTTCTTGTAGTGGCAGCTGGCGTACCGAAGAAAGGCCGAATATATGATTTTGGGGAGAGCCTAGACGCAAGCGCGGTGACATCAGCGTGTGCGAGTTCTAGCTATACTTCTTCCAGTGGCAGTGCCTTCACTATACCTTCCGTTGCCCCCAGCGCTTCTGCCAGCGACATGATGGACATGGTCCGATCGCAGATTTCTGATATGCAGCGGCAGCAGCAGCATTTCCAGCAAGAGATCTCTAGCCAAGTGTCAGTATTCTTGCAGGCAATTAGTGGCCTCCTCTCCCAGAGCGGAATGGTCCCTCAGAAATCAACCACCACCACAGCACAGCCCGCACAGGTGAGTCTCTAGCCAAGTTTTTATTTTGATGGAATTACTCAATTATGTTCATTATTATTTTTAAAACTCATTTACTTCAGAATAATTGAGAAAATCCGGGGGTCTAAAATTTGAAATACCGGTCGGACGGCCGTGCCAATCATTCCAACGCGACCGGGGAGATGAAAGTGACTTGACAGAACTGACGGAATCCAAATCGGATGCCCAGTTTGATCTCGGCGCTAAAAGTTCAGTTTTAAAATACACTTAGTTTAAATGAACTACCAGGTCGGGTCCGGGGGTCTAAAATTGGAAATACAAGTCGGACGGCCATGCCGATCATTCCAACGCGACCAGGGAGATGAAAGTGACTTGTCAGAACTGACGGAATCCAAATCGGATGCCCGGTTTGAGCTCGGCACTCAAAGTTCAGTTTTAAAATAAACTTAGCTTAAATGAACTCCCAGGTCAGGTCCGGGGGTCAAAAACTTGAAATACAAGTCGGACGGCCGTGCGGATCATTCCAACACAACCGGGGAGATGAAAGTGACTTGTCAGAACTGACGGAATCCAAATCGGATGCCCGGTTTGAGCTCGGCGCTAAAAGTTCAGTTTTAAAATACACTTAGTTTAAATGAACTACCAGGTAGGGTCCGGGGGTCTAAAATTGGAAATACAAGTCGGACGGCCGTACCGATCATTCCAACGCGACCGGGGAGATGAAAGTGACTTGTCAGAACTGACGGAATCCAAATCGGATGTCCGGTTTGAGCTCGGCACTCAAAGTTCAGTTTTAAAATAAACTTAGCTTAAATGAACTCCCAGGTCAGGTCCGGGGGTCAAAAACTTGAAATACAAGTCGAACGGCCGTGCCGATCATTCCAACACAACCGGGGAGATGAAAGTGACTTGTCAGAACTGACGGAATCCAAATCGGATGCCCGGTTTGAGCTCGGCGCTAAAAGTTCAGTTTTAAAATACACTTAGTTTAAATGAACTACCAGGTCGGGTCCGGGGGTCTAAAATTGGAAATACCGGTCGGACGGCCGTGCCGATCATTCCAACGCGACCGGGGAGATGAAAGTGACTTGTCAGAACTGACGGAATCCAAATCGGATGTCCGGTTTGAGCTCGGCGCTAAAAGTTCAGTTTTAAAATACACTTAGTTTAAATGAACTACCAGGTCGGGTCCGGGAGTCTAAAATTGGAAATACCGGTCGGACGGCCGTGCCGATCATTCCAACGCGACCGGGGAGATGAAAGTGACTTGTCAGAACTGACGGAATCCAAATCGGATGCCCGGTTTGAGCTCGGCGCTCAAAGTTCAGTTTTAAAATATACTTAGTTTAAATGAACTACCAGGTCGGGTCCGAGGGTCTAAAATTGGAAATACCGGTCGGACGGCCGTGCCGATCATTCCAACGCGACCTGGGAGATGAAAGTGACTTGTCAGAACTGACGGAATCTAAATCGGATGTCCGGTTTGAGCTCGGCACTCAAAGTTCAGTTTTAAAATAAACTTAGCTTAAATGAACTCCCAGGTCAGGTCCGGGGGTCAAAAACTTGAAATACAAGTCGGACGGCCGTGCCGATCATTCCAACACAACCGGGGAGATCACTACAAGAAAAAGCGCGAATAGCGACCGACGTTTAGGTCGCTATTCGGTCTCTGATCGGTCGCAACAAGGCACTGCGACCGAACTGACACCAATTTGCGACCGAATATATCGGTCGCTATATCATGGTCGCTAAATAGCGACCGATACCTATCGGTCGCAGAATAGGTCGCAGTTAGAGACCGATGCCTATCGGTCGCCGAATCTGTCTCTGATAGCGACCGCTATAAATCGGTCGCCGAATCGGTCGCTATAAGCGACCGACAAACATCGGTCGCAGGATCGGTCTCTAACTGTTCGGTCACAAATATGGTCGCTATTCGGTCGCTATACCGCATAGACGGTGGCTACCATGGTCTCTGTAGGAAGCGACCGAATGGGGTTCGGTCCCTATTCGGTCGCTAAGTTTGTAGTTTTTTTTTTTATAAATTTATATAAACTGATAAATAAATTACCTGATAAATAACAAATTCATAACATAAATATAAAATCAACTACACAAATCACAATATCGACAAATCTCAAATTCATCACATACAAACACCTGATAAATAACAATTTCATAAAACAATAGTAAATCAACTACACGGATCACAATCTCCACGAACCTCAAATTACACACAACTAAAATAAAATCACAAATTAATCATACATCCATAATCATACATCCATAATAATAAAATAACAACATACACACAACTAAAATAAAATCACAAATCCTCCACATATGTCTCATCCTGGTCGTCGTCTCGTCCAACATCATCCTGGTCGTCGTCTCGTCCAACATATCGCGACGGATGATCCTGTATATCATTTAAAAAAATTATAATCAAATCCTTAATAAAGAAATCAAGCATTAACAAGAGTATGCCAATAGTTTAAGCCAGCTCATTTTCATATATATAAATACACACACACAATATATAAGTTCAATAATCAAATTGTATTTTAAAAATGAACTTTGAGCGCCGAGCTCAAATCGGGCATCCGATTTGGATTCCGTCAGTTCTGACAAGTCACTTTCATCTCCCCGGTCGTATTGGAATGACCGGCACGGCCATCCGACCGGTATTTCAAATTTTAGACACCCGGACCCGTCCTAACAGTTCATTTAAACTAAGTGTATTTTAAAAATGAAGTTTGAGCGCCGAGCTCAAACCGGGCATCCGATTTGGATTCCGTCAGTTCTGACAAGTCACTTTCATCTCCCCGGTCGTATTGGAATGATCGGCACGGCCATCCGACCGGTATTTCAAATTTTAGACCCCCGGACCCGTCCTAACAGTTCATTTAAACTAAGTGTATTTTAAAAATGAAGTTTGAGCGCCGAGCTCAAACCGGGCATCCGATTTGGATTCCGTCAGTTCTGACAAGTCACTTTCATCTCCCCGGTCGTATTGGAATGACCGGCACGGCCATCCGACCGGTATTTCAAATTTTAGACCCCCGGACCCGTCCTAACAGTTCATTTAAACTAAGTGTATTTTAAAAATGAAGTTTGAGCGCCGAGCTCAAACCGGGCATCCGATTTGGATTCCGTCAGTTCTGACAAGTCACTTTCATCTCCCCGGTCGTATTGGAATGACCGGCACGGCCATCCGACCGGTATTTCAAATTTTAGACCCCCGGACCCGTCCTAACAGTTCATTTGAACTAAGTGTATTTTAAAAATGAAGTTTGAGCGCCGAGCTCAAACCGGGCATCCTATTTGGATTCCGTCAGTTCTGACAAGTCACTTTCATCTCCCCGGTCGTATTGGAATGACCGGCATGGCCATCCGACCGGTATTTCAAATTTTAACTACTCTACGGTACATCCATGAACGATCTTCAGACATTTTCCCTATGCAAATGAAATGTAAACACACAAAACTTTAACATGTTTAACAAAATAAAAACTCCAACCCTTTCCTCACATCGTCCATCTCTGCCATTTTAAATAGGAAGGAAATATCATTTAGATTTTCACTTTTTAACCCATCTGTGAAGGTTTGATCGCACGATTAATTACTATATGTGTTGTGTTATTTGCTAAAAATTTCGGCAGCATCTCCTCACACCTCTCCGATATACCACAAAATATTTATTGATTAAGAAATTTTCTTAAACACTTACTAATAAGTGGTTAAGAAAATAATCAAAATCAATAAAGGTATATCAGAGAGGAATGAGAAGACGCATCCAGCCAAAATTTTTAACAAACAACACAAACACATATAGTAATTAACCACCTAAGTGCGATCAAACATTCACAGACTGTCCAAACGGGACAATTCAAGACTTTGAGTTAGATATACACATTCTCATCATTCAAAATGAGAACGTGCACATCAATCCCAAAGTCTTGAACGGGTAGATTGATTGACACGGGCTTAACACGCTCTCCTAAGATACGTGCAATGTTAGGTTGCACCCACGCATCTCAGCTAACATACAACACCCAACTAATTAAATATTGACAAGATACTAACACATTCTAAAAACATAGCAATAACATGTGAAATTGACAATACATGTACACAATGAAAACATGAATTTTATTGTAACATCCAACACATTCAGTTAATTTTCTTGGTCGGCTGTACCATCCCAACCTTATGAGTTTGATAGGGTACTGTTTGGAGGATGACCACCGGCTGCTGGTGTATGAGTTCATGCCACGGGGAAGCCTGGAGAACCATCTTTTTAGGAGTATGTCTGTTTCGATTATTCTCTGCACCGTTTGGTTTGCTGACTCATTTAGGCACCTGTTTTCTTAAAGAAAAAAAATTGCAATGCGCAGTGGCCTCACCTTTTACCCAATGGTTACCTACGTAGTTCTTTTGAATCAGTTTTTGAACCCCACAATGTCGATTCTGCAGGGGGTTCATACTTCCAGCCTCTCTCCTGGAACCTTAGGATGAAGGTTGCTCTTGGAGCCGCAAAGGGGCTGGCCTTTCTGCATGGTGCTGAAACAAAGGTTATATATCGGGATTTTAAGACATCAAATGTGCTTCTTGATTCAGTAAGTGGAGACCCTTGTCTTATAGTTGATGGATGATATGTTTTCTTGATTAACGTTCCCCGTCATGATGTTCTGCCTCTCAAATCCCTTCTTTGCAAACCTACAAAATTATAATGCCAAGCTTTCCGACTTTGGCTTGGCAAAAGATGGACCAACTGGTAACAAGAGCCATGTGTCAACTAGGGTCATGGGAACATACGGATATGCTGCTCCTGAGTACCTTGCAACAGGTAAACCTTTGGTTCCAAACTGCTTGTATGTCCCTCCATCTTTTTGTCTTTAGGTGTTCCATTTTCAAGTGCTGATCAGTGTGTCTCAGATTTTTGGATGGCATTTGTCTTGCTTTTTTTTTTCTCTGTGGGTAACAAGATGCCATTTTCTCTTCGTAAATGAGAAAATTGTGCCGAAATGACACGAGGAGTCGGCAAATAATTCGGATTAAAACAGAAACTGAGTTGGTAAGGGACCTTGAATAAAACATAGATTACCCATGAATTTCTCCTTGAATAAAGTGTTGACAGCTCAGGAATATTTGATCTGGAGAGTGATAGTATTGTCCATTGGCATGATTAAGATTCTCTAGTGTAATATTTGATTGTCATCTCCGAGATATTTTTGGAGTGAATTAGGGGCGGGTATATCACCCCGACTGACCCACTCCTAACCCACCTCGGGTGATTTATTTCACCCCTTTTTAAGAATTCACATACCCTAACTTTATCTCTAACCGACTCCGATTAAGAAAAAAAAACGAACTAAATAAGAATAACTCGTCTCACCCTAATTAATCTATCGTAATCGGATTTACTTCTTTATCAAAGTGGCCCTACGAAATTAGTCCATCGCTTGCGGGTCGTGACAAAGTGCCTTCAAACGTTAAGATTGCGTTTGAGAACGCAGATAGAAAAAGAGGCCATGGAATGATTATTTAAGCCTCAGTCTTTAAATAAAACTCTAGTGACACGTATTACATCTGTTGAATTTTTACACTATTTTTGGTTCTCATAAGAATGATGGGGTCATATGTAGAGTTCATCTTGTACCTTTGCTTTAAAATTCTCATAATCCAATGTTTGGATTTGTTGGTTCTCAAGTTCTTGGATTTTGGGTTTGCTACAGTTTTAAATCGAAAAATAAGAATTGGGGAAAATACATGACACAATAAATGGACTGCATATTGAAGCCAGAACATTAATAACGGACCGGACAAACTAAAAAGATAATCTTATAATATTTCACACTATTTTACAGGAGAACAAATGATATGTGGACACCATCTCAAGAGTCTTAAATAAATCAGGTTCATTGCACGAGCATAGCCCCTCCCCCGGAGCCCCTCCACCGGAGCCCCTCCCCCTCCACCGGAGCCCCTCCCCCTGCGCAGCCCCCCCTCCACCGGAGCCCCTCCCCCTGCGCAACCCCCTCCCCTCCACCGGAGCCCCTCCCCCTGCGCAACCCCCTCCCCTCCACCGGAGCCCCCTCCCCCTCACCCCTGCGGAGCCCCCTCCCCTCCACCGGAGCCCATCCCCCTGCGCAGCCCCCCCTCCACCGGAGCCCCTCCCCCTGCGCAGCCCCCTCCCCTCCACCGGAGCCCCCTCCCCCTCACCCCACCGGAGCCCCTCCCCCTGCGCAGCCCCCTCCCGTCCACCGGAGCCCCCTCCCCCTCACCCCTGCGGAGCCCCCTCCCCTCCACCGGAGCCCCTCCCCCTCCCCTGCGCAGCCCCCTCCCCCTCCCCTGCGGAGCCCCCTCCCCCTCACCCGAGCTCCACCCCCCCTCCCAGACCAACCTCCCCCGCCACCCCCTCCCACCGAAACCCCCCTTACTGGAACCCCTCCAAGAAGAAAAAAAATGAGAAATAGGGCATGGTCGATGGCCGGCGGGGAGGGAGAGGGGGGGGGAGAGAGGCGCGGGGCTGGAGGGAGAGGAGAGGGGGGGGAGATCGAGAGGGAGAGGACTTACCAGACCGAGGAGGGTGACGACGAGGACGACGGGGACCGACGAGGTCGACGGCGAGGATGGTGCGGGGCTGGCCGAGACAGCGAGCTCCGGCGTCCGTCCACCACCACGCCGCTCGCCACGCCCGTGGCCGCAAGGCAGAGGGGGGGGGGGGAGGGCGAGGGGGCCGGAGGGGGAGGGGAGAGCTCCGGTGGAGGAAGGGTTATCAGAAGTAAATGCAGGGGGGAGATGGTCGCGGGGTAAATGCAGTCATAGCAGCGACCGATTAGAGACCGAAATATATTCGGTCGCAACATCGGTCTCCAATTCGGTCGATTTTGAAAAAAAAGAGCCCGGAATAAATTCGAGCTAAATATAGCGACCGATTGGAGACCGAACTAAATTCGGTCGCCAAAACGGTCTCAGATATGCGACCGATTATTTCGGTCGCCGAATTGGTCTCTATTTGGGACCGACTAGCGACCGATTTAATCGGTCTCTAATTCGGTCGCTATAGCCACTTTTTCTTGTAGTGGATGAAAGTGACTTGTCAGAACTGACGGAATCCAAATCGGATGCCCGGTTTGAGCTCGGCGCTAAAAGTTCAGTTTTAAAATACACTTAGTTTAAATGAACTACCAGGTCGGGTCCGGGGGTCTAAAATTAGAAATACCGGTCGGACGGCCGTGCCGATCATTCCAACGCGACCGGGGAGATGAAAGTGACTTGTCAGAACTGACGGAATCTAAATCGGATGTCCGGTTTGAGCTCGGCGCTCAAAGTTCAGTTTTAAAATACACTTAGTTTAAATGAACTACCAGGTCGGGTCCGGGGGTCTAAAATTGGAAATACAAGTCGGACGGCCGTGCCGATCATTCCAACGCGACCGGGGAGATGAAAGTGACTTGTCAGAACTGACGGAATCCAAATCGGATGCCCGGTTTGAGCTCGGCGCTCAAAGTTCAGTTTTAAAATATACTTAGTTTAAATGAACTACCAGGTCGGGTCCGAGGGTCTAAAATTGGAAATACCGGTCGGACGGCCGTGCCGATCATTCCAACGCGACCGGGGAGATGAAAGTGACTTGTCAGAACTGACGGAATCCAAATCGGATGCCCGGTTTGAGCTCGGCACTCAAAGTTCAGTTTTAAAATAAACTTAGCTTAAATGAATTCCCAGGTCAGGTCCGGGGGTCAAAAACTTGAAATACAAGTCGGACGGCCGTGCGGATCATTCCAACACAATCGGGGAGATGAAAGTGACTTGTCAGAACTGACGGAATCCAAATCGGATGCCCGGTTTGAGCTCGGCGCTAAAAGTTCAGTTTTAAAATACACTTAGTTTAAATGAACTACCAGGTCGGGTCCGGGGGTCTAAAATTGGAAATACAAGTTGGACGGCCGTGCCGATCATTCCAACGCGACCGGGGAGATGAAAGTGACTTGTCAGAACTGACGGAATCCAAATCGGATGTCCGGTTTGAGCTCGGCACTCAAAGTTCAGTTTTAAAATAAACTTAGCTTAAATGAACTCCCAGGTCAGGTCCGGGGGTCTAAATATTGTTTCAAGCTAGTAGTTGATCTATAAAATCTGCAGTTATCAATTTGATATGTTTGATTTATATTTATGCTCATTTCTTCGCACTAATTTTTTTATCTATGAATGAATGTTATTATTTTTTTAATGTAGGGGATCCTTCTGCGGGCAGCGACAGAGGAGATGAGCAGGGCAGTGACGATATGGATGATGAGGATATTGACGATGTACCAGATATTTCTTGATGTTTAATGATATTTGTTTTATGTTATTCAGACGGATCAGCAGGGTTAATGTGTTTTTCTTTGTATTTATTTTGTCAGCATGGTGTTGAATTTTTTTATTGGTGGTGTTTATTTATTTGAACATCTATGTTATGTTGAGATTTTTTCGGTGGTGTTTATTTATTTGGGTATGTTGATGTTGAGTTTTTTTTTGTGGTTAGTTCCAATAATTTTTTTAACAGGTTTATTAGATAAATAAACTTGACGTTTGTAATAGAGACGGTAATTTCAGACGGAATTTATATCCGTCGTGAATTACGTTTTAAACACCGACGGATTTAGGACGAACAACATATGGAACCGTCGTTGGAAGTTACGACGAGAAAGTAATCCGTCGTAATATCCGGCAGAAATAGAGACGGATTTCAGATAATATTTCAGACGGATTACGGACGGTATTTACAACGGATAATAAATCCGTCTTAAAAACCGTATGAAATACAGACGGAAATTTCAGACTGATAATTACATACGGAAATTTTATCGTGTGAGATTTAGACGGAATTTATGACCGAAATTATTTGTGTCTTAATTTCAGACGGAATTTCAGACCGAAAAGTTAACTGTCACAAATTTGTGACTAAGAATTTCAGACGGTCGAGTTCGGTCTTAAATCCGTCGGAAATCCGTTACAAATATGTGTTGCGACGGATTTTCAGACGGATTTGAGACGGATAACGTCCGTCTGAAATCTCGCTTTTTCTAGTTGTGCGACCTGCAGAACCTTTCCTGGATCCGCAGAGCTGCCATCGTACTTACCTTCACGTTCTTTCATCCTCCCGAGAAGGAGGCAGCCCACGGAGGACACCAACCTCCTCAAGCAGAACCTTCTCCACCTCCTTCTTCGAGAGACTCGTCTTGCCGCTCCTCCCTGCACGCTCGACTGTGGCCGTTCTCTCGCCATGTAAATATCAGGGCACTTTTCGCCCTGGGGGCTGCTGGAGGTCCGGCGATGGCCGCCAAGAAGAGCAGCGGAAGGGCCGGGTAGGTCGGTCGCGCATGCCAGCATTAAGGGAGACGGCGAACACTGCGTTGCACCGACCGCCCGGGTAGCCATCCATTAATGTCGGTCCTGAGAAAAGTTGGAAGGGGGAGCTCGGATTTTGTAGGAGGTGGGGAGGAGATCATTGCGCGGACAAAAATGGCGCCATCAAACTTTTATTGCATGTCGGTTGGAGGCACGTGAAGTTACAGGACGGTGAGGTTACATGCACGGGTGAGAATGCTGG
This sequence comes from Amorphophallus konjac, assembly GCA_022559845.1. Taxonomy (NCBI): domain Eukaryota; kingdom Viridiplantae; phylum Streptophyta; class Magnoliopsida; order Alismatales; family Araceae; genus Amorphophallus; species Amorphophallus konjac. Next base: position 560,221,204 of record CM040121.1, on the reverse strand, counting down.
CTGGTCCATAACTTAAGAACTGTTTTACATGTTTTTCGTAGAAATTTTTGGGTAAGGATTTGTTTGTTTAACACGGCAAAACACTAGTACTCTGTAATTGGTTTGTTTTACACCATTTTCACTTTTAACCGTTTTATTTTGAGATTAAAGATAACTAGATTAAATTTAAGTGAATTTATTTTATTTATTTTTATTTTTATTTATTTTGATATGATCTTGAATTAAATTATCTCTAGAGATGAGATATATTAATCCAACTTAACTCAGATTAAGTCACTTTTAAATGAATTATCTAAATCTACTCCCGTTAAAATAAAATGACTGACGTTTAAATTAAAATGAAGATAATTTTGAGATAAATCTCGAACAAAACAGATACTTTAGATTAAAATGAGGATCTTCGACGGGGAGACGGCGTCGTAGGCGATAAGAGGGCTAGGCGGCTCTAGAAACTCTGGGCTTCGGCGGCGACTCTGCAGCGGCGCCATCGGCGTTGGGGGTATGAGCCCTCGTCGACGACTTCTTCGTTGGGCGCTGTCGTCGCTGCTCACGTTCCTCCCGTTGCTGCCGCTGCTGCTACCTGTCGGAGGAGGACGAGGGCTCTGCTGCCTGGGGGAGGAGGCCCGCTGCTACCCGGCAGTGGGGGAGGTGGAGATCTCGGGGGGGGGGGGGGGGGGGGGGTGAGAGAGAGAGAGTAGCGTGACGGGTCACCGTATATGGGGACAGAAACGGGATGGGTTAACGAAGCTCGGGAGACGGGTTTCTAATCCCAGGTTAGCGTCCCAGGTCAACATGTTATGACTGTCAAATCAAAAAAATAGTTAATTCCGAATTAACCGGGTTAATCATTAGATAACGCGTTATCAAATATGATAAAGCTCGAAGAGAATAATTGTAAATCATCCCGACATTAAAGAGCATAAATTTTGAGAAGAATAGATGTAAATTATTTTGAGTTAATTTATTCTTATCTTTATTCTTGTACATATTTTATGTGTAAAGAATAAATATGATGATATCTTTATTATTTATTTGATAATAAATAAAAATAATAAAAATTAAAAAAATATTTTATCTTTTTATTTATTATAATTAATATTAATATTTTTTATTCTTAATTACCATGATAGCACTAATATTATTAATTCTAACTTGATTAATTCTTCGTTAGTAATAACGAGGTAGTTATAATTAAATATTTAATATAAGTATATAATATATTTATTAATCAGTATCAATATGATTAATTTGTATGATTAATTAGCACTAAATAACATTAATTATTATAATACGACTAAGCAACACTATAATAATTAATTATTTAATGATAATTAAATAATATATTTATTAATTAACACAAATAAAATTAATTAGTATGATTAGTTAGCACTAATAATATTAATTAGCAAATGTGAGTAATGTTTGGTTTGGTTTGATTTGAAGATCGAATTTTTTTTAAATCAAATCGAACCGAATTAAGAGTTCAACCCGAACTCAATCAAATCGAATTATTTTGAAACTAAATCAAACTAAACCGAATTAATTTGATTCTGTTCGATTTGATTTGATTTGAACCATATTCTTGTCTCCTTTTAGAAATTAGATTGAATTCAAAAGGGAGTAAAAAAAGATAGGGTAAAATAATTTCTATCAAATAAAGTAAATATTAAAAAAGTAACACCAAAAGTTATAATTTGCGAGAGCAAGTTCCATGATATTTTCATATAAAAAATCTAAGAACTTAAATATAAGGTGATTTGAAACTTATTTCATAGTATTAGATTTAAAAATCTCATCGAGACAACCGGAGTTAGACTTTTGAAATTATGTTTAATAGTTATCACTTATATTAAATTGATAAAAATATTCTTAAAATTGGATATGACTTTTAGAAATGGGGTTAAGGGTCATATATACACTTATATTAACTTGACAAACATATCCTTAAATTCAGATTATTCGGTTCTATTCAATTTCTCAAAAATCAAAATCAAACCAAAATTTTAATATAATTTAGTTTAAATCTAAATTAAAAATTTTCAAATTTTAACCCAAATCAAATCAAATCTCAATTTGAACTCGAATAATACTCACCCTTATTAATTAACACTAATAAAATTAATTAATAATATTAACTCACCCGATTCATCTTGCAGCATATGTGGATGACGGATCTGTCCTGCTTGCAGGTCATCAAGAAGGCCTAGGATGAGACCCATCATACCCATGTTAACCATTTCTATGTTCTCCAACACAAGCTCAAAGTTCTGAAAAGCATTCTTCGCAGGTGGAATGCCAAAACTTTTGATAATATTTTTGCTAACTTGAAGAAGGCAGAGGACAATATTCTTGCAGCATAACATGACTTTGATGTTGGGTTTTATCCCAATATATGGTCCACTTGTCATTGGGCTACACACTCTTAACACACCATTAAGTCCAGTTAAAAGAATATGTTAATGGGCTGAACCCTTTTAGTGCCCATTAGGATCCTGTTATGGGTGGGATCATACTTAAGCCTAATAGGGACTGGTCCCTCCTCTCTACATGAGTGAAACTCCCCATTAGGTTTCACACACACATACAGTACGTGAGATAGAGAGAGGAAACCAGAGGGAGAAACGGCGGGTTCCGGTCGCTCCCTTCCCGGTGTTCGCGAGCGTGGATCGTCTTCCTCGTCGTCTTCCTCCTCGGTGGGATGGCTTCCGCTTCAGGTACACATCCCAACATGTGGTATCAGAGCCCGAGTTCTGATCTCTCGGACTCCTCCCATCGTTCTCGGAACGATTTTCGTGGGTTTTGATATCTCAGTTCTTCCGCTTCCATCGTTCGGAGAAGATCATACAGTAATTTTTCTTTTAATTTCTTCTCCCCGTTGTCGGGCGGAGACCACCGTCGCAGAAGTTTCCACGGCCCGCCGCGGGCCTGGGCGAAGGTGGCTGGCGGGGCTTCCCTGCGCAGGCGCACCGCCGCGTGCGGCCGGGTGCGCAGGGAAACTCCACAGCATGTTAATAAATAAATTAAAAAAAAGGGGTTTTCAGTCATTGGGGCCCCGGCGGCGGCCACCTCCCCACCGGACGACGCCTCCGGCGTCTTCAGCCCATGGGAAGGCCGGCGGTCGCCGGCGGACCTCCGCCCCCTTGCCCCCTGCAGCAGGAGCCCGCCGCGGAGGACACCTGCGCCCGCACAGGTGCTCCCCGCCGCGACGGGCGTGCGGCACCGCGCCGCCGCGAGCGCGTTCCTCCGGACCCCGCCGGACGACACCGACGGCGCCGTCTCCGGCCGGCGGGGCTCCGGCGGGGCCGCGGGCGCCCCCCCTTCTTTCCCTGTTCCCCATGGCGGCGGCGGGTTTTCCTGTGCGCTTTGGGTTTGATGAAAGGGGGGTCTCGCAGGGGGTTTGTTTTGGGGAAGATGAAGGGTCATTGACCCTGTTGACCGGTTAACATTAACATTACAGTTTTGAAATTCAATTTTCGGGATCCAATAAGGTTTGTGGATCCGGTTTTGGGTCTCTTATTAATGTATTTGGATTTAAGTTTTGGGTTTGGATTGTGGATGTTTACGGATCCGGGTTTAAGTTGGTAAATGGTTCTGGTTTCGGATATTGGGTATGAGATCCATATGGATCTTATTTAGAACCCGAATCCGGATCCGTTTACGTATCCGAATCCGATTCAAATCCATTCCTTCTAAATATCCATATCCATTATTACTTTAATGTATCCTTTAAGTATAAAACTGTTTATTAAGATTTATTTAATTATATCCTTATTCTTTAAATTCTGTTAATGGGCCTTCTATAGGATCCATTCAGTTTTGGATTTTATACCCATCTTTTCTGGGTTTGATTTAAGCCCATTAACATTCTTTAAAGGGTATAGGGTCCTTTTGTAAACAGTTTGGGTACAGAAGTAATTTCTGTGGGTATATTTACAATTCAGTGGTTATTTCTGCAAACTGAAAAGGATATTTATGCAACAACATGCTAGAACTTGTGTTTTTAACCCCTTTTCATTCAGTTTTGGCATGATTAAAGCTTGTTAATGAACAAATAATTGTTGCATTAATATTAGGAGATATTTTTTGTGATATTTTGACCTCTCTATAGAAATTATTCATACATTAATATCTCCATTTCAGATTGTAATAATTATTGTGTTTATATCCTTTTTGCTCATATTAAGTGTTATTTGATACTATCATATAGTTTTGTGTGAGATTTTTGATTTTTAAGTGGTTAGGTAGACCACCAAAGTGGCACTAACTACGAGGAATGATAAAATTTCACACTTTTGAGTTTAAGATAGTGTCATTCATGAGCATTATGTTTTTGTTTGTTATCATTTTTAATTGAGGGGAGGATATTTTAACATTCAAAGTGTGTAAGTTGACCACCAAAGTGGCCTTATGCATGGAGAATAATAAAGTATTCTCATTAAGGAATTAAAATGATATCAAACTTTGTGTTCTTGGTTTGAATGTAGCTTTTAACTCCCAAAGGAGTGCGCTATTTTCATGTCATGAACATGATAGAATATAATTTATATGCATGCTGACTCTTGAGAGTTTTGTACCCAAAGGTGCTCTCTCTTGACATCAAAGTGTATATAAGTCTTAGTTCTATCACTTAAGTTATTTTGTGGGGAGTTTGTCCATTAGCATGCTAAAGTAATTTATTTCAATTGTTAGAATTACTTAGCATTCATTTATATGCCTCATTATTTGCTGCCATTTCATATTTTGATATATGTGAGCATTTGGTTATCTTCAGGTGCTTCTCCTTTGTTTGCACCCTTCACTGGAACTGTCCCTTATCTGAATGGCACTAATTTCACTGAATGGAAACAAAGGGTACTTTTTGCTTTGGGGTGCATGGATTTAGATTTATCTTTACGTGAGGAAAAGCCAGCTCCACTTACAGCAGAAAGTTCACAGGAACAGAAGACTCATTTTGATAAATGGGAAAGATCCAACCGTTTGTGCCTACTGTTCTTACAAGGACATGTAGGCCAAAACATTAAGGGATCTATCCCTGAGCAGGCCACAGCTAGTGGATTTTTAAAGGCTATTGAGGAACATTTCATCAGTTCTGATAAAGCAAAGGCTAGCACCTTAATGGCTAAGCTTTCCTCAATAAAATACACTGGCAGTGGTGGCATTAGAGAACACATTATGATGATGAGAGATATTGCATTTCAGCTTAATGCAATGGAGGTTACCATTTCAGATACATTCCTTGTCCACTTTATTCTCAACTCTCTTCCAAATGAGTATGAGGCCTTTAAGATCTCGTACAACACACATCAGGCTAAATGGTCACCAAATGAATTGATGACCATGTGTGTTCAGGAGGAGGAGAGGTTGAGAGGGGAGAGAAATCAAGTTGCTAACTTCTCTTCTCATAAAGGAAGTGGAAGTTCAGGAAAGCACAAGAGTGTTCAGAAGAAGGGCAAGAAGAAGCACTACAAGAAAGAAAAGGGCAAAGGCAAAGAAAAAGAAAAAGAAAATGAAAAGAGATGCTTCTTCTGTCATGAACCTGGACACATTAAGAAAGAGTGCTTGAAATTCAAGGGATGGTTTGAAAAGAAAGGTAATCTCTCATCTTATGTTTGCTATGAGTCTCATTTAGTAAATGTTCCTAATGATACATGGTGGATTGACTCAGGTTCTACTGTGCATGTTGCCATTTCTATGCAGGGATTCCTATTCCAAAAGCCTATCAATAAGGGTGAGCAATGCATCTTTTCAGGAAATAGGACGCGCTCACATGTGAAGGCTATTGGAACTTATAGGATCATTTTGAGTTCAGGATTTGTTCTAGATTTGAAAGACACTTTTTATGTACCTTCTTTTAGTAGAAATTTGGTTTCAGTATCAAAACTTGCTTCAGAAGGTTTTCATGTTAGTTTTGGAAACTCTTTAGTTGAATTAATGAAGGATTCTGTTGTTATTGGTACTGGTTCTATATCTGATGGTTTATATAAATTGTGTCTTAGTAATGTGAATGAACAATCCTTGAATACCTGGCCTGCATACTTCTGTTTCTATTGGCAACAAGCGTGGTAGAGTTAATGAAAATTCATCTATGTTGTGGCATAGGAGATTATGCCATATCTCCATTAAGAGGCTTAAGAGGTTAGTGGGAGAAGGAGTGTTGCACACTCTAGATTTCACTGACTTTGAGACTTGTGTTGATTGCATAAAGGGAAAGCAAACACACACGCCTAATAAAGATGCCACTAGAAGTTCTGAACTTCTAGAAATAATTCACACTGATATCTGTGATCCCTTTTCACCCTGTCTTACTGGTGAGCGATACTTTGCCACATTCATTGATGACTACTCTAGATATATGTATCTCTATCTACTTCTTGAAAAGGCAGATGTTTTCAATGCCTTTAAAGATTTTAAGAGTGAGGTAGAGAAACAATCAGGAAAATCTATTAAGGTAGTCAGATCTGATAGGGGTGGTGAGTATTATGGTAGGTATACAGAGATGGGACAAAGGCCTGGACCATTAGCTAGGTTCCTTAAAGAAGAGGGTATTGTACCTCAGTACACTACTCCTGGCAGCCCTTATCAGAATGGGTGTAACGACCCGAGAATCCGATTACCGGGAAGGCCCGATAACCCGAGACTCGCACCGCCACCCACGAGCCCGAAGACTCGGAAGGGTTAAAAGGATGGTGTGGAAACTACGCAAGCATCACAAATAATTGCAGAAATTAAACAGTTATGATATTAAGCAGGAAATGAATTAACATTTTACATGGTCCACAATAAAATAACAACAACAACAACAGTAGTCCACGACTAGTACAGTGACAAGAAAGAAAAGTACAGCTACACGGGGCATCCCCCGGCTCTGACCTCTGGCACTACCTCTGGGCACCCGCACCACGCTTCCGCTGCGCTCCAGACACGCTCCCCGAAGGTGGCGCCTCACCTGAAACACGGTGAAAACACGCAGGGAATGAGTCTCGGAACAAGACTCAGTAGGGATCACTCGAACCCTACCTCGAAAAACGAGAAACCACTACTCTAGCGGTAGAAAGGTACCTCGGAAAGGAAAGCCCTGTACTCTACAGAACTAGACCCTAACGGCACGCAAACCGACACACGTGCCACGGTACGAGAAGACCGAAACTCAACGGTCGAACCGTCAAAACCCGAAGGTCGGAAACACACGACTGACAGTCTGACACTCCGTACTCAACAGGAGTACCACCCACTAGAAGCACAGCCGGTAGCGTCCCCTGACGTCTTACACCGCACCGCAGGTGAACCGCCTGACATGGTAGGTCCTACCCGAGGCGCAAACACCGTACAAGTAACTACAACAAGTGACTAGCTGGGGTCACGCCCGTCGACGTGGGTCCAACCGCCCCCAACCACGTGTGCACACACAGACCGCGCGTCCCTGGTCTGGCCCTCTGACCGGTTTTCCCCTCAGCCGGACTCTGGCTGCAAGACGTGGGGCCCAACGGTAACCGGTCCACAAACCGTCTCTAAAGGTCAGCCCGTACACCACTCCCTGGTGCGACTAGCACACGCGTACTAGTAGGCTACGACTAGTGGAGGGTCACAGAAGGAGTAGACTCTCAAGTCTCGGAAAACAACGGTGCAACTGCAGGTACGAGGAACGCTCCTTGTACCAACACCGACGCACGGTGACCAGCTGCCAACAACATCTCCCGGTACACTCTGTACGACGAGAGACACACCGACGCAACCCGTACCCTTGAACGGTCCACACTGGGCCGCTCAGGGATGTGCGGTCACACAGGGACCGCACAAGGATTAGAACGGTCATATCAGGACCGTTCCACCCAGGGTCCAAACGACGGATAAACGGCCAACACAGGACCGTTCAAACAGATGTGCGGCCAACTCTTGACCGCACGTGGGTGAGGAACGGTCACCTACTGGCCGCTCGTCTCCCAACGGTAAAAAGCCTGGACGGTTAGTCCTTAGCCGCACTTGGGGAAGGGCGGCTACGGCTTAGCCGTTCAGGTGTTGTGCGGTCAGGGCCAGACCGCACATCCAACCATAGCGCTAGGGGATGTACGGCCAGCACCTGGCCGTGCAAGGGGTTATGCGGTCAGCTCCTGGCCGCACATCCCAGAGCACTGCACAACGGTCACAACCAACGGTCAAAACCCTTGGGGTTGGGCGGTAGCTGTGGGGCCGCACATTAGGATATGCGGTCCCACGATGGACCGCTCAAGCCCACTGCGCGCCAAGCCTCACCCAAAGCGCGCCGAGCCGATGAACGGTCCGAACGGAACCGCATAGGGGTTGTGCGGCCACTGGTTCGACCGCACATCGCTCACCGGCGAGAAAATGGCGAACCTCACCGGAATCGCCCAATCGGCCTCAAAACAAACCCCACGGAGGGGGAAATGGCGAGAGAAGAACCCCCAAGCCCCCTAGCATGCTCCTACGCCCTTAAACCGTGAAATCGGGGCTCAAAACGATGGATCGGACGAACTCACCCCGCGGCATGATCGACCCTTCCCGGCTCAAAATAAACCCCTCTCGACCTCGTCTCGAGCTGAAACTCACGGGGACGGAAGACATGAGGCTAAGGAACGTCACCCTACCTCCGGTCCGCGACGAAACGCTCCGATCCGAGCTCGAAGTCGCGAAGAACGCCGCTAGAATCTCGCCTCTCCACGCCTCCCACGCTCGCCGTATGCCCGCACGATCGCCACCACGTCACCCACGTCCTCGCGCCGTCGCACCGCCGCCGTCTGCAGCCGGAACGGGGGTCGGCACGGTCGAACGGGAGAGAAGGAGGGAGAGAGCCGGCCACGGTCGCGTGAGGGAGAGAGAGGAAGGAAGAAGAAGAAAAGAGAAAAGAAGAAAAAGAAAAGAAAAGAAAATGGGAATATATAGAAAATCCGATTTTTCGGAAAAATACCGAAAATTAGAAAAATACATTTCCGGAATCCTCGGAACGCACCGATCGCAACGGTACCACTCGTGCCTCGGGGAACTGCCCGGTTCGCCCGCAGCGAGCGTCCGAAGAAAAAGCCGAAACACACACCGGAAATCGGAAAACACACGCGGAAAAAGCCGCGGAACGCCTCCGGGCCTCCGAAACGACTCCGGATCGCGCCGATCCGAACACGAAAGATGTCCGAAACGAAATTTCGGACACAACGGAGCCGGACACTCCGAAAACTAGATCCGGGACCCATGAAGAAGGATCCGAAAGGTCCGGGATATTACAGCCCTCCCCCCTTAAGGAATTTCGTCCTCGAAATTGAGAACAACCCAAGGGGAAAGAAGAGGAAGACTCACTCAAACAGATACGGGAACTGCTGACGCATCTCGTCCTCACGTTCCCACGAAGCCTCACCACCAGAGTGTCGTTGCCACACGACCTTGACCAAGGGAATAACCTTGTTCCGCAGGCGCTGCTCTCGCCTATCCTCCACGCGGATCGGAAACTCTGGGAGAGAAAGATCTGGAGTCACCTCAGGCCAAACGGAAAACTCGAGCACATGAGAGTCATCGGGCATATATTTCCGCAACATAGAGACGTGGAACACGTCATGCACCGACGCCAACTCAGAGGGTAACTGCAACCGGTAAGCAACCTCACCGATGCGCTCCACAATCGCGAAAGGACCAATATAGCGGGGACTCAGCTTCCCACGCCGTCCAAACCGCATCACCCCCTTCATCGGAGAAACTCTCAAGAACACATGATCGCCCACGGCGAACTCGAGGGGCTGCCGCCTACGGTCAGCATAGCTCTTCTGCCGACTCTGGGCCGCCAACATGTTCTGACGAACCAGGTGCACAACATCCACACATTGCTGCACCAATTCCGGTCCCGTCAAAACACGCTCACCCACCTCAAACCAATCAAGTGGAGTCCGACAAGGACGCCCATACAATGCCTCATAAGGAGCCATGCCTATGCTCGAATGAAAGCTGTTGTTATAGGCAAACTCCACTAACGGTAGGTGATGAATCCAACTCCCCTGCCACTCCAGGCAGCAGGATCTCAGCATGTCCTCCAAAGTCTGAATGGTCCTCTCAGACTGACCATCTGACTGCGGATGATACGCCGAGCTAAATGCCAACTCCGTGCCAAGAGCTCGCTGGAAACTCCTCCAGAATCCAGAAGTGAAGCGCGGATCCCGATCCGACACGATCGAAATGGGAACCCCATGCAACGGAACGATCCGCTCCACATAAAGACGAGCCAACTTAGGCACGCTCCAGCTGACTTTGACCGGTAGCAACCGCGTCACCTTCGTCAGCCGATCCACCAGCAACCAAATACTGTCCTGCCCAGTCGGGGTTCTGGGCAACCCCACCACAAAATCCGTGGTCACATGGTCCCACTTCCAAGCAGGAACATCCAAGGGCTGGAGAGTACCGCCTGGTCGCTGATGCTCCGCCTTCACCTGCTGACAGATCAGGCACCTGGCCACAAACTCGGCAACATCTCTCTTCATGCCAGGCCACCAGAACTGCCTCCGCAAGTTCCGATACATCTTCGTCGCACCCGGGTGCACAGTGTACCTGCTCCCATGAGCCTCGCGTAACACCGCACGACGAACCTGCTCCTCCGCTGGGACGTACAGCCTGCCACGAAACCTCGCAGCACCGTCCTCGCCGAGCTCCACATCAGCCATCGCAAGAATCCGGGGCAACTCAGGGTCCGCATGCTGAGCCTCTGTCACCTGACGACGAATAGCAGGAGTGACAGTCAGACTCGCAAGCACTGCCAACCCTGGCTCCTGGGGAATCTTGAGCCTGAAAGATACTCGGGCACCTGTTCCCAGAGCCTCCACTTCCTCAGCATCAAGGTACTGATCACGACCTTCCTACTCAAGGCATCGGCGACGACATTCATCCTGCCCGGCTGATAAGACAGGGTGAAGTCATAGTCCTTCATGAACTCCATCCAACGCCTCTGTCTGAGGTTCAGATCTCTCTGCGAGAACACATACCTCAAACTCTGATGGTCAGTGAACACCTCGAACTTCTCACCGTACAGATAATGCCTCCAGATCTTCAGCGCGAAGATCACTGCCGCCAACTCAAGGTCATGGGTAGGGTAGTTCTCCTCATGGGGCTTTAGCTGCCGAGATGCATAAGCCACCACTCTACCATGCTGCATCAGAACAGCACCCAATCCGACGCCGGAAGCATCTGTACACACCACAAAACCTCCCGATCCAGAAGGCAAAACCAACACCGGAGCCGAGGTGAGCAATCTCTTCAGTTCCCTAAAGCTCTGCTCACACTCCTCGGACCAGACGAAAGGCACATCCTTCCGCGTGAGCCTCGTCATCGGGGTCGCAATGCGGGAAAAATCCTGGATAAACCGGCGATAATAACCCGCAAGCCCCAAGAAACTCCGGATCTCCGTCACCGACCTCGGCCTCGGCCATTGCATCACAGCCTCGACCTTGGCGGGATCCACGGAAATGCCATCACCAGAAATCACGTGCCCCAGAAAGTGCACCTCACTGAGCCAAAATTCGCACTTGCTGAGCTTCGCATACAACTGGTGATCTCGCAACGTCTGCAGCACCACACCCAAATGGTACGCATGCTCCTCAGCAGACCGCGAATAAACAAGGATGTCATCCACGAAAATGACCACGAACTGGTCCAAATACGGGTGGAACACCCTCTGCATCAAGTCCATGAAGGCTGCTGGGGCATTGGTGAGCCCAAACGGCATCACCAGAAACTCATAATGCCCGTACCTCGTACTGAACGCAGTCTTCTCCACATCGGACTCGCGAATTCTCAGCTGATAGTAACCGGACCGCAAATCAATCCGCGAGAACACTCGCGCAGACTGCAGCTGGTCGAACAAATCATCAATCCGCGGCAACGGATACTTGTTCTTAATGGTCACGTCATTCAGCTGCCGATAGTCAATGCACAGCCGCAGACTACCGTCCTTCTTCTTCACGAACAACACGGGCGCACCCCAAGGGGAAAAGCTCGGACGAATGTACCCCTTGGCCAACAGTTCCTGCAACTGCGCCCTCAACTCCCTCAACTCAGCGGGGGCCATACGGTAGGGAGCCTTCGCCAAAGGTCCCGTACCAGGTACAACCTCGATCACGAAATCGATCTCCCGCTGGGGAGGTAATCCAGGCAACTCCTCAGGAAAAACATCGGGAAACTCGCACACCACCGCAATGTCCTCGACATTCGGCTCCATCCGGTCAGACACAACCACAGACGCGAGAAAACCCTGACAACCTGAATCAAGCAATCGACGGGCTCGAATAGCAGAGATAAGAAATCGAGAAGAGGCGGAACGGATACCTTGGAAATAGAAGGTCCTCTTGCTCGGATGTTGGAAGTAGACCCTCTTCATCCCACAATCCACCACCGCTCCATGAGTCTCGAGCCAATCCATGCCTAGAATCACGTCGTAATCCCGAAGCTGCAACGCATACAACCTGCCTGGCATACTCCGCCCATCGATCCACACCGGAACCTGGTCGAAGCAATACGGAGTGACCATAAAGTCACCCGAAGGCAACTCCACAGCCAAATCACAGGACAACTGGGTCACCGGCTCCTCGACGCTCGACGCGAAATCCTCCGAAATGAACGAATGAGACGCGCCAGAATCAAATAAAACCCGAGCCGCACAACCCAAAATCTGAACGGTACCTTCCACGAGCTGCGACGCCATTGCCTCTGCCCTGGTCAAGTGCGTGATCTGGCCACGAGCTCTCTGCCTGCCTCCCACACTAGCTGACCTGGGTAGCGGCGGATACTGTCCCTGCTGCTGCTGCTGCTGGGAAACCTGCTGCTGCGGCGGCCTCTGAGGACAGTCACGCGCCATGTGCCCTGGCTGGTCACACCGAAAACAGATGATCGGCGCCGTGCACTGCCTGCCTGGGTGGGTCCCACTACACCGTGGACAAGGTCCTCGCGATCCACCCACCGATCCCTGTCGCTGCAAAGGAAACGGCTGCTGCACACTGCCCGATGAAGCCTGCCCCTGATCCTTGGACTTCTTCTTGCCGAACCCCTTCTTGAAGAACTTTTTGACCTTCGTGCCAAAGGACGCAGATCCTGTCACCGAAGCTGCCGATGCCGGTACTCCTGAACCACCCGACGCAGACTGAAAGAAACCCTGCTGCTGAGTAGCCGACTGCTGGCTGCGACCTGACACAGACTGCCCCTGGCTGATCGGTCCTCGAGTCCTCTGCATATCCATCTCCAAGGAAATCGCAACACGAGACGCCGTCTCGAGATCAGTGGCCCCATTCGCGATCAGATGGTGCCTCAGCTCCAACCTCAAGCCCTGCACAAACTGCGTCGTCCTCACCCTCTCATGCTCCATGATATGAGGTGCGTACCGACCCAGCTCGACAAATCGGGCCCTGTACTGCAACACGGACATGTCACCCTGCACCAGCTCCAGAAACTCCCGCATCCGCTGCGTAGCAACAATATCTGGACAGTACGTACGCTCGAAAGCACTGACAAAGTCATCCCACTCGATCTGCTCAAGCGGACGAAGCTGAAAGGACGTCTTCCACTCGGAAGACCACCACCTCCGAGCCGTACCCTGCAACTGGTTGTAGGCCAACACCACTCTGTCCTCGACAGCACTCTTCGCAGAACTGAACACCCGCTCCATCTCATCAAGCCAATCACGAGCCGCATCAGGGTCTGCCTGGCCGCTAAAGTAAGGTGGATGAAACTGCATGAAATCCCTCACTGCTCGGCCTGGCCCACCCCTGACTGACGAGCCCTCACCGGCCTCTCCGCCGAACTGCTGAGCCATGAGATGGTACATGCCACGGAGAAAACCCTCGGCCCCCGGAGCCCTCGCAGCATCCGCGGCCTCGGTAGCTCCCGGAACTCTGCTATGCTCCTCCTGGTCCCTCTGGACCCCCTGCTGGATCTCCTGGCCTCCAGCCGACTGCCCCTGCTGAGAGCGAGAACTCCTCCTCGGCGCCATCCTCGCTCCTTAAGCACAAGACAGAAAACTCAGAAACGGAAGGTCAGAATAAAACACGCGGTGCCCAATGCCAGCGTCACATGTACATCATCGTCTTGGACTAGTGGACCAATACAATTACCTATGATTCTCATGTAATTCCACAACCGCGCTCTGATACCAGCTGTAACGACCCGAGAATCCGATTACCGGGAAGGCCCGATAACCCGAGACTCGCACCGCCACCCACGAGCCCGAAGACTCGGAAGGGTTAAAAGGATGGTGTGGAAACTACACAAGCATCACAAATAATTGCAGAAATTAAACAGTTATGATATTAAGCAGGAAATGAATTAACATTTTACATGGTCCACAATAAAATAACAACAACAGCAACAGTAGTCCACGACTAGTACAGTGACAAGAAAGAAAAGTACAGCTACACGGGGCATCCCCCGGCTCTGACCTCTGGCACTACCTCTGGGCACCCGCACCACGCTTCCGCTGCGCTCCAGACACGCTCCCCGAAGGTGGCGCCTCACCTGAAACACGGTGAAAACACGCAGGGAATGAGTCTCGGAACAAGACTCAGTAGGGATCACTCGAACCCTACCTCGAAAAACGAGAAACCACTACTCTAGCGGTAGAAAGGTACCTCGGAAAGGAAAGCCCTGTACTCTACAGAACTAGACCCTAACGGCACGCAAACCGACACACGTGCCACGGTACGAGAAGACCGAAACTCAACGGTCGAACCGTCAAAACCCGAAGGTCGGAAACACACGACTGACAGTCTGACACTCCGTACTCAACAGGAGTACCACCCACTAGAAGCACAGCCGGTAGCGTCCCCTGACGTCTTACACCGCACCGCAGGTGAACCGCCTGACATGGTAGGTCCTACCCGAGGCGCAAACACCGTACAAGTAACTACAACAAGTGACTAGCTGGGGTCACGCCCGTCGACGTGGGTCCAACCGCCCCCAACCACGTGTGCACACACAGACCGCGCGTCCCTGGTCTGGCCCTCTGACCGGTTTTCCCCTCAGCCGGACTCTGGCTGCAAGACGTGGGGCCCAACGGTAACCGGTCCACAAACCGTCTCTAAAGGTCAGCCCGTACACCACTCCCTGGTGCGACTAGCACACGCGTACTAGTAGGCTACGACTAGTGGAGGGTCACAGAAGGAGTAGACTCTCAAGTCTCGGAAAACAACGGTGCAACTGCAGGTACGAGGAACGCTCCTTGTACCAACACCGACGCACGGTGACCAGCTGCCAACAACATCTCCCGGTACACTCTGTACGACGAGAGACACACCGACGCAACCCGTACCCTTGAACGGTCCACACTGGGCCGCTCAGGGATGTGCGGTCACACAGGGACCGCACAAGGATTAGAACGGTCATATCAGGACCGTTCCACCCAGGGTCCAAACGACGGATAAACGGCCAACACAGGACCGTTCAAACAGATGTGCGGCCAACTCTTGACCGCACGTGGGTGAGGAACGGTCACCTCCTGGCCGCTCGTCTCCCAACGGTAAAAAGCCTGGACGGTTAGTCCTTAGCCGCACTTGGGGAAGGGCGGCTACGGCTTAGCCGTTCAGGTGTTGTGCGGTCAGGGCCAGACCGCACATCCAACCATAGCGCTAGGGGATGTACGGCCAGCACCTGGCCGTGCAAGGGGTTATGCGGTCAGCTCCTGGCCGCACATCCCAGAGCACTGCACAACGGTCACAACCAACGGTCAAAACCCTTGGGGTTGGGCGGTAGCTGTGGGGCCGCACATTAGGATATGCGGTCCCACGATGGACCGCTCAAGCCCACTGCGCGCCAAGCCTCACCCAAAGCGCGCCGAGCCGATGAACGGTCCGAACGGAACCGCATAGGGGTTGTGCGGCCACTGGTTCGACCGCACATCGCTCACCGGCGAGAAAATGGCGAACCTCACCGGAATCGCCCAATCGGCCTCAAAACAAACCCCACGGAGGGGGAAATGGCGAGAGAAGAACCCCCAAGCCCCCTAGCATGCTCCTACGCCCTTAAACCGTGAAATCGGGGCTCAAAACGATGGATCGGACGAACTCACCCCGCGGCATGATCGACCCTTCCCGGCTCAAAATAAACCCCTCTCGACCTCGTCTCGAGCTGAAACTCACGGGGACGGAAGACATGAGGCTAAGGAACGTCACCCTACCTCCGGTCCGCGACGAAACGCTCCGATCCGAGCTCGAAGTCGCGAAGAACGCCGCTAGAATCTCGCCTCTCCACGCCTCCCACGCTCGCCGTATGCCCGCACGATCGCCACCACGTCACCCACGTCCTCGCGCCGTCGCACCGCCGCCGTCTGCAGCCGGAACGGGGGTCGGCACGGTCGAACGGGAGAGAAGGAGGGAGAGAGCCGGCCACGGTCGCGTGAGGGAGAGAGAGGAAGGAAGAAGAAGAAAAGAGAAAAGAAGAAAAAGAAAAGAAAAGAAAATGGGAATATATAGAAAATCCGATTTTTCGGAAAAATACCGAAAATTAGAAAAATACATTTCCGGAATCCTCGGAACGCACCGATCGCAACGGTACCACTCGTGCCTCGGGGAACTGCCCGGTTCGCCCGCAGCGAGCGTCCGAAGAAAAAGCCGAAACACACATCGGAAATCGGAAAACACACGCGGAAAAAGCCGCGGAACGCCTCCGGGCCTCCGAAACGACTCCGGATCGCGCCGATCCGAACACGAAAGATGTCCGAAACGAAATTTCGGACACAACGGAGCCGGACACTCCGAAAACCAGATCCGGGACCCACGAAGAAGGATCCGAAAGGTCCGGGATATTACAATGGGGTTGCAGAAAGAAGGAACCGAACGCTTAAAGAAATGGTTAGGACAATGTTAAGTCACTCTACCCTTCCTTTGTCTTTGTGGGGGGAGGCCTTAAAGACAGCTGTACACATTTTGAATAAGGTTCCTACTAAAGCTGCTCCTAAAACTCCCTATGAGTTGTGGAGTGATAGGAAACCTTCTGTGAGCTATATGCGCACTTGGGGATGTCCAGCTGAGGCCAGACCATATAACCCACAAGAAAAGGCTTTTGATCCTAGGACAACTAGTGGATTCTTCATTGGTTATCCAGAAAGATCAAAAGGGTATAAATTCTATTGTCCATCACATGTTCCCATCATTATAGAAATAGATAAGGCAAGGTTTCTCGAGGATGGCGGAGTTAGTGGGAGTGGACCTTCTCGAGAGATTTCTTTTGAGGAGTTACAGGATCAGGTTGAAATACCTGCAACAACTGACAACTTTGTTCCTATATTTATTCCTCAGAATGATATTCAGAGGGAACAAGAAGTTGTAGTTGGTCCACCTCAAGTGGCTCCAGAGCCAGAAGATGCTGCAATAGTTGACCAACCACCTCCTCAGGTGGATCAGGGGCCAGCACTACGCAGATCTGAGAGAGTTAGGAGACCTGCCATATCTGATGAGTTTTTGGTATACCTACAGGAGGATCATGTAGACAGGGGTGACATTGATGATCCAGTGACATTTTCACAAGCCATGAAAAGTGAAAAGTCCACATATTGGTTTGAAGCCATGAAGGAAGAGCTTGACTCAATGGCTAAAAATCAAGTCTGGGATCTCGTTGACTTGCCTAAAGGGTCCAAACTTATTGGATGCAAAGGGTATTCAAAACTAAAGTGGACTCTAAAGGTAAAGTTGAGAGACATAAGGCCAGATTGGTGGCTAAAGGTTTCACTCAGAGGGAGGGCATTGACTATGATGAGACCTTCTCTCCAGTTTCTAAGAAGCTCTCATTCAGGTTAGTCATGGCCTTAGTAGCTCATTTTGATTTAGAGTTACACCAAATGGATGTGAAAACGGCATTTCTCAATGGGGACCTAGATAAAGAAGTGTATATGGAGCAACCTCAGGGGTTTCATGCTAAGGGAAAAGAACACTTGGTATGCAAATTAAAGAAATCCATTTATGGACTTAAGCAAGCCTCCCGTCAATGGTTCATAAAGTTTAGTGAAATCATTTTATCCTTTGGGTTTAAGGAAAACATCATTGATGAATGTTTATACCTAAAGGTCAGTGGGAGTAAATTCATTATCTTGCTTTTGTATGTGGATGACATCTTGCTTGCTAGTAGTGATCTTGGTTTGTTGCATGAAACTAAGGCTTTTCTTTCTAAGAACTTTGAGATGAAGGATATGGGTGATGCCTGTTATGTCTTAGGCATTGAGATCACCAGAGATAGATCTTCTGGTACACTTGGTCTTTCTCAGAAAGCTTACATCTCAAAGATCTTGGAAAGGTTCAACATGCAATTCTGTGCACCCGATAAAGTACCTATTGTGAAAGGAGATAAATTCAGTGATTTGCAGTGTCCTAAGAATGACTTAGAAAGGAAGCAGATGGAGCTTATTCCTTATACTTCAGCTGTTGGGAGCTTGATGTACCTTCAGACTTGTACACGTCCAGATATTGTGTAACGACCCGAGAATCCGATTACCGGGAAGGCCCGATAACCCGAGACTCGCACCGCCGCCCACGAGCCAGGAGGGCTCGGAAGGGCTAAAAGGAGTGTGGAGGCACAAAGAAATAGGAAATAAAGCAGGACAACCAACAACAACAAGCTGAAGGAAAGAACAGCAACAGCTACGACAGAGTCCAGTCCAACCGAAAGTACAGTCTAAAGCAGTAAAACGTACCACGTGCCAAGCGAACACTCGGCCCGGCAAGCTGGCAACAGAGAACCTCCGCTCCGCACCCTCGAACCACGAGGAAGAACCGCCACACCTGAAAAGCAGGGAATGAGTCTCCAAAACAGAGACTCAGCAGGGATCCCGCGGAACCCCAACCGGAAACAACGGCGGTAGCGGAAAGGAGAGCTACAACTACAGCAGGAACAGCAAACCGGTGGCCGGTCAAAAACTCGGCACTACAGCTACTCCTACTGCACCGGAAGGTACACCTCGGTCACGCAGACGAAGCTACCGAACCACACTAGTACCACCTACCGAAGCAAGAACACACGGCAACCACGCCGTAGAGGCCTGTCCCTCGGACACAGCCGACCTGGACACGCTGTCCAAGGTGCGACCCCGACCATCCGATCGCGGGTACCGCACAACAAGACCCAACCTCGGTAAAGCCACTAGCATTAGACCCTTGGCGCGAAAACCAACACACGCGCCACGGCGAAACAACCGAACTCAACGGTCAACACGACCGAAAACCCGAAGGTCGAAATCACGGAAACTGATAGTCTGTCACTCCGTACTCGACAGGAGTACCACCCACTAGAAGCACAGCCGGTAGCGTCCCCTGACGTCTTACACCGCACCGCAGGTGAACCGCCTGACGTGGTAGGTCCTACCCGAGGCGCGAACACCGTACAAGTAACCACAAACAAGTGACTAGCTGGGGTCACGCCCGTCGACGTGGGTCCAACCGCCCCCAACCACGTGTGCACACACAGACCACGCGTCCCTGGTCTGGTCCTCTGACCGGTTTTCCCCTCAGCCGGACTCTGGCTGCAAGACGTGGGGCCCGACGGCAACCGGTCCACAAACCGCCTCTAAGGGTAAGCCCGTACACCACTCCCTGGTGCGACTAGCACACGCGTACTAGTAGGCTACGACTAGTGGAGGGTCACTGAAGGAGTAGACTCTCAAGTCAACGGAAAACAACGTCCGCATCCGACAAAGTACGGGGACCATCCCACGTACTAGCACCGTCGCACGATGACCACAGTCGGAGAAGAAACGGGACTCACAGTCCACAGCCGCGCACACACCCTGCGCGAGAGTCGAGAAAACCCAAGTGACGCTAAGTCACTGGGCTCTGGACAGTCCTCTAGACGCCCTACACCCAACGGTCCTTGAGTCACAGGACTCGGGGTCAAGACCGTTGCACGCAACAGCACAAGGCCGTCAATCTAGTCCAAGCTCTAGGTCTAAAACCACTGTAGCACGAATACCGAGGCAGCTCACGAGCCGCCGAAACCATTCCCTTGGGAAGGGAACTCACAGGACTAAGGCCACACACACGGCCCACGCGGAAAGCACAGAAGCACGATTCCCAAGGCAACTTGCACACCACCAAGCTGCAGCCCAACTCAAGGAAAAGAGGGAAGCCTCCAGCCCCAGACTGGACAACTGGGCTCGCAGCCCAAGGCCTCACACAGGACCCACTCGGGGATCGCTTTTCGGAGAAACCGATGACACACGTCAACACACGGTGACACGAGTCGAGAACTCTACAACCGGGACTCCAACGTACCACGACACCTGGCCCCGACGACGTGCACAACATCCGTCAGGCCACAGGTCGGCACGTGGTTCGAGAACCACACACCCGGGACTCGAATCAGCCAAAACGGAAACACCGGGTTAGACTGGCACATGTGCGGTTCACCCTGGGCCGCTCAAGGGATGTGCGGCTAGGGTACAGCCGCTCAAAAGACATGCGGTCAGGCAGGAGCCGCACAAGGCTCTAATCGGACTAACCCCAAATGGAGGATGGACGGTTAGGGCTGGACCGCCCAAGGGGATGTGCGGCCAAGGATCGTCCGCACAACCTAACCGACCTACTCCAGTGCCGGTCAAAACGGTTTTGACCAAACCGCACAACCCAACCGACACTAAACTGTTGACCAAGGGTCAACTGGGATATGCGGTCAGCTCCTGGCCGCACAAGCCCACGGAAGGACAGACGGCTGGGTACCAACCGTCCATGGGGGAGACATGCGGTTCTCACCTGGCCGCACATCAAATGTGCGGTCTATCGTGCGACCGCACAACCCCAAAACCAAGAGAAAATGAACGGGCCAAAGGCAACCGCCCTCGCGATGGACGGGCCCGGTTCGACCGCCCAACCATCACGGCGGGTAAACCCAGGGGGTCTCCCGATCGTAGCCTTTCCACGCCCCGTTCGTGCCGAAACGAAGGGGATACAACCACAACCACCCTGGCAATCACGTGGACTCCGACCGGAGTCAAAACGACGCACGAATCGCGAGAAACGAGCGATTCTACCGAAGTTACCCAAAAAGGGTTACCGAGCTTCTCGGAGCTCTACCGGTCCAACGGGACCACCAATCGAGACGAAATCAGGGGGAAAAGAACGCTCTCGCCCCAAGGAATCCGTTGACAGTAACCGATCTGGAAACCGTCGCCGTTTCCCGACCGACCCTACGAAACCCACAAAACCACAGTTTCGCTAGAACGGACCCAAACACAGCTGTTTCCGCGCCGAACGACGTGCAATGGCAGGGGAAACGAGCAGAACGCAGTGGTGTTCCGTCACCCTACCTCCACCGAAGAAACCGTGCGCCGAAGCGACTAATCCACGCCGAAAACCGCCCGGAACGCGAACGACGCCATCTCGGAATCCACCGAGGGATCGCGCCCGCCTCCGCCTCGATCCTCATCCATCCTCGCCCGCGCCGTCCCCGCCTCGCCCGTACTCCGCCCCGTCGGCCGCCGGAGAGAGAGGGAGAGAGGAGAGAGCGTGAGAAGAGAGAGGGAGAGAAATGAGAAATGAGAGGGGAGAGAGAGAGAAAAGCTATTTATAGGGAAATCCGGAAAATCGGAAAAATCCAGAAAAATAGAAAATCACACCCTCGCGATCCTCGGAACGCACCGATCGCAACGGTACCACTCGCGCCCTGGTGAACGGCCCGGTTCACCCGCAACGAGGTTCCGAAGGGAAAGCCGAAACCCACGCCGGGAATCGGAAAACACACGCGGAAAAAGCCGCGGAACGCCTCCGGGCCTCCGAAACGACTCCGGATCGCACCGATCCGAACACGAAAGATGTCCGAAACGAAATTTCAGACAAAACAGAGTTGGACAATCCGAGAAACCAGATCCGGAGCCCACGAAAAGGATCCGAAGAATCCGGGGCATTACAGCCCTCCCCCCTTAAAGGAATTTCGTCCTCGAAATTCAGGACCAAGCACGAAGTCCCAGGGGAAGAACACAGAATCACTGACACGCTGTCAGAGCCCCAGCACAGAAAACCTCGATTCTCACGAAAACACCGATCCTGAGGGACACAGCCAGACTTACGATCACAAGCAACACCTCGCTCCTCGCGCCGAGCACACAGGCCAACAGAGCAGGCATATACCAAAGGACACAGTCCGGCATCACCTCAGACAACGCGAGAATCCACCGTGGCGCCGCAGCCACGATCTCGCTCACCGAGGAAACACAACCCTCGACACGAGCAACAGCTACTGATCCACCCCAGGGTCAGCAGACAAAACACACATCAGCTTCACAACCAGCTGACAGGTCGCACACCCTCCTCAAGGGAGCAACCAACACAGAGCCTCCACCAGCTCAAGCAGCCAGCTCAACAGACCGCAACCAGCACATCGGCTCAACACCAAGAAACACCCCACACATGGCAAGCCGAAAGCCGGGCACAACACCGTGCCAATTCTCGTCAGAAGACAAACTTCGACAAAGTCCAGATCCCATCCGGAAAGGCACATCACAGAAACGACCACCAAAGGTCTCGCTGGCACACGGCTCTCGCCACGCTCGAGCCCCAACAACCAGCATCTTCTGTCTCTGAAAAGACCATCCACTGGTCGCCAAATACACGTCAACGGGAAACCTCCACCGGCCCAACAGGCACGATCCAATTCACAGCAGGCCATCCGCTGACTCACACATAGACCGATGCCACATCTCGAGCTACACTCCTCTCGGACTCCGCATCCGAGCTCGATCATCGCGCCAACTCGACCCTCTCGGGGAGCACGACGAAACCAAATGACAGAACATGGCGTCTTCAGTCATCACCCTACGGGACTCAGACTCATAGGGAACCACCCCATGCTAATCACCAAACCAGGGATAACCTTGCGACACCAACGTCCTATCAAAGACCACCAACCGACGCTAATCTCACAGAAGGCCTCCGCCCACAAGCGTCACTCATCCATCTGGTCTCATCACATCCTTCGATCAAACCAAGTGGACACCTGCCAATCCCGATTCCGCCCTTACCACAGAGCCACGGGACACCACCTGAATAGCGCTCGTGGGTCCCTAAGCAATAAACATCTCACCGTCACAATCCGACAAGATCGTAGAACCAACAGGAAGCCCACAGCCTGCCAGAGACCACTTCTCCAAAAACGATCTTATCCGAGGACACGACTGGGAACACAAGTCGGGCACCAAGCCGCCGACTCTGACCAACACGTCCTCGACCATCGTCAGGCGACATCCTCAACAACCCCATCCAGGTCCAATACCGACGCCTGACACGGCTTCCAACACAGGAACAGGGTACTCATGCGGCGCACTAGCCAGCACATTCCCCAACACTCCATCCTGCCAGTGCCAAGAACCATAATACCTCGAGCAACGGCACGGCAAAATCACGTTTCACACCAAGGAACCCATCCTCCGATGCTCAACGCAAACTCAGGAATCCGCCCGTAGCAACCAACGCTACGATCCTGAACTAGTGGGTCACAAGCCCACCACGCTTCCGCTGCGTACTCAGATCCGCGCACACAGCCGAGAAAGCAAACGCCGCCCAACCAGCGCTCGTCCTTTCGGAACAGCACCGGCACACCCTCACACGACAAGGGAATGGGCACAACTTCTCACAGACAACCACCTTGCCAAGACAAGGAGCACGTCTCGCACGGACTTCATGGCACACAAGGCCAACCAATCCGGGCACACAATGCAAGACGGCAAACCTTAACCCAACACAATCTCTCCAACCAAAGGAGAAACCAGCGCACTTTCGACCAACGGAAGAACTCCACGCTCGACCTGACCTCAAACCTCGCACACGCTGGGAACAGCACCATCCAGCACCAAGGAAAACCATCGCTTCCATCAGGTCAGCGCCCACTACAAGAAAAAGTGGCTATAGCGACCGCATTAGCGACCGCTTTAATCGGTCGCTAGTCGGTCCCAAATAGAGACCAATTCGGCGACCGAAATAATCGGTCGCACATCTGAGACCTATTGGCGACCGAACTAAATTCGGTCGCCAATCGGTCGCTGATCCCGTTATACTCCCCCCCTGCGACCCCCGCCCGCCCGAGCCCCTCCCCGCCCGAGCCCTCCCTCCCGCCCTCCACCCTCCCGACCGAACTAAATTCGGTCGCCAATCGGTCGCTGATCCCGTTATACTCCCCCCTGCGACCCCCGCCCGCCCGAGCCCCTCCCCGCCCGAGCCCTCCCTCCCGCCCTCCCCCCTCCCGCCCGAGCCCCCTTCCCCTGCGGCCCCCTCCCCCTGCGGCCCCCTCTCCGCCCTAGCCCCCCCTCCACCCTCCCGCCCGAGCCCCCGCCCGAGCCCCCTTCCCCTGCGGCCCCCTCCCCCTGCGGCCCCCTCTCCGCCCTAGCCCCCCTCCTCCGCCGGAGTCCCCCCTTCCCCTGCGGCCTCCCGCCCGAGCCCCCCTCCGCCGGAGCCCCCCCTCCCCCTGCGGCCTCCCGCCCGAGCCCCCCTCCTCCGCCCGAGCCCCCCTCCCCGTGCGGCCTCCCGCCCGAGGCCCCCTCCGCGCCGCTCGCCTCGCCGTCGTCGCCGCGCCGCTCGCCTCGCCGTCGCCGCTCGCCGTCGCCGTCGTCGCCGGCTTCCTCTCTCTCACACACAGGTACCTCTCTCTCTCTCTCTCTCTCTCTCTCTCTCTCTCTCTCCAACCCGCCGCGGCCCCCCCACAGGTACCCCTCTCTCTCTCTCTCTCTCTCTCTCTCTCTCT
The DNA here is from genome assembly GCA_022559845.1 of Amorphophallus konjac. Taxonomy (NCBI): domain Eukaryota; kingdom Viridiplantae; phylum Streptophyta; class Magnoliopsida; order Alismatales; family Araceae; genus Amorphophallus; species Amorphophallus konjac. Next base: position 560,196,520 of record CM040121.1, on the reverse strand, counting down.
CTCTCTCTCTCTCTCTCTCTCTCCAACCCGCCGCTGCCCTCTCTCTCTCTCTCTCTCTCTCTCTCTCTCTCTCCAACCCGCCGCTGCCCCCCCCAAGGTACCTCTCTCTCTCTCTCTCTCTCTCTCTCTCCAACCCGCCGCGGCCCCCCCCCCCACAGGTATCTCTCTCTCTCTCTCTCTCTCTCTCCAACCCGCCCCCCCCACAGGTACCCCTCTCTCTCTCTCTCTCTCTCTCTCTCTCTCTCTCCAACCCGCCGCGGCCCCCCCCCCACAGGTACCTCTCTCTCTCTCTCTCTCTCTCTCTCTCTCTCTCCAACCCGCCCCCCCACAGGTACCCCTCTCTCTCTCTCTCTCTCTCTCTCTCTCTCTCTCTCTCTCTCCAACCCGCCGCGGCCCCCCCACCCCAACCCCCTGCAGGGAATTTAATGTGAAAATTTTGTTTAGGCCATGCTAATTTTTTGTTTAGGGCATTTCATAGTCCATGTTATTGTTAATATGATAGAATATTATTTTGTGCACTTTTCAGGTGTTTGGGTGCTTTATATTGCCTTTATTAACAGTCATATGGACCTTCCATTTTTTGTAGTAAAATACCAGTGCATGTAAATAGTCATTTTTGTGTGTTAGCATGATAATATATTCACAAACATGTGTTGTATTTGGATTGGCCTCACCTCTCCTTTCCTAATGATTAGTGTAAGGTTTTTAAGGGTTTAGTGTTTAGTGTTTAAGGTTTAGGGTTTTAGATTTAGGTTTTAGGTACTAGATTTAGGTTTTACTCTTTTAAGGTTTAGGATTTTTAGGGTTTAAGGTGTTTAGGGCTTTTAGGGTTTAGGGTTTAGGATTTTAAGCTTTATGGTTTAGGGTTTGGGGCTTTAGGGTTAGGATTTAAGGGTTAGGTGTTAGGGTTTAGGAAGGGTTTCAGGGCTACAGGTTTTTGGACTTCGATTTTAAGTGTGGGTTTTTCGGTTTACGGTTGCTAGGCTTAGGGTTGAGGGGCTGTTTAGTGTTTAAGGTTTAAGGGCTTACGGTTTTAAGATTTAAAGTTTAAGGTTTGACAGTTTTGAGGTTTAGTAGTTTATGTATTAGGGGTGGGGTAAGGGGTTCAATGTGGGTTTAGGATTTTAGTGTTTTAAATTTTATGGTTTTTAATTATTTTAGGGTTTTACAGTTTAGGGGGTTATGAGTTTATTTTTTTATGTTTAGGGTTTAACATATAGGGTTAGGGTTTAAGGTTTAGGGTTATTTAGGGTTTAGGTTTTTGGGTTTAGGGTTAGTTGTTTGGTGTTTAGGTTTGTTTGCATTTTATATTTGGCATATGAGTTTAGGGTTTTGGATTTAGCATTTGGGGTTTTTGGTTTAGCGGTTAGGGGGGTGGATTACGGTTTTGAGAGTTTAGGCTTTAGGGGTTTTTGGTTTAGTGGGTCTAGTTTCTAAGGATTTTAGGTTTTAGGGTTTAGGGTTTTTCATGTTTTTAGGGTTTATAGTTATTACAATTTAGGATTTTTAGGGTTTAGGGTTTTTCGAGTTTTTATGGTTTATAGATATTATGGTTTCATATTTTTAAGGTTTAGGGTTTAGGGTTTAAGGTTTTCAAGATTTATGGTTTAATGTTTTGAGTTTAGGGTTTAATGTTTTTAAGGTTTAAGGTTCTTGGGGCTTTTAGGGTTTTACATATAGGTTTACATTTTTGGGTTTCTTTTATTTAGGGTTTGATGTTATTAGTGATTTTAGGGTTTATGATTTTAAATTTATGGTTTATGGTTTAGAGTTTATAGTATTAAGATTTTTGATTTTTAGGTTTAGGAGTTTTAGGGTTTAAGGTTTAGGATTTAGGGTTTTTCAGATTTAGTCTTTTATGTTTGTGGTTTTTAAGGATTTTAGAGTTTCTAGTTTTAGGGGTAACTCAAGATTTAGGGTTTTAAGGTTTAGGGTTTGGGATTTTTAGTTTGAGGGTTTGGGGTTTAGCAATCGGTGGTTTAGCAGTTTAGGAGTTTAAGGGATCGTAGTGGGGTTAGGGGTTAGGGGAGGGTTTAAGATTTATAATTTTTAAGGGTTTTATGGTTTTATGATTTAGGGGGTTCGGGGTCTGCAGTTTAGTGTTTTTAGGGGTTTTAGGGCTTACGTTTTTTTTTCTATAGGGTTTACAATTTTTACGGGTTTAGGGTTTAAGGTTTAGGGATTTGGGAATAGGTTTAGGTTTTAGGATTTTAGATTTAGGTTTGAGCAAATCGCTCAAAAGTGCAATTTGCAAATGCACTTGGTTTATAATCAAAGCCGTCGGGGTCCGGGGGTCCAGAATGTGAAATACTGATCCGATCGGCATTCCGATCATTCCAACACAACCTGGGAGGTAGACGTGACTTGTCAGAGCTGACGGATTCTAAATCGGACTACCGGTTTGAGCCCGACGCTCAAAAGTGCAATTTGCAAATGCACTTGGTTTATAATCAAAGCCGTCGGGGTCCGGGGGTCGAGAATGTGAAATACTGATCCGATCGGCATTCCGATCATTCCAACACGACCTGGGAGGTAGACGTGACTTGTCAGAGCTGACGGATTCTAAATCGGACATCCGGTTTGAGCCCGACGCTCAAAAGTGCAATTTGCAAATGCACTTGGTTTATAATCAAAGCCGTCGGGGTCCGGGGGTCCAGAATGTGAAATACTGATCCGATCGGCATTCCGATCATTCCAACACGACCTGGGAGGTAGACGTGACTTGTCAGAGCTGACGGATTCTAAATCGGACTACCGATTTGAGCAAAACGTTTAAAATTATCATTCGTCAATTTCACTTCAATGAAAAACATCTTGCTTTTAATTTTCAAGAATAATTGATTTCTTTATTAAAGAATTGATTTTAATTTTTTTAAATGATATACAGGATCATCCGTCGCGAGATGTTGGACGAGACGACGACCAGGATGACACATATGCGGAGGATTTGTGATTTCATTTTAGTTATTTGTATGTTGCCATTTTATTATGGATGTATGATTAATTTGTGTGTTTGTATGTGATGAATTTGAAATTTGTGGAGATTATGAGTTGTGTAGTTGATTTATATGTTTTTATGAAATTGTTATGTAACAGGTTATTTATTTTATTAAATTGTTATTTATCAGGTGATTTATAGTAGCTTTATATTAATTTTTGAAAAAAAAAATTTAATTAGCGACCGCATGGAGACCGAATAGCGACCGCTGAAAATATTAACTTGTATACAGGCCCACAAGTGCCTATACTATATACGCTTGATGAAGTCTTTCTATAGCTTTTCTATGCTGCAGATTGTTTGTTCTCTTCTTCTAGATTACTTCTTCTGTGTTAGTCTTTAATCAAGGATACTACATTAGCGAGGAAAATTTTCCTCACACAGTTACTAGCTTGCATGAACTGCAAGTGTCAGACTTCATATTCATTTGAGTCTTTGTTTATTGCAGATTGTTTGCTCATTTCTTGTCCGAGATATGGGGATTGATTGGCGAATGGGAGCTGAATGGTTTGAGAAATGTCTTTTGGACTACGATCCATGTTCTAATTATGGAAACTGGACTTATGGGGCAGGTTAAGCTCTTTTGCAGACTTCTCTATTCCATTTTTTAAATTTTCACTTCATGGGCCTTCTGTGAATTTTCATTTTTATGATGAGAGACTCAATCATAAGGTAAGGTTCACCTGAGACTAACACACCTAAGTGATACTTCAGGAATCACGGGAGATAAGCTGATTGCTTTCACATTTTTCTATGTTCATTAATTTGCTTGGTACTAACCAAATGTATTATTTATGACAGGTGTTGGAAACGACTGGGGTGTATTTTACTGCATCTTGAGGGTTCCACTTGTGAAACTTTGGCTGCTCTTAGTGGAGATGGAATTGCATTCTATGTCTTGTGGCCACATTATCCCCTTTGGATAACTTCTCATGTTGCCGTCTCCAACTGAATGAATTTTATTGCTTTCAGGTATTTTCCATGATTCCTGGTTTTAGCTCGGAGTTGATGCCGAAAGGTCGTGAACAGGAAAGCCAGGCAAAGATCAAGCGATACATGTACGTGATGGGTTCTATGACCAATGAAGGTACTCTCATGGTGTTTTCTTCTTCCATATTGTCCATTATACATGTGAATATCAATATACTCATTCTGCTGTTTATATTTGACATAGCTTTTATTTCAATCTTGGGCGTAAGACTGGATGATGATGATAGTGCTATGGTGTCATGGTGTGTACCCATCATGCATTGTGATCAATGTCCATATAAGTAAACTAGCAGAGTACAGCCCACTTCAAGTGTTTCTGGCAGTACATTATGATTATTCCACCATTTACCTGTGAATATGTATTTGATCCCGGGCGCATGAATTATTTCTCTCCACTGTTTCATGCAAGCTTTGTAAATGGGGAAGGAGATCATGAGCTCATTAACCTGAGGTGGGAATTGCTTTTGGATGAAGTATGATCATTACATCGACCGTAGTCTTGAAGTCGGGAGTGTTTAACCTTTCCAAGTCTCTCATAATCCAACAGTCATTTACCTTTCCACTTATTTGATCCACAATCCCATTAAATTTGAGGAAGTGATCCTTGTTATGACACGACCACTCCGACGGACAGAGTGACCTCTCAAGATCTCGATCCGCACAACAAGAAGGGAGGAAGAAGAAGGAACAATCACACAAGATAGGAACACATATTTACGTGGTTCGGAGGTTACCCCCTACGTCCACGGGCGACGGCGACAGTGGAACTTCACTAGATGTGGAGAAATATACAAAGAAGTCAGCACCCCAACTTGGAGGAACAAATCCTCTCACAAGAAACTCTCTCAAACTTGGAGGAACAACTGACGGAATCCAAATCGGATGCCCGGTTTGAGCTCGGCGCTCAAACTTCATTTTTAAAATACACTTAGTTCAAATGAACTGTTAGGACGGGGCATTTGGTTCTAAAATCTGAAATACCGGTCGGATGGCCGTGCCGATCATTCCAATACGACCGGGGAGATGAAAGTGACTTGTCAGAACTGACGGAATCCAAATCGGATGCCCGGTTTGAGCTCGGCGCTCAAACTTCATTTTTAAAATACACTTAGTTCAAATGAACTGTTAGGACGGGTCCGGGGGTCTAAAATTCGAAATACCGGTCGGATGGCCGTGCCGATCATTCCAATACGACCGGGGAGATGAAAGTGACTTGTCAGAACTGACGGAATCCAAATCGGATGCCCGGTTTGAGCTCGGCGCTCAAACTTCATTTTTAAAATACACTTAGTTCAAATGAACTGTTAGGACGGGGCATTTGGTTCTAAAATCTGAAATACCGGTCGGATGGCCGTGCCGATCATTCCAATACGACCGGGGAGATGAAAGTGACTTGTCAGAACTGACGGAATCCAAATCGGATGCCCGGTTTGAGCTCGGCGCTCAAACTTCATTTTTAAAATACACTTAGTTCAAATGAACTGTTAGGACGGGTCCGGGGGTCTAAAATTCGAAATACCGGTCGGATGGCCGTGCCGATCATTCCAATACGACCGGGGAGATGAAAGTGACTTGTCAGAACTGACGGAATCCAAATCGGATGCCCGGTTTGAGCTCGGCGCTCAAACTTCATTTTTAAAATACAAGATGAAATTTGAACTTATATTGTGTGTGTGTATTTATATATATGAAAATGAGCTGGCTTAAACTATTGGCATACTCTTGTTAATGCTTGATTTCTTTATTAAGTCTTGTTAATGCTTGATTTCTTTATTAAGGATTTGATTATAATTTTTTTAAATGATATACAGGATCATCCGTCGCGAGATGTTGGACGAGACGACGACCAGGATGATGTTGGACGAGACGACGACCAGGATGAGACATATGTGGAGGATTTGTGATTTTATTTTAGTTGTGTATGTTGTCATTTTATTATTATGGATGTATGATTAATTTGTGATTTTATTTTAATTGTGTGTAATTTGAGGTTCGTGGAGATTGTGATCCGTGTAGTTGATTTATTATTGTTTTATGAAATTGTTATTTATCAGGTGCTTGTATGTGATGAATTTGAGATTTGTCGATATTGTTGTCTGTGTAGTTGATTTTATATTTATGTTATGAATTTGTTATTTATCAGGTAATTTATTTATCAGTTTAAATAAATTTTTAAAAAAAAAATAATGCAAAATTAGCGACCGCATGGAGACTGAATTGCGACCGAATAGCGACTATACGTTATATTTCTTTTATTAAATAATTATACTTGGCGACCGACTAGCGACCGAATTGAGACCGAATAAATCCAATAGGTTAATTTTATTTTTAAAAATACAACATAATTAGAGACCGAATAGCGACCGAATTGAGACCGACTTAATTAGCGACCGATTATAATCGGTCTCTGGTAACGACTGATACTGCGACCGAATTATGTCGGTCGCTATATAGCGACTAGTATATAGCGACCGACATGTTCGGTCGCTAGATAGTCTCTGTTCGGTCGCAATGCAGATTTGCGACCGATCTACGACTGAATAGCGACCGCTAGGTCGGTCGCTATCCGCGATTTTTCTTGTAGTGGCCTCCGACACACTCGACGAGTGTCACGTCGGACCACCATCACAGCATCTCTCGATGCACCACCGCTGCAATTCCTCGAACTGCAACACGGCATGCCAAGAGCCGCCACACGAGCCATAACCGACAACCGCCGATGCTCACCCTCGAGTCCCGAAACTCACCGCGGAGCCTTCACATCTCAAGCCAACTCCAGGGCGAACACAACCCATCCACTGACAGAAGCACAGGAGCAAAGACTTAACGGGACATCTCTGCCAAATCCTGCCTCGAAATCAGCAGAACGATCAGGACCGACACGTCATTTCTGACGCAACAGAGCACGACAAAACATCAGGCTCGACGAAACAGCAACCCACCGAGAAGACATTCCGCTCACCGGAGCACACTTCTCGATCAGAACGCCTCAGGAGCTGGACAAACCTCAAGCTGGAGTGACCAAAAACCGACAGCAGCTCCCTCAGAGCACGCTCACGGCCACTTAACCAAGAACAGTCCGCACCAGCCACCTGACCACGCTGCAGGTTCCTCGAACGCAGCACCGCGAACTCACGCCTGCCAGCAACCTCTGCCCAACGCAGCACAACCAGGGCCACCACCGATGAGGGAGAAGGCTCTCGACCTCGATCCTTAGACCCCATGTTGGCACGAAAGCCGCGGGCAGCAACCACCTCACAGCGCCGCACAGCGCACCCAAGCGAGAAACAAGGCGGGAAGCGAACACAAAACCCTAAGCCAGCTGCCGACTGTACTGGACCTTATGGACTCTGATCACTGCAATATCTCGAATTCCTATGCACGCCCACAACCACCGCTCTGATACCAGCTGTAACGACCCGAGAATCCGATTACCGGGAAGGCCCGATAACCCGAGACTCGCACCGCCGCCCACGAGCCAGGAGGGCTCGGAAGGGCTAAAAGGAGTGTGGAGGCACAAAGAAATAGGAAATAAAGCAGGACAACCAACAACAACAAGCTGAAGGAAAGAACAGCAACAGCTACGACAGAGTCCAGTCCAACCGAAAGTACAGTCTAAAGCAGTAAAACGTACCACGTGCCAAGCGAACACTCGGCCCGGCAAGCTGGCAACAGAGAACCTCCGCTCCGCACCCTCGAACCACGAGGAAGAACCGCCACACCTGAAAAGCAGGGAATGAGTCTCCAAAACAGAGACTCAGCAGGGATCCCGCGGAACCCCAACCGGAAACAACGGCGGTAGCGGAAAGGAGAGCTACAACTACAGCAGGAACAGCAAACCGGTGGCCGGTCAAAAACTCGGCACTACAGCTACTCCTACTGCACCGGAAGGTACACCTCGGTCACGCAGACGAAGCTACCGAACCACACTAGTACCACCTACCGAAGCAAGAACACACGGCAACCACGCCGTAGAGGCCTGTCCCTCGGACACAGCCGACCTGGACACGCTGTCCAAGGTGCGACCCCGACCATCCGATCGCGGGTACCGCACAACAAGACCCAACCTCGGTAAAGCCACTAGCATTAGACCCTTGGCGCGAAAACCAACACACGCGCCACGGCGAAACAACCGAACTCAACGGTCAACACGACCGAAAACCCGAAGGTCGAAATCACGGAAACTGATAGTCTGTCACTCCGTACTCGACAGGAGTACCACCCACTAGAAGCACAGCCGGTAGCGTCCCCTGACGTCTTACACCGCACCGCAGGTGAACCGCCTGACGTGGTAGGTCCTACCCGAGGCGCGAACACCGTACAAGTAACCACAAACAAGTGACTAGCTGGGGTCACGCCCGTCGACGTGGGTCCAACCGCCCCCAACCACGTGTGCACACACAGACCACGCGTCCCTGGTCTGGTCCTCTGACCGGTTTTCCCCTCAGCCGGACTCTGGCTGCAAGACGTGGGGCCCGACGGCAACCGGTCCACAAACCGCCTCTAAGGGTAAGCCCGTACACCACTCCCTGGTGCGACTAGCACACGCGTACTAGTAGGCTACGACTAGTGGAGGGTCACTGAAGGAGTAGACTCTCAAGTCAACGGAAAACAACGTCCGCATCCGACAAAGTACGGGGACCATCCCACGTACTAGCACCGTCGCACGATGACCACAGTCGGAGAAGAAACGGGACTCACAGTCCACAGCCGCGCACACACCCTGCGCGAGAGTCGAGAAAACCCAAGTGACGCTAAGTCACTGGGCTCTGGACAGTCCTCTAGACGCCCTACACCCAACGGTCCTTGAGTCACAGGACTCGGGGTCAAGACCGTTGCACGCAACAGCACAAGGCCGTCAATCTAGTCCAAGCTCTAGGTCTAAAACCACTGTAGCACGAATACCGAGGCAGCTCACGAGCCGCCGAAACCATTCCCTTGGGAAGGGAACTCACAGGACTAAGGCCACACACACGGCCCACGCGGAAAGCACAGAAGCATGATTCCCAAGGCAACTTGCACACCACCAAGCTGCAGCCCAACTCAAGGAAAAGAGGGAAGCCTCCAGCCCCAGACTGGACAACTGGGCTCGCAGCCCAAGGCCTCACACAGGACCCACTCGGGGATCGCTTTTCGGAGAAACCGATGACACACGTCAACACACGGTGACACGAGTCGAGAACTCTACAACCGGGACTCCAACGTACCACGACACCTGGCCCCGACGACGTGCACAACATCCGTCAGGCCACAGGTCGGCACGTGGTTCGAGAACCACACACCCGGGACTCGAATCAGCCAAAACGGAAACACCGGGTTAGACTGGCACATGTGCGGTTCACCCTGGGCCGCTCAAGGGATGTGCGGCTAGGGTACAGCCGCTCAAAAGACATGCGGTCAGGCAGGAGCCGCACAAGGCTCTAATCGGACTAACCCCAAATGGAGGATGGACGGTTAGGGCTGGACCGCCCAAGGGGATGTGCGGCCAAGGATCGTCCGCACAACCTAACCGACCTACTCCAGTGCCGGTCAAAACGGTTTTGACCAAACCGCACAACCCAACCGACACTAAACTGTTGACCAAGGGTCAACTGGGATATGCGGTCAGCTCCTGGCCGCACAAGCCCACGGAAGGACAGACGGCTGGGTACCAACCGTCCATGGGGGAGACATGCGGTTCTCACCTGGCCGCACATCAAATGTGCGGTCTATCGTGCGACCGCACAACCCCAAAACCAAGAGAAAATGAACGGGCCAAAGGCAACCGCCCTCGCGATGGACGGGCCCGGTTCGACCGCCCAACCATCACGGCGGGTAAACCCAGGGGGTCTCCCGATCGTAGCCTTTCCACGCCCCGTTCGTGCCGAAACGAAGGGGATACAACCACAACCACCCTGGCAATCACGTGGACTCCGACCGGAGTCAAAACGACGCACGAATCGCGAGAAACGAGCGATTCTACCGAAGTTACCCAAAAAGGGTTACCGAGCTTCTCGGAGCTCTACCGGTCCAACGGGACCACCAATCGAGACGAAATCAGGGGGAAAAGAACGCTCTCGCCCCAAGGAATCCGTTGACAGTAACCGATCTGGAAACCGTCGCCGTTTCCCGACCGACCCTACGAAACCCACAAAACCACAGTTTCGCTAGAACGGACCCAAACACAGCTGTTTCCGCGCCGAACGACGTGCAATGGCAGGGGAAACGAGCAGAACGCAGTGGTGTTCCGTCACCCTACCTCCACCGAAGAAACCGTGCGCCGAAGCGACTAATCCACGCCGAAAACCGCCCGGAACGCGAACGACGCCATCTCGGAATCCACCGAGGGATCGCGCCCGCCTCCGCCTCGATCCTCATCCATCCTCGCCCGCGCCGTCCCCGCCTCGCCCGTACTCCGCCCCGTCGGCCGCCGGAGAGAGAGGGAGAGAGGAGAGAGCGTGAGAAGAGAGAGGGAGAGAAATGAGAAATGAGAGGGGAGAGAGAGAGAAAAGCTATTTATAGGGAAATCCGGAAAATCGGAAAAATCCAGAAAAATAGAAAATCACACCCTCGCGATCCTCGGAACGCACCGATCGCAACGGTACCACTCGCGCCCTGGTGAACGGCCCGGTTCACCCGCAACGAGGTTCCGAAGGGAAAGCCGAAACCCACGCCGGGAATCGGAAAACACACGCGGAAAAAGCCGCGGAACGCCTCCGGGCCTCCGAAACGACTCCGGATCGCACCGATCCGAACACGAAAGATGTCCGAAACGAAATTTCAGACAAAACAGAGTTGGACAATCCGAGAAACCAGATCCGGAGCCCACGAAAAGGATCCGAAGAATCCGGGGCATTACATATTGCTTTTGCTGTGGGTATGCTTAGCAGGTACCAAAGCAACCCAGGTTTGGATCATTGGAAGGCTGCCAAGAAAGTCATGCGCTATTTGAAAGGGACTATGGATTATTTGCTCACTTACAGGAGGTCAAATCATTTGGAGGTCATTGGATATTCTGATGCTGATTTTGGTGGCTGCCTTGACACGAGGAAGTCTACTACAGGCTATATCTTCCTCTTGGCAGGGGGAGCCATTACTTGGTGCAGTGAGAAACAGAGTATTACAGTGACTTCCACTATGGCAGCTTAGTTCATTGCTTGTTTTGAGGCTAGTGGACAAGCCATTCAGTTGCGGAATTTGCTCATATTTCTACCATTCATTGATTTCATCTCAAGACCTATCAAGATTTATTGTGACAATTCCGCTGCGATTTTCTTCTCTAAGAACAATAAGGCATCCAAGGGTGGTAGAGCCTTGGATATTAAGTATTTTGCTCTTAGAGATAGAGTGAAGAATCATGAAGTGTCTATAGAACATATTGGGACAGATCTTATGATTGCTGACCCACTCACTAAGGGACTACCTGCTAGCACCTTTTGTAGTCATGTGATTAAGATGGGTCTTGTTAGTTCTCTTGATATGTTATGACACTTACAGTTATTTGTGATTAAGATGCTTCTTTTGTTTTCTGCCTATTCCATTTGTTGTATATACATGTTGGTTATGGATTATGGTTGGCAGAATATATGCTTAAGTGGTGACCAGTAGATAAACATTAAGTTTGAGTTTATCTATTAATTCAGTTTCAGTGTTCAGTTGTAGTAAGTTGGTGGCATTGTGGTACATGGAAGGTGGTGTGTGATTAGAATACATTTACCGCCATGACTCGTGTCATTTGATTTACTATACTTGAACTTCTTCAGATTCTATTAGCTGGAATGGCGTGTGATTTTGTTTTAATCATGCGCGCATGTATCGTGTTTTTCCCTTCAGGTGTAGGCCCACTATCAAATCTTCAAGTGTCTTTTAAACTATATGTATGTCTATGTTATATGTATGTTTTCGAAAGGAAGATTTGATATGTTTATGACAAGATGAACCAAGTGGGAGAATGTTGGGTTTTATCCCAATATATGGTCCACTTGTCATTGGGCTACACACTCTTAACACACCATTAAGTCCATTTAAAAGAATATGTTAATGGGCTGAACCCTTTTAGTGCCCATTAGGATCCTGTTATGGGTGGGATCATACTTAAGCCCAATAGGGACTGGTCCCTCCTCTCTACATGAGTGTGAAACTCCCCATTAGGTTTCACACACACATACAGTACGTGAGATAGAGAGAGGAAACCAGAGGGAGAAACGGCGGGTTCCGGTCGCTCCCTTCCCGGTGTTCGCGAGCGTGGATCGTCTTCCTCGTCGTCTTCCTCCTCGGTGGGATGGCTTCCGCTTCAGGTACACATCCCAACATTTGATGCTCATCCTTCGGACAACAATCGAATGTCTTCTCAAGCAGCTCATGCTGATCAGATGAGGCATGCACTGCATTATGAAGAATTATATTGGGGCCAAAAAGCGTGGGTGGATTGGCTCACTCAAGGGGATCACAACACAAAGTTTTACCATCACCAAGTTCAACAGAAGCAACATCGAATGTTCATTCACCGTCTCAAACTACCTGATGGAACTTGGCCTGACGATGAATCCATTTTGAAGTCTTATGCCGTCGACCACTTCTGCAAGCAATTTAGCTCTGAGCCCCACACCATTGACGACAACATTCTCCAAACTATTCCATCTTTAATCTCTGCAACCATCAATGATAAGCTGGTTTATGTTCCGTCGGATCGAGGAGGAAGTTAAAGCTGCTGTTTTCTCCCTCTCCAAAGATAGTGCTCCTGACCCTGATTGCTACACAAATTTTTTCTTTATGACATGCTGGGATATTGTTGCTAAGGATGTGACTCAGGCTGTTCAAGCTTTCTTCCATGGCTTTCCATTACCGCAAAGCACCACCTTCTCCTTGATAGCCCTCATTCCAAAGGTGAAATCCCCTTCATCCTTTTCTGAATTTAGGCCTATTAGCCTTTACAAAATTGATTCTTGGGTTTTCTGTGAGCGGCTCACTGCCATCCTTCCCAGCATTATTTCTCCACAGCAATCTGCTTTTGTTAAAGGACGTCATATTATAGACAATGCGTCTTTGGCCAATGAATTACTGCAGGATCTAAACCGGAAGTAAGAAGTATGACAGATTAGAGCGGGATTTCCTGCTTGCTGTGCTGTGCAAATTTGGGTTCTGCTCAAGATTTTGCTCCTACATAGGAATGCTCCTATCCAATTACTGATTTTCTGTTATCCTTAATGGCCAGCTTACCGGATACTTCCATTCTACGCGGGGCATTCGCTAGGGCGATCCATTAGCCCCTGCTCTGTTCATCATTGCTGAGGAGGCTTTAAGCCGTGATCTCTCACAATTATTCTCCTCCGGCAAATTACAACACTACAAGGTCCCAAGGAGTTGCCCAAATATCTCCCATTTGTTGTTCGCGGATGACTCGCTCATCTTTATGAACGGTAGTGTGCAATACATACGTTGCTTGCTGCACTTCCTCCACCAATATGAAGTTTCGTCCAGACAATAGTTAAATGCCCACAAGAGTACTTTTATCATCTCCGACAAGACCAATGCTACTGCTATTCGAAAGATCTCCTCTCTTACCGAATTTCAGCACAAGTCTTCCTTAGGACAATACGTGGGCATACCTTTGCACACAAGCCGAAAGAAAGTGGCACATTTCAGATATCTTCTAGATAGAGTCTGTTCTAGACTTAATTCTTGGCGGGGCAAACTACTTTCTCGGCAGGAAGGATCTGTTTGATCAAATCAGTCCTTCACTCCATCCCCATTTATACAGCCAGTGCTCTTTGCCTTCCTAAGACAGTCATCAATTCCATTTATACAAAACTCGGCCTGACCTGACACATTCGGGGCCGCTACCACTGGGAGAGATGACTCACCACCCGATTCCTCTCTACTCGTCTCCTCTCAGGCCCCATCGGCACCTCAGGCAATGATCGAGTTTACCTTCTTGGCGCCATCTGATCCTCAACACAACACGGAAAATAAGGGGGTGAATAAAACAAGACATCCTATGATAGCTGCCGACTGTACTGGACTCTCTGGACTCTTGGACACTACAATCGTTTCGAATTTTCATGCATTTTCACAATCACACTCTGATACCAATCGTAACGACCTAAGATCTGGATACCGAGTCAAACCCGATACCATTTAGATCCTACGCCGCCACCCACGAGCTGGAGAGCTCGAAAGGGTTATTTGGGGTGATGTCGTTATGCATTGAAATTCTAAACAATTAGCAGGAAATAAATTATAAAATTAATATATAACTGGCAGAAATAAAATCAACATTTTATAACAATTAATATAACTACAGAGTCAAGTCCATAAGTACAGTCAACGAAAAGAGAACAACAACAACAACAACAACAACAACAACAACAACAACAACAACAACAACAACAATAACATTAATAAATAACGACAGCGGTCGAGACAACAAAAATAGTAAATAGAAGGACCACGAAGTCTCTACGCTACCCTAAATCTCGCGGACGAAACAACCCGTCTTCGCTGATGGAACCTCTAACAAGGCCACGCGTCCAAACCCGTAAGCTCCACGCTCGGGAGAATATCTAAACACTGGTAAACCTCAGTCTCGAGACAGAACCAGTGAGAGAACCAAGCCCCACATACATTGCGACACTAGCCTGTCTACGGGAGGGCCACGACAGTGCTGTCAGTAACTCAACCTTCATCGGCATAGGGTTTGATACTCAAGTATTCACAATAAGGTCAGATGCGTCCACTGACGTCTTATACTACGCCAAGGTCTCATATGCGCACACACTACCCACACCCGGTCCCAGGATGAGCAGAGGAGACACACACACACACAACACCCTATGACTTGCTAGGATCTGTACCTCTGCGCCTATCAGTACGGCCGTGTCCAGCTACCCGACACGAGGTATGCGCCACTGCGTCCACCAACAACATACTCTTATCCCAGCCAATGTACATACGCTCAGGCGATCTCGCCTCAGAATAAGGAGCGTCATACACACTAGGCGATCTCACCCGTTCCAACTATGATCGGCCACTGGGATCTTCCGTGGTCTTATAGAATCCCGCCAAAACTCTATCATCCGCGGTCTCGCGAAAATCTCAAGAAAGGCGTACACGCGTATGCAAACCACCATAAACCACGATATTACACTGCGGGTACTAAGAAAACTTACCCACGATCGGATGACAGAAACTAGTGGGTACCGACCCCCTAGACTCACACAAGAACCACTTACCACGATCACAGAGCTCACGCGGATATGACCCTTGACGGGCACAGGACTCACGCGGTATACAACTCGCCACGGGCACGCAAGCCACGTGGAAACTAGGCTAAGTGAATACGACCAAACTCACCGTAGAAAATTTATAAACTTCGTATTACGTAAATCTGTTCTCGGGCGACCACCGCCCTCACGAAGCCGAAATGGCCCAAATTTCATGGGTTTATATGAATAAATCACTAATTTCAAAGTTCCGGGGCGAAAACCAACTTACGGGACTCAAACGGGTCAAAAAGCCCTCATCCCGGTCGACCTAAGCCTCATGTCGGTCGACCTGGGCTGCGGGTCAGTCGACCTATCTGACAGGGGTCGGTCGACAGACCAAAAATGGGTCTATCGACCCTCCTGTTGAACGCGGTTGGGGACCTGGCCACATTAACGTGAACGCGGTCTCCCGAAGGACCGCGATTAACCAACACTACAAGAAAAATCGCGGATAGCGACCGACCTAGCGGTCGCTATTCAGTCGTAGATCGGTCGCAAATATACATTGCGACCGAACAGATACTATCTAGCGACCGAATATGTCGGTCGCTATATAATAGTCGCTATATAGCGACCGACATAATTCGGTCGCAGTATCAGTCGTTACCAGAGACCGATTATAATCGGTCGCCTGTCCGGTCGCTAATAATTCGGTCGCCATTCAGTCTCTATTCGGTCGCTACATTTGTTGTATTTTAAAAAATAAAATTAACCTATCGGATTAAGTCGGTCTCAATTCGGTCGCTATTCGGTCGCTAATTATGTTGTATTTTTAAAAAATAAAATTAACCTATCGGATTTATTCGGTCTCAATTCGGTCGCCAGTCGGTCGCTAAATTTGTTGTATTTTTAAAAATAAAATTAAACTATCGGATTGATTCGGTGGCTAGTCGGTCGCCAGTCGGTCGCCAAGTATAATTATTTAATAAAAGAAATATAACGTATAGTCGCTATTCGGTCGCAATTCAGTCTCCATGCGGTCGCTAATTTTGCATTATTTTTTTTTTAAAAATTTATTTAAACTGATAAATAAATTACCTGATAAATAACAAATTCATAACATAAATATAAAATCAACTACACAGACAACAATATCGACAAATCTCAAATTCATCACATACAAACACCTGATAAATAACAATTTCATAAAACAATAATAAATCAACTACACGGATCACAATCTCCACGAACCTCAAATTACACACAATTAAAATAAAATCACAAATTAATCATACATCCATAATAATAAAATGACAACATACACAACTAAAATAAAATCACAAATCCTCCACATATGTCTCATCCTGGTCGTCGTCTCGTCCAACATCATCCTGGTCGTCGTCTCGTCCAACATCTCGCGACGGATGATCCTGTATATCATTTAAAAAAATTATAATCAAATCCTTAATAAAGAAATCAAGCATTAACAAGACTTAATAAAGAAATCAAGCATTAACAAGAGTATGCCAATAGTTTAAGCCAGCTCATTTTCATATATATAAATACACACACACAATATAAGTTCAAATTTCATCTTGTATTTTAAAAATGAAGTTTGAGCGCCGAGCTCAAACCGGGCATCCGATTTGGATTCCGTCAGTTCTGACAAGTCACTTTCATCTCCCCGGTCGTATTGGAATGATCGGCACGGCCATCCGACCGGTATTTCGAATTTTAGACCCCCGGACCCGTCCTAACAGTTCATTTGAACTAAGTGTATTTTAAAAATGAAGTTTGAGCGCCGAGCTCAAACCGGGCATCCGATTTGGATTCCGTCAGTTCTGACAAGTCACTTTCATCTCCCCGGTCGTATTGGAATGATCGGCACGGCCATCCGACCGGTATTTCGAATTTTAGAACCAAATGCCCCGTCCTAACAGTTCATTTGAACTAAGTGTATTTTAAAAATGAAGTTTGAGCGCCGAGCTCAAACCGGGCATCCGATTTGGATTCCGTCAGTTCTGACAAGTCACTTTCATCTCCCCGGTCGTATTGGAATGACCGGCACGGCCATCCGACCGGTATTTCAGATTTTAGACCCCCGGACCCGTCCTAACAGTTCATTTGAAATAAGTGTATTTTAAAAATGAAGTTTGAGCGCCGAGCTCAAACCGGGCATCCGATTTGGATTCCGTCAGTTCTGACAAGTCACTTTCATCTCCCCGGTCGTATTGGAATGATCGGCACGGCCATCCGACCGGTATTTCGAATTTTAGACCCCCGGACCCGTCCTAACAGTTCATTTGAACTAAGTGTATTTTAAAAATGAAGTTTGAGCGCCGAGCTCAAACCGGGCATCCGATTTGGATTCCGTCAGTTCTGACAAGTCACTTTCATCTCCCCGGTCGTATTGGAATGATCGGCACGGCCATCCGACCGGTATTTCAGATTTTAGAACCAAATGCCCCGTCCTAACAGTTCATTTGAACTAAGTGTATTTTAAAAATGAAGTTTGAGCGCCGAGCTCAAACCGGGCATCCGATTTGGATTCCGTCAGTTCTGACAAGTCACTTTCATCTCCCCGGTCGTATTGGAATGACCGGCACGGCCATCCGACCGGTATTTCAGATTTTAGACCCCCGGACCCGTCCTAACAGTTCATTTGAAATAAGTGTATTTTAAAAATGAAGTTTGAGCGCCGAGCTCAAACCGGGCATCCGATTTGGATTCCGTCAGTTCTGACAAGTCACTTTCATCTCCCCGGTCGTATTGGAATGATCGGCACGGCCATCCGACCGGTATTTCGAATTTTAGACCCCCGGACCCGTCCTAACAGTTCATTTGAACTAAGTGTATTTTAAAAATGAAGTTTGAGCGCCGAGCTCAAACCGGGCATCCGATTTGGATTCCGTCAGTTCTGACAAGTCACTTTCATCTCCCCGGTCGTATTGGAATGATCGGCACGACCATCCGACCGGTATTTCAGATTTTAGAACCAAATGCCCCGTCCTAACAGTTCATTTGAACTAAGTGTATTTTAAAAATGAAGTTTGAGCGCCGAGCTCAAACCGGGCATCCGATTTGGATTCCGTCAGTTCTGACAAGTCACTTTCATCTCCCCGGTCGTATTGGAATGACCGGCACGGCCATCCGACCGGTATTTCAGATTTTAGACCCCCGGACCCGTCCTAACAGTTCATTTGAAATAAGTGTATTTTAAAAATGAAGTTTGAGCGCCGAGCTCAAACCGGGCATCCGATTTGGATTCCGTCAGTTCTGACAAGTCACTTTCATCTCCCCGGTCGTATTGGAATGATCGGCACGGCCATCCGACCGGTATTTCGAATTTTAGACCCCCGGACCCGTCCTAACAGTTCATTTGAACTAAGTGTATTTTAAAAATGAAGTTTGAGCGCCGAGCTCAAACCGGGCATCCGATTTGGATTCCGTCAGTTCTGACAAGTCACTTTCATCTCCCCGGTCGTATTGGAATGATCGGCACGGCCATCCGACCGGTATTTCAGATTTTAGAACCAAATGCCCCATCCTAACAGTTCATTTGAACTAAGTGTATTTTAAAAATGAAGTTTGAGCGCCGAGCTCAAACCGGGCATCCGATTTGGATTCCGTCAGTTCTGACAAGTCACTTTCATCTCCCCACTGAAAATGAACTTCTTGTAACTTATGACCTATGCTCCTTTGTATGAACTGCCCTTCCTTTGCTTAGAGGTGCTGTTCCTGGCTTCCTGCCATGACAGTTACCAGACTTTGGGGAGATCTTTTCACCTAAATTGGCATATTTTATTCATGTCTACATGTTACTTTCCTTATATTATTCTAGCTTTATGAATATTTATAGATCTGTATCCTCCCCCACTCAAGTGAATAGAATTTATACATATCTTTTCACTTTCAGTTCTAACCAAAATCTCTATACACCTATGGAAAATCCTGCAGAACAGTCTGCCTGTTGATTCTAATATCCAGAGGATAGGTGTAAGATGATATTTAGAGTTAAGAAAATGATATTTTCCCCTCCTCAATCTAAATTCTTATATTTTGTAAGATGATATTTAGAGTTAACAAATAGAAAATCAATCAAATAAAATACTTACCGGAGGCTGCTGTGCAGGAGGTGCAGGAGGTGCTCTACTACTATCAATTCCCAAGGATGTGAGCATCTGGGAGACGGTCTGAGCGACGATGGTTGAGATATTCTGAGAGATATTCTGAGAGACGGTCTCGTTGACGATCTGCCTAAACATATCTGGAGTCATGGTCGGGGCGGCACTGGAAGAACCATCTGGGGCTGCTGGTGTGGTAAATGGAGAGGTCGCATGTGAGACCGAACTCGAGCATGATGATAACACCCTAGTCGTGCCCAAGCTATGTCCAAAACCATAAACATGTCCTTTCTTGGGTGCCCCAGATGCTGCAACCCAAATGGCAGGATCCAACTCTGGACGCTGACTGTCATCCCCGTACCTCTCATCCATTCGTCTACTATATGAGTCCTGCAAAAACCAAAAAAAAACAAAACCAAATTATTCTACAATTTAATCTTAAATGAAAACTATTAATGTATACACTTACCGCTACCTCCCGAGCTTTCTCACTAATGTAAGCATTTGTCCCTTTCTTCTTATGAGTTCGATCAAAAAGTTCATGAAATTGAGCTGGCCGCTTTAACTGTGCTTCCTGTTATTCAAATAAATCACAGTTTCATAATAGAAACAAAAAATTTATATATGTAGAAGTGTACTTACTAATCTCGCTTTATGTGTTGCAAAGGAGACAGAGCCACCCGTGTGTAAATTCGCTTCAGGATGCGCTGCTCTGTTTTGCTTTGCTTTGTTTGAATTGGCATTCCATTTCTCCGCTTCCCAAATGTTGCACAGCTCTGTCCAATACTCCTTTCTCATCCACACAGGCCCATGCTCCTTCCATATGTTCTTATCAGTACTTGCACATGCTTTTTTTGCATATCTTCGGGCATTGTACATAAGATGTTTGAAATTATCTCTTGCAGTAGCTGTCCATGCAAATCTAGCACGTAACTCATCTGAATGTTCTGTGAATCGATGATTCCTCTATATATTAACAACAACAAAAATTTATATGTTACATAACAAAGTGGGTTAAAATAATAATTGAAAATGACTTAATATGATAAAATAAGATAAATACCAAGAACATAGAGAACAATAAATCCTGAACACCCATCGGAAAATCAGCAAAGCGATGGATGGGGCCTGGAAAATGTGCTTGAATTGTCTTTGTAATAAATTGTGATGCTTGGGCTGGCTCTATTTTATTCCTGAAATTAAAAATATTAATACCACAATGACGAATAAATAACAAAAATAATGCATTACGTACCCTTCATTTATCCACACTGCCCGCATCGTCTCATTACAACAGCCCTCCCCCTCATGATGACTCGCCTCGTCATCAGCACGTACTATACGAATTAAATAGTATAAATAAAACAAACTATCAAAAAAACATAAATATGCAAATGAACATACCTGACTCAGCTGGGGGAGGTGTAGATCCACTCGCCATGTGTGATGGCGGTGCATAGGCCGTCAATGTACCCGTTGTCAGTGGTAACGGTGCAGAGGCCGTGGGTCCTGTAAGGATAAGAATCAGATAACACAAAAACATAAAGAATTATTTTAAACAAATACTCAAATGAATTATACATGAAAGTATACATACCTACTACCGGTGGTAGCGGTGCATCCCTCGGTGGTAACGGTGCAGAGGTCGTGGGTCCTGTGAAAATAAGAATCAGATAACACAAAAACATAAAGAATTATTTTCAACAAATACTACAATGCATTATACATGAAAGTATACATACCTACTACCGGTGGTAGCGGTGCAGAGGTCGGTCGTAACGGTGTAGAGGTCGTGGGTCCTGTGAAAATAATAATCAGATAACACAAATACATAATGAATTATTTTCAACAAATACTACAATGCATTATGAAGGGAAAGTATACATACCTACTACCGGTGGTAGCGGTGCAGAGGTCGGTGGTATATGTGCAGAGGTCGTGGGTCCTGTGAAAATAAGAATCAGATAACACAAAAACATAAAGAATTATTTTCAACAAATACTACAATGCATTATACATGAAAGTATACATACCTACTACCGGTGGTAGCGGTGCAGAGGTCGGTCGTAACGGTGTAGAGGTCGTGGGTCCTGTGAAAATAATAATCAGATAACACAAATACATAATGAATTATTTTCAACAAATACTACAATGCATTATGAAGGGAAAGTATACATACCTACTACCGGTGGTGAAACGGAAGTAAATCTCCTCCCGCTACCCTCTCCCCTCCCACCTCTGGGAGTCCCACGCCGTCCTCGAACCATATCTTCAACTGGTAATAAAATACATGCATATTCATCAAATAGTGAAAGAAAGAAAGTTACAGAGTATTAAAATTCCCAGATAAAATTGTATACCATTAATCAAACATTCTCCATTTCTTCTTCAGATGTTGGAGATATAACAAATTCAGCATTCACATCTTCATTATCAGATTCATTTTGATCACTAATATATTCCTCCTCTTCGGAGTCCCCCAACTGTATTTCTGGTTGTTCTGGATCGACTTCCTCCACTTCATTCTCTTTAGATAAAGACGGTGCCTCCACAGATTCATCACTAGAAGCAGGCAAGTCTACATCATCACCCAAGTCTGATTGAAAGAATTCGGCATTCACATCCAACTGCTCTGTTTCAGTCAAATCCAACTCATAATCCGGGAAAAGCCTTGTCTTAACCTTGCAAACTGCCCACCAATCATTTCTTTCTTTATTTCTAGACGATGGATACTTTGTATAATAGACCTGCTGGGCTTGTGCGGCCAAAATGAATGGATCATAAGTATTCAATTTAGACTTATGTCTGATATCGACAATCCCATATGTTGTGTCATTTCGAACAGAATTAGGATCAAACCAATGACACTTTAACAGAAATATATGGTTGTCATCTCCGAGATATTGCAATTCTAAGATCTCCTCAATAATACCATAATAATCACATTCGTTTTCATTATATGTACTTCCTTTCACACATACCCCGCTGTTCATTGTTGACTTATTCTGCCCATATTGTCTAGTGTGAAATCTATACCCATTCACAATAAATGCTGGATATGTACGTGCAACTTTCGATGGGCCATAACTGATCACTCGAATTCTTTGATCAGTAATAAAATCATTTTCAACCTACATATGGACAGCACACTAGTCAGAATTTGTCATTGACCCAACAAGGAGAAAGAGTAGTAATAATACTTACACGATATTTCAGCCAAGAAGCGAATGATTTTTCTCGTTCTTTTTCAACCTCCATGTCAGTGAGATATGGACATCTTTGGATTAATTCTGAGTCAAATTGTCTGTATTACGACCATTGGAGCATTATAGATGGAATGAAAAATAATAAGTTATAGACACAATGTAATTTGAGCAGAGAACTTACGCAACATAATGGCATTCACATTATCCTTTGTTTTGCCTGTTATGTCCATAACAGTGTTGAACACATTATCAAAGACATTCTTCTCAACATGCATGACGTCGATGTTATGTCGTATAAGAAGAGTTGACCAATAAGGCAATTCCCAGAAGATACTTTTTTTGACCCAATTGTGATCCTTCCCAAATCCAGGGAGTTGTCTTGTGCTGCTCGACAATTGTGCTATATCTGGTAAGTTCTGTACACGTGCTGCTAAATGTGGACCAGACAACCGTTCAAAATCAGCTTCTTCCAATTCAATTCTGTTCTTTAAGAATGCATCTTTTTGCCTTCTAAACGGATGGTCCCTTGGTAGAAATCGTCGATGACAATCAAACCAGCATGACTTGCCACCATGCTTAAGTACAAATGATTTGGAACTGTCCATACAGTAAGAACATGCTAGTTTTCCATGAGTGCTCCAGCTAGATAACATTCCATATGCAGGAAAGTCGCTTATTGTCCACATCAATGCAGCCTTCATAGTGAAATTTTGTTTTCTGCATGCATCATAGGTAGTAACCCCATCAGTCCATAACAACTTCAACTCATCAATCAACGGCCTGAGATATATGTCTAATTTTTTCCCAGGACTTTTTGGACCAGGGATCAATAATGATAGAAATAAATGCTCTCGTTTCATGCACATATTTGGCGGAATATTATATGGTGTCACGAAAACTGGCCAGCAAGAGTAGGAAGTCACTGAACCTCCAAATGGATTGAATCCATCAGTACATAAACCCAGCCTTACATTACGCGACTCTTTTGAGAAAGTAGGGTGAGCACGGTTAAAGTGACTCCAAGCTTCGGCATCTGCAGGATGACTGATTACATTATGTTGTCGACGTACTCTTTCCGCATGCCATCTCATATGTTGAGCTATCTTTGGTGCCATATACATTCTCTGCAATCTCGGTGCAATAGGAAAATACCGCAATGACATATATGGTATATCTTTTTGCTTTGAATTGTCCCCTTTCTTAGGCTTGAATCTATCATGACCACATATGGAACATGATACCTTACTTTTAGCCTCATTATAATATAGCATGCAATGATTAGGACATGCATCTATTTTCTCATATCCAAGCCCTAAGTCAGTGACCATCTTCTTTGCACGATAAAAATTTTCAGGTAATTTCTCATCTTGTGGCAACATACTTTTGATAATCAGTAACAAACGATCAAAACAAATCTCACTGATGTGAAATTCAGATTTCAAGTTCAATAATTGTGACACCGCAGACAGTCGAGAGTGATTTTGACATCCAGTCCACAATGGCTCATCAGCATCTTTGAGTAGCTGATAAAATCTTTCAGCTGTCTTGTTTGGCGGTTCTTCATTATGTACATGCTCCTCGTGAACATTGAATCCTGGACCAGCAGCATCTATGACCATATCAACATATGAACTTCCACTTCCAACATTGGCAGGCTCGTAGGTCGACCACAATGTTTCACCATGACATATCCAGTTTGTATAATCTTTAACAAACCCCTTTCTGTATAAATGACGTTGTACATCCCATGTTGTCAGCCACTTCAAATTCTTACAGACTACACAAGGACATCGGATACGACCCTCACAATCTACAGCTTCAATAGAATTTCTCAAAGCAAACTGAATGAATCTCTCAACTCCATTTTTAAATTCTATAGACACCACCTGATCAACTACTCTACGGTACATCCATGAACGATCTTCAGACATTTTCCCTATGCGAATGAAATGTAAACACACAAAACTTTAACATGTTTAACAAAATAAAAAGTACAACCCTTACCTCACATCGTCCATGTCTGCCATTTTAAATAGGACGGAAATATCATTTAGATCTTCACTTTTTAACCCATCTGTGAAGGTTTGATCGCACGATTAATTACTATATGTGTTGTGTTGTTTGCTAAAAATTTCGGCAGCATCTCCCCACACCTCTCCGATATACCACAAAATATTTATTGATTAAGAAATTTTCTTAAACACTTACTAATAAGTGGTTAAGAAAATAATCAAAATCAATAAAGGTATATCAGAGAGGAGTGAGAAGACGCAGCCAAAATTTTTAACAAACAACACAAACACATATAGTAATTAACCACCTAAGTGCGATCAAACATTCACAGACTGTCCAAACGGGACAATTCAAGACTTTGAGTTAGATATACACATTCTCATCATTCAAAATGAGAACGTGCATATCAATCCCAAAGTCTTGAACGGGTAGGTTGATTGGCACGGGCTTAACACGCTCTCCTAAGATGCGTGCAATGTTAGGTTGCACCCACGCATCTCAGCTCACATACAACACCCAACTAATTAAATATTGACAAGATAATAACACAATCTAAAAACATAGCAGTAACATGTGAAATTGGCAATACATGTACACAATGAAAACATGAATTTTATTTTAACATCCAACATAAAGACAACACTTTCACTAGCTATTTAGCAGAAATAAAATATAGCATGATACTTTTTAGCTTAAAGACAACACTGTCACTAGCTATGCAGAAATCAAGTAAAGAAATTGATAGTATCGTCACTGAATAAGACAATAATAAAACACACTTTACTTTTCATCCAACACTATCCAAACAGTACTCTTAGCTAATGACATGTTTTAGATATTCTAAAATTAAGAAACTGAGCTACAATTCTAAAATGTCAATGTTTCTCTAATACTCATGTCATGTAAATTTAAACATATCAATAATTTATGAGGTTGTCAACCACGACTGCTAATCTTTTTTTTTTTTTGAAAATCTACAAGATGACTAGTAGCTTCCATTGACAGATTCCCCATTTTAAAAAGGCGCGGGTTTACATGATTTGCAACGTCTCGACAGTCCTCAACTATTGTGCCTAGAAGATATTATCTCGTAGGGGTATGTCTAAAATTATTGCAAATTCTGATGAAATGGCCCACATCTGGGTATTATGGAAAGACCATCTGCATGTTTCTCTGGTTACTAGAGATGATCAGCAAATTACTCTTCTCATGGGTCTTAATGGTCAAGTCCCTTTTCACTTAACTGCAGTATATGCAAAATGCAATGTGATTGAGAGAAAGGGTCTTTGGACTTCTTTAATTAACGTCCACTCTAACATTTCTGGTCCTTGGATGGTGGCAGGAGACTTCAACTACATTACTGATACAAAGGAAAAAATTGGTGGTAATGATCCTAATTCGATTGCAATGACTGATTTTAAGGACTGTATATCAAATTGTGCACTTTTGGATACTGGTTTCAAAGGATCTTCCTACACTTGGCATAACAATCAATCAGGAAGCAGGGGTATTTGGGCCAGACTGGATAGAATTCTAACCAATTCTGATTGGATGGCTCATTATGCCTTCTCCGTTGAACATCTTTCCAGGGAAGTCTCAGATCATGCCCCTCTACTTGTGTTGCAGACTCCCCAGATTAAAAGGAAAACCAGATTCTGTTTCCAAAAAATGTGGACTTATCATGACCATCTTCTTGCTGATGTTAAAAAGTGTTGGGATACTAGTCCTTTAGCTTCTTCACCTACCTTAACCCTTTATCTTAAGCTCAAGAGTCTCAGGCAAATGCTTAAAGTTTGGAATTATCAAGTCTTTGGTAATATTCATAATAATGTGGCAAAAGCGGAGGATGATGTTATTAAGGCAGAACACGCTTATGACACCCAGCCTTCCACTACAAATCAGACTGCCCTGGATGAGGCTAAACTTGTTCTGTCCAAAATGTTGCTTCAGGAGGAATGCTTTTGGAGACAGAAATCTAGAGTCCGATGGCTCACTGAAGGGGATAGAAATACCAGATTCTTTCACTCTACCACTTTAGCTAAGAGGAAAAAAATGTGCATATCTCAACTTCAAAACTCTGCAGGCCTTCTCACTTCGGACCCTGGGGAAATGACTTCAATTGCTGTGACACATTTTCAGGAAGCCTTCTCTTCCCAACATCATTTAGCAGATAGTACTGTTCTTGACTGTATTCCCTCTCTGGTTGATCAGTTAGACACTGACACCCTCTGCTCAATCCCTACTGCCGCAGAAATCCAAGACTTATGTCTTCAGGCTATCCCAAGATAGTGCACCGGGCCCTGACGGATTCACAGGTGCATTTTACCAATTTGCTTGGGGGATAATTGCCTCCACTGTGATAAGAGCTGTGCAGGAATTCTTTACTTCCCATGAAGACTTACCCAGATCTGTCACTGCTACCCTGGTTGCTCTCATTCCAAAACAAACAAATGCTACCAGAATTTCTGAGTTTAGACCTATTAGCCTGTGCAACTTCTTTTACAAAATTATTGCCTCTATCATTAATACTAGGCTTGCCAGCATTCTTCCTAAGATCATATCTCCTGAACAATCTGCATTTGTCAAAGGCAGAAATATTATTGAGAATATTGCTTTGGCCCAGGAACTTACCAATGAAATTGGCATGAAAATAAGGGGCTCTAATGTGATGATAAAGATTGATATGGCTAAGGCTTATGATAGGCTTGAATGGGATTTTCTCTTCAATGTTCTTAACAGGTTTGGATTTAATGACCAGTTCATCAGGCTTATTAGAAAAATGGTGCACAATAACTGGTTTTCTATTCTTATAAATGGTACCCCTGCTGGATTCTTCAAATCTTCAAGAGGGGTGCGTCAAGGTGATCCAATTGCTCCCTCACTATTTATCATTGCAGAAGAGGTACTCAGTAGATCTCTGACAAAAGCCTTCCAATGTGGCCTCATAGAATGGTATGCTAGTCCTAGACATTGCCCGAATATTTCACATCTTTTGTTTGCGGATGATACCATCATTTTTTGCAATGGCAATCTTATTTCAATAAGGAATCTCCTTAAGATACTACAAGATTATGAAAGAGCTTCAGGGCAGTCAATAAACACAGGTAAAAGTGGTTTTTTCATACACTCCAGGAATAATAACTCTACTGCCAGGAAAATTCAGGATGTCACTGGTTTTGTTAAACACTCCTTCCCTCATAAGTATCTTGGTTTTCCCCTGATCAAAGGAAGATGCAAGAAAATTCACTACACTGGTATTCTACACAATATTCAGAGGAGGATTTCAGGTTGGAAATGTGGGATGCTCTCCTAGGGAGCAAAACTAGTCCTTATCAAGCATGTCCTGATCTCATTGCCCATATACTTTCTTACATCTTCTTCACTGCATATTGGAACTCACCAAGCTATTGAAAAATCACTTGCCAATTTCTTCTGGGGTTCATCTGATCATGGTCACAGGAAGCACTGGAGAAAATGGAACAAAATCTGCACTCCTATCTCTTAAGGTGGACTGGGTATTATATCACTAAGGAATATGGAAACTCCCTTAAGTGTTAAAATGTTGTGGCAAGCTCTTCATTCAAATTCATTATGGGCCGAGTATTTCAGAGCCAAATATATTAGGAACTGTCCTCTCATCCAGGTTCAGTTTACAAATATGAAGGGTTTTGAAAGGAGAAGGTGGATCACTGCAAAAAATTTAATTATTCAGCATAAGAGGGTCATTATTGGAGATGGCAGCAGGACAAGCTTCTGGTATGACAGATGGATAGGCCAACACACCCTTGCTGATTTTGCATTGGCTGATAACACCATCAACCCTATGCTCTCTGTTCGGGACTTTATTGTACAGATGAATTCAGAAGACACAAATTGGCCTAACAGGTTTTTTACTGAAGAAATTAGCACTGCTTTGAAGCATGTTAAACTCAATCAGGAACATGACCTACCTGCTTGGAGCCTTTCTTCTTCGGGGAACTGTTCAGTCTCATCCACCCAAAAGGCTATTAGCAGGAACCAAGAGACTCAGACTTTCAATCAGTGGACTAGCATTTGGTCACCATGGCTGCCTTCCAAGATCTCCATTCATCTGTGGAAAATTATCAACAAGTGTCTTCCTCTGGATTGCAACATTCAGAAGATAGGGATTCCAATTTGTTCAAAATGCTGCTGCTGCAAGACCCCACAGACTGAAAATTATAACCACTTATTTATTTTCGGTGATTGGGCTTCTTACATATGGACATATTTCAGATCTAAGGGGTTGCAAATTGAAGAAAATTCAGCTACCTCAATGATACTCAACAATTTATGCTCCACTCAGAAAAAATCAATGTTTGGCCTATTTGGTCTAGCTGCTGTCGGAGTTAGTATGTGGGAGATTTGGTGTGCTAGAAATTCAGACAAATATGATGACTCCAAAACTTCCTGCCAGGGTCTCCTCCACAAAATCAGATACAAAGTCAAAGAAATATGTCAGATTTCCTCACTACCCGAAGCCAATCAGGAACATATCAGAATTCTGGATGCTCTAGGAATTCAATTTGCTAAACCAAAGCAGCTTAGAGCTATAGCCATTAAATGGTTTTGCCCTCCTTGGCCTTCTTTAAAACTAAATACTGATGGAGCATCTAAAGCCAATGGTGAATCTGGTGGAGGTGGGGTCATAAGAGATCACCTTGGAAATGTCATCCTAGCTTTCAGCCACTACTATGGATTCTCAAATAGCATCATTGCTGAGGCCCCTGCCCTATTAGATGGAATGAAGTATATCAAAATCACTGGTTCCACAGCAGCAATAATTGAATGTGACTCTCAAACTATTGTCAATATTATCAAAAGGAAAGCCACCTGCCCTTGGTCGATATTGTCCTATGTCAGGGAGATATGGAGCCTCCTTAATCCTGCAGATACCATTAATCACATCTTTAGAGAAGGGAACACTGTGGCTGATTCCTTAGCTTCTTTAGCTTGTAAGTTGAAATGTAATGCATCCTATTCCTCCTCTGAGCTTCCTACTCTCATTAGAGGTGCTGTTAGGCTTGATAAACTGGGTATGCCCAGTGTCCGCTTGATGTAATTTATCTTTACAATTGCTTTTACTCAATAAAATACCCACTGGTGGTTAGGTGGTAGAGTTCTTCTCTCAACCTTTCCACTAGGCAGGGCTTTCACATAAAAAAAAAAGAAGATAGTGAAACCCTTCAGTTTCAGAATGCTATAGGCAGTCTCCATGCATGCATGTGGAAATGACAATGTCTATAAAGCAAATTAAACCTTAAGTCAAAGTTTTGAATTCTTCAGCTAAAATCAATATGTAACTTCTACAGTCCACTGATAGTTTGCAGAGAGTTGAGTTGTTTGAACAAAGATTTATTGTTTTATGAATTTGGCACGTAAACTGTCGGGAGACATGTAATCACCTCTGCACGTGGATTGTGCTAGCTTTCACAGAAAA
The DNA here is from genome assembly GCA_022559845.1 of Amorphophallus konjac. Taxonomy (NCBI): domain Eukaryota; kingdom Viridiplantae; phylum Streptophyta; class Magnoliopsida; order Alismatales; family Araceae; genus Amorphophallus; species Amorphophallus konjac. Next base: position 560,166,548 of record CM040121.1, on the reverse strand, counting down.
ATTCCACACCTAAGTACATAACCATGCATGACTATGCATAAATCTTTGAAGTCGATTCTGCTGGTTCGGGTGCCGGAGGGGGTGACACAGAGAGAGAGGGATCAGAGAGAGAGAGGGTGCCAGGTGGAACCTTTAATGTTGTAGTCGGCGAGGGTGCGGCCGTCCTCCAGATGCTTCCCGGCGAAGATGAGATGCTGCTGGTTCGGGGAAATGCCCTCCTTGCCCTGGATCTTAGCCTTCACGTTGTCGATCGTGTCCGAGGAGTCGACCTCCAAGGTGAACTGTGCTTTGACCGCAGGGGGAGGGGGGGCTCCGGCGGAGGGGGGCTCGGGCGGGAGGCCGCAGGGGGAGGGGGGCTCGGGCGGAGGTTGGCTCGGGCGGGAGGCCGCAGGGGGAGGGGGGGCTCCGGCGGAGGGGGGCTCGGGCGGGAGGCCGCAGGGGGAGGGGGGCTCGGGCGGGAGGCCGCAGGGGGAGGGGGGGCTCCGGCGGAGGGGGGCGGAGGCCGCAGGGGGAGGGGGGCTCGGGCGGGAGGCCGCAGGGGGAGGGGGGCTCCGGCGGAGGGGGGCGGAGGCCGCAGGGGGAGGGGGGGCTCCGGCGGAAGGGGGCTCGGGCGGGAGGCCGCAGGGGGAGGGGGGCTCTGGCGGGAGGCCGCAGGGGGAGGGGGGGCTCCGGCGGAGGGGGGCTCGGGCGGGAGGGGCGTGGGGGGGCTAGGGCGGAGAGGGGGCCGCAGGGGGAGGGGGCTCGGGCGGGGGCTCGGGCGGGAGGGCTCGGGCGGGAGGGGGGGCTCGGGCGGAGAGGGGCTCGGGCGGGCGGGGGCCGCAGTGGGGAGTATAACGGGATCAGCGACTGATTGGAGACCGAAGTAAATTCGGTCGCAAGAACAGCGACCGATTGGAGACCGAACTAAATTCGGTCGCCAAAACGGTCTCACATATGCGACCGATTATTTCGGTCGCCGAATTGGTCTCTATTTGGGACCGACTAGCGACCGATTTAATCGGTCTCTAAGTCGGTCGCTATAGCCACTTTTTCTTGTAGTGCAAGTCGTAGTTGGTCGTGCAACCGTGACCTTGACCACCTTACTACTTAGCTTCAAAGATGAACACGGTGTCTGGGAGCACCGCGTCCTCTTCCAGAGGCTTTCGACCGCGACCTCGTTCCGATCCGGAACCTTGCGAATCTAGTGCGAATTCGCTTGTTCCACGCCCCATTCGTCTCGGATGAAGGAGAATACATACAAGAAGGCTTCATATGTCTTCACACACCGGAAGGACTCTAAAACATAAAGAAAAGACCAAGAAGAGGGGGTGATTCCTTCGATTACACTATACACACACCCATGCCACACCACACACACATTTGGCCTCATCCGGGCCTCAAATCGTGAGATAATCCGATCAAAACAAGGGAAAACACTCTCCGACATGCCACTAGCTCGAAATCGAGCATTTAAACCAAAAATCGCCGTCCAAAACGTCGGATTCGCCTCACATCCCAAAACATGCTATTTAACCTAAAAAGGGAAAGCCGCTCAAACTCACCCCATTCGGCATGAGATCGCGGGAAAATAAAGTACAAGGGTTAGGGATCTGTCTCCCTACCTCTTTCGAAGAAACCACGCGAATCTGGTGCCGATTCGAGCCGAAAATATCTCGTTCCACGCTCGGTTCTTCTCGAAACCTCCAAAACCTCCTCGCCCCAATGCCGCCTCAGGATCCACGTCCCGATCCTCGCCGCTCGTCGCCCGCACCATCCTCCGCTTGGCCCTCCGGTCCCCTCCGTCGGCCGTCGGAGAAGAAGAGGGGGAGAGGGAGAGATGTGAGAGTGAGAGGGTGAGAGAGCGTGAGTGAGAGGGGGAGGGTGACGAGAGTGAGTGAGGGGGAGAAATGAGAGGGGAGGGGGGTTTAAAAGAATTTTTTTATTTTATTTATTATATTTTATCATTTCAATTAGAAAATTCGTAATAACTTCAAAAAAATTCTGAAAAATATATTCTGACTCTGAAAAATTTCAGAAAAAGGTTAGGCCGCTCCACGTGCTGCCACATACCCAAAATAATTCATATACACACCATCAAAGAGTCCGATAATATGATATTAAAGTCCAAAACCAACACATACATAATCCACAACCTGCGAGAATACAATCCTAAAACCCGAGGACATTACAGTCGTCTTCCACACCTTGTCGAATCTTCCAACGTCCCCAAGGCAAGAGGAGGACGAAGAGGATGATGATGCCGGCGACGACTATGCAAAAGAGGGAGGAATAGAGACATAGAGAGAAAGGTGGGGGAGGGAACGAGATCTTTATTTATATCTGCATCACATTTTTTCGCCATGGAAACCCTCACATATCTCTGCGACCTCATGGCCACCAACCCTGACTAGTTCATCGACAAGCTCGCCCGATTCCTCTCGCGATGTCCCGAGCCCTGATCATGACCACTACCACGCACTGTAGCGCATTGACGACGTCCCACCCTCTCTCGTCGATGACGCCTCTCTGTCTCTCTCTTCCTCGCTCTCTGTCTTGCTCTCTAGTGCGATGTAGACACTGTCCCCACATCTTTGTCGTCACCTCATCTCTCTCTCTCACGAACCCCCTATCCCCCTCACACCTATGCCAGCACCCCCATTCCTCTCTCTCTCTCTCTCACACACACAAAAATCCTCTGTGAGGCACAATGCAGAACAGCGAGTGCCTCAACATTCTATTGTAGTAGTGGCATTTATGAAAAAACACCAGTTTTATTCCGGAGTTACCCTTACTTGATACCGAATCACAAGTGTTAAAAATAGATGAACTCACCAAATTAATTAACTCACTTGCTATCCAAGCAAAATTAGTACATAAGTGGGCCACGTTAACTCCCTGAGACTAACCCGGGATACGGCTAAGTGGCTGTAAAAGTGGGGCTAGATGAACTTTTAACTGATCGTACTTGGCAGGTTATATATAGTTTCAATTGGGTGGGTGCCAGTTACATCATATAGCTAGCCATCCGTACGGCAATCTATTTGCATCGATCTCTTTTACGTTCTATCTGCCTCCGTTTAGATAAGTTTACATATATATAGCTAATCTTCCCGTGACAAGTCTACGAAGACTAACACACACGGAGAGAGATCAGATGAGAGAGAGAGATAGATTGGTGAAGGTCTGGACCGTGAGAAGCACTGTAGAAGGAAGCCCCAGCACTGGAGATGCACATGCTGATCAGTACGTACTGGCATCTACCTTGCGACAACCTCTTCTTCAGGGAATTCCGTTGGGGCATACGATTCTCAACGAGTGAGTGCGACACGAAAATCTTGTTAGTTTTTATTAAGACATGAGCTGGTCGATCACACTGTTACTTCCAAGTTGAGCAGGAGCAGATTCACGTAATACGAAGTTTGGGATCCAACTGTTGGCACTGATCAGTCTAATTAGCCGCTGCCTCAGGAGAACCTCATTTTTATGAGTCCTTTTTCTATTAATTATTATGACAACTATGATGAAGGTTGCATGCAGTAACTATACTTTTTTAGTAACCAGGCAAAAGTTTTCAAAGATAAATGTTATTATAACTATGATGTTCATTGCAACTAATCAAGTCCCTTATATGAAACTGCAAAGGAAACATATATATATGTGTATAATATATAGGATCCTCAACCCACACTGCATCTATCCATGATGAGTAGATGCCAGGTGGAGTGTCTCATTTGACGTTCTTATTCTCCACTGATGTTGTCTTTGTTCACGCTATCAAGAAACTTGCAGGGAATATTAAGATTCATATTTCCTTATAGTTTCACTTCATTGATAACGAGAGAGAGAGAGAGAGAGAGAGAGAGAGAGAGAGAGTTACATTGAGCATTTGATGATCAGTAATCATCAAACGGCTTCCAAATCCATGTTTATCAGTGTTTCCAACCAGCATCTTGCTCAGGCATGCAGGCTGGGGCCGTGGTGACGGGCAACGAGAAGTAGGGCTCGACCTGTATGACCTTGTCTTAAAATCCACAGAGCAGCTAGCGATCATACTGATCTGCATGTACTTTCACCCTCCCGAGGAAGAGGCAATATTAGCCCCGCCCACAGAGGACATCAACCTCCTCAAAATAGAACTTTTCTTACCTGTTGGAGCAACTGAAGTGAGATGGGTGCAAACTTAGATGGAAGAACTTGATTTTCTATTAAAAATGTATACGTATAATTTGAGATCTTATCATGTTGATGTATTTAAGGGGATGATACAGGAGAATTATTTTTATTTAGAAATAAGTTATAACAGGATGAGATTATTTCCTTAAAATTTAAGATAAGAACATCAAATGAGTTAGATAGATCTCTTACACTTATTTTTAAATTTAAGAGAAAAAAGAAAAAAAATAACAACCAAACACTATATAAGTGTGTAGATAGTAGGCTCTTCTGACAAATACTCTTGCTTAATTGTCTGTCACATCCTTTACATTAATTTTGGGTGTCCTTTGAAGGAATGTAATATTTTTATTTTTATTTTAATTAATATATTATTATTATTATTATTATTAAACCCTCGATAATTGATATTTGAGTGCCGAGGTGGCAAATGGGTCGGGTTGCCTCCCACACATGTTTGGGACGTACTATCGTATCGTTCTTCGGACTCTTGTGTATGCGTCACCTTCAACTGATCAGACGTGCATTCGGCAGCGTAAGCACGATTAGGTAGTGCTCAATCACGTCACTCCTCATACATCAACAAGATGATTGATGGCAAAATCCTGGGAGAAGGACCACGACAATATTTATGTCTTGTCAGTAGCACCTACTGATCTAGGAAGGCCCACACATGGAGTTGTCAGATGGATTAATTAAGATCAATGATTGCAATAGGCAGAGGATCAAGGGGAGGAGAAATTAAGAAGGAACAGCATGGTTAATCTACGTTTGTCGAAACTATGTTCGGGTTTTCGGTAGGCAGGGGAAGTAGGACGGCAAACGTAAGTTCATGAAGATAGTATTAATGGTAGAGATTAAAAATTGTTGTTTTGGCATCTTATAATATCTTTAAAATGTGGTTGGAGGAGAAGAGCGTGTGGTATTCCCAAAAAAAATATGTAAAAATTGAATAATACGTGAGAGGAGTACTGCACGTGATCTCAGGAGATAACTCTAATGTTTAAGTTAGAGACGTGTGACAATAAAATAAGAAATTAGGAAATGAGGGAGATGCAGAGTTGTGGAGGAAGAGCGAATGCTCGACTAGGCGTCCATTGATCGAAGGCGTAGCTGGGATTTGGAGGCACTGTACATCTCTCTCTCTGAGTGTGCATGTCACCGTGCCGCTCTCATTACCAGTCTATCACCCAATCCCTCTAGATCCGTCTAAGACCTATTTATACCGGTCGCAGTTGCATCATATCTTTTCTAACTTAACGAGGGTGTGGTTAGTGAATCGATTCCCTGCTCGATCGTGAGGTTCATCCATTGCTCACTCGTCTAATCCCTGTGGAAGAGTATTGCGGCAGACATCTCGGTAGCGTAGGCAGAATTCTGTGTTTGTTGGGGTAAGTCCCGTAACTGTGACCTCAACACTTGTCCGTTGGCAAATCTTATGACGTCCGGAATGCATATGTGCGAGAGTCATGCCTGTGAGCCGGCCAATCCTGAGTAGACCTAAATTGGGCTACGTTCCTGTACTTTTTAGTAGAGGATACCGCGCCTCAAAGTGGAGGCAGAAGATTGAACCCACACCCTCTCCCAATAAGGGGGTAGAGGTGTATCACTGCAGCAATATTGAAGGTACGAGATTATTCTCTTGTACCATTTCTTAAAAAAATGTAATTTCTTTTGATCAAGTTGTGCAGTAATCAAAATATCTCGATAATATTGAGGAGATCCAAGATTAAATCTGACGAGACTCTTAGCTAATAATTGAAAAATAAAAAACATAATAAAGATTCTTGTCGCCAAAACATAATAAACACCCCAGCATTGGCAAGCTGACTACTACCGGTTCTCCGACCGAGATGCTCCACCTCCAGGAGAAACATAACACCTGAAAAAGTAGGGAGTGGGCCTCATCTCATTGGCTCAGTAGGGGTCTTACAGATCCCCACCACAACGAAAGTGATAAGTAGCAACAACAGTAGTAACAACAATAATGGCAATAACAACAATAATAAAATAACGACAGCGGCCGGAACAACACAAATGGTAAACAGAGGAACTACGAAACCTCTACGCTACCCTAAGGCTTGTGGTCGTAAGAACCTGTCTTCACTGACGGAACATCTAGCGACGCCACGCGGCCCAACCCGTAACCTCCACCCTCGGGAGGATATCTAAACACTGGTAAACCTCGATCTCGAGATAGAACCAGTGAGAGAACCATGCCCCACACACAGGGCGACACCGGCATGTCTGCCGGAAGTGCCACGACAACGTTGTCGATGACTCAACCTTCACCGACATAGGGTCCGCTACTCAAATATACACATCAAGGCCAGATGCATCCACTGATGTCTTATACTGCGCCAAGATCTCATATGCGTGCACACTGCCCACACCCAGTCTAGAGAGGAGCAAAGGAGACACACACACACGCCACACCCAGGGACTGGCTAGGATGCATACCTCTACGTCCGTCACTACGGCCGTGTCCAGCTACCTGACACGGGGTACGCACCACTGCGTCTGTCAGCAACGTAATCGTGTCCCAACCAAGGTACATACGCTCAGGTGATCTCGCCTCTGCACAAGGAGCGTCGTATACACTAAGCGGTCTCGCCCGATCCAACCACGATTGGCCATTAGGATCTTCCGCGGTCTCACAGAATCCCACCGAAACTCTATCATCCGTTGTGGTGGGGACACCGGGTCCACTACCGGACCCACTACTCGGAGTCGACGCCGCACCGCCCCGACCGTACCGAGCTTGTGGCTCGGAGACTCACTCGAAGACTCGGCATCCTTAGTAAATATTTGTGTGTATTTGTACGTATTTGAGTATTGAGTATGTATTGTGTGTATGTGTAAAATACATGTATTACTACATATATATTTAGTTTTATTTTATTAGGCGAGGTTGGTCAAAAGACATGTGTATTTTATTTTTATTAAACCCACAAGTCAAAGGTGGGTTGTTGAGTCTTGTTTTATTAGGCTAGGGCATATATGCAAATAGGAGAAGTTTAAAGGTAAGAATGTAATGGCTTTCCCTATATATAGGGGGGCTAATGAAGGTTTGTAACATGATGAATTGAATGAAAGCTAGCTTATACGTGAGAGCCTTCCTCTCTTGTGCTTCCCCCTTCCCTCTTAGCTTCTTGTGAGTTTAGAGAGATTGTCCGGTGTGAGACCGTCTGGCGTGAGGTCGAGCTGCGTGAGGTAGCAAACTATCCCGTCTTGTTCGCGTCCCGGAGCAGCCGTCGATCCGTCCTTCGACGCCGTTCGCGTCAAAATTGGTATCAGAGCCCAACAACGGCGCCTCTATCAATCCCAACGTCGGCATCGTCTCCTTTCCACAATTTCTGTTAGTGAAAAAAATAAAAAAAGAAACAAAAAAAGGAGAGAAGCATAAAGATCTCGGTTGAGGAAGTTGGAAAAAAAAGAGAGAAATTTTTTTAAAAAAAATTAGGGAAAAGAACCCCCCCTCCCGTTCTCTATTTCTCTCTCTCTCTCTCTCTCTCACATTTAGGGAGGGGTGATTTTTTCTTTCTCCTCCACCACCCTCTGCGAACCACCTCCTCCTATCCCCACACACACTCACCCCCTCGTCGAGCCCCACCGGTGCACCTCCGCCCCGCCCCGTCCGACGCCTGCGCCCGCGGCCGCCCGCGGATGCCTCCACCCAGCCCGCTCAGCCTTTCACGTGGAGAAGAAGCCCGCCACCTTGAGCGTTGACCGCCCAAGACCTCCACCGCGTGAGCCACTTGAAGCGCCCGCGTGAAGCCCACGTTCAAGAGCCAGCTGCCTTCTTGACCGCCACTTGTGAAGGCCTGCGCCTTTATCTGTATGCCTGAAGCCTTCGTGGAAGCATCCCACCAAGCGCCGTGTTAAAGCCTCCTCCGCGTGGACCCCTCGCCGCGAGAAGACCCGCCACGTGAAGCTCGACCATAGTGTGAAGAGCCCAGCCAACCTACTGCCAAGTGCTGGCCTGTTAACGTTGAAGTTGGCTTGGCCTCTGTGAACGCCTGAGCCTGCCACTGCCAGCTATATTGCATGTTATGTAAATATATATATTGATGCTAAAAAAAGAGTGTGATATATATATATATATATATATATATGGGATATATATAATATTATATATATGTGTGTGTTTATATCTATATATATAAACTTATCTATATCATTTAATTAACTTATTAAGGCACCCGGGTCCACAGCGACGATTCGACCGACACTCGAGTCGTCCGGTCGCCGACACACATTCCGTAATTTACGGAGAGTAAGTGTCCGAGAGTCTCCCTGCACGGAGAAACTTTGAGGTTGATTTGTTCCCCTGCGTGGAAAATTTTTTAAATTGAGTGGTTTTGTAATAAATTAAATCCTCCATGCGCGGAGTGAATTCATTGTAACTGTGAAGCTTCGTCGACGCCGTGCGGGCCCGCACGTCCCCGCTTGCCTTCGTCTTCGGTCGGAGCTAGACTTCTCAGTCAGCTAGGTACGTGCTCCAATCACTTGCTCATTTAGTATCTTTTCAATTGCCGCACGACAAAGTGAGAGAGAGCCCGATCCAGGTAGCCAATCTCCTGAGTGCATCGTTGTGGGCGGAAAGCGAGAGCTTGCTTGAACCTATCCTAAAAGTCCTAGACTGTCACATCAGGGCACTCTAATTGTTAGGAGGTAGTTCCATAACTACTTCATCTACGGGCGAGCAACTCTCCCTGACCGGTCCCTTCTCAAAAGAATTGACCCTTTGCATATTAGCCAACAAATTCAGGTCTAAGCCTTGCTAATCTTCGGTCCCAGGATTGCATCATTTAGGTCCAAGCCCGTGCATGCCACGCTGGTCTAGGAATTCATCAGGCCGTCTAGAGCGCATTTCAACTCTACAAACACCCACGGATCAGGAGAGATATATGGCCGATCCTGACCTCATCGCCCAGTTTGAGGAAATGGATGTAGGATTTGATGGCACGCATAGCGAGTACATGCAGGTTGGAGACATTGCCGAGAGTTCTAGTCAGGAAAGATTGGATGTAGTTCGTTGTATCTCAACACCCCAGGAGGACGATTGGCGTCGAACCTCCATCTTCCAAACCTACATCATGGTGAACTCTCATCCCTGCAAGGTGATCCTTGACAACGGGAGCTGTATTGTAACGACCCGAGAATCCGATTACCGGGAAGGCCCGATAACCCGAGACTCGCACCGCCACCCACGAGCCCGAAGACTCGGAAGGGTTAAAAGGATGGTGTGGAAACTACACAAGCATCACAAATAATTGCAGAAATTAAACAGTTATGATATTAAGCAGGAAATGAATTAACATTTTACATGGTCCACAATAAAATAACAACAACAGCAACAGTAGTCCACGACTAGTACAGTGACAAGAAAGAAAAGTACAGCTACACGGGGCATCCCCCGGCTCTGACCTCTGGCACTACCTCTGGGCACCCGCACCACGCTTCCGCTGCGCTCCTGACACGCTCCCCGAAGGTGGCGCCTCACCTGAAACACGGTGAAAACACGCAGGGAATGAGTCTCGGAACAAGACTCAGTAGGGATCACTCGAACCCTACCTCGAAAAACGAGAAACCACTACTCTAGCGGTAGAAAGGTACCTCGGAAAGGAAAGCCCTGTACTCTACAGAACTAGACCCTAACGGCACGCAAACCGACACACGTGCCACGGTACGAGAAGACCGAAACTCAACGGTCGAACCGTCAAAACCCGAAGGTCGGAAACACACGACTGACAGTCTGACACTCCGTACTCAACAGGAGTACCACCCACTAGAAGCACAGCCGGTAGCGTCCCCTGACGTCTTACACCGCACCGCAGGTGAACCGCCTGACATGGTAGGTCCTACCCGAGGCGCAAACACCGTACAAGTAACTACAACAAGTGACTAGCTGGGGTCACGCCCGTCGACGTGGGTCCAACCGCCCCCAACCACGTGTGCACACACAGACCGCGCGTCCCTGGTCTGGCCCTCTGACCGGTTTTCCCCTCAGCCGGACTCTGGCTGCAAGACGTGGGGCCCAACGGTAACCGGTCCACAAACCGTCTCTAAAGGTCAGCCCGTACACCACTCCCTGGTGCGACTAGCACACGCGTACTAGTAGGCTACGACTAGTGGAGGGTCACAGAAGGAGTAGACTCTCAAGTCTCGGAAAACAACGGTGCAACTGCAGGTACGAGGAACGCTCCTTGTACCAACACCGACGCACGGTGACCAGCTGACAACAACATCTCCCGGTACACTCTGTACGACGAGAGACACACCGACGCAACCCGTACCCTTGAACGGTCCACACTGGGCCGCTCAGGGATGTGCGGTCACACAGGGACCGCACAAGGATTAGAACGGTCATATCAGGACCGTTCCACCCAGGGTCCAAACGACGGATAAACGGCCAACACAGGACCGTTCAAACAGATGTGCGGCCAACTCTTGACCGCACGTGGGTGAGGAACGGTCACCTACTGGCCGCTCGTCTCCCAACGGTAAAAAGCCTGGACGGTTAGTCCTTAGCCGCACTTGGGGAAGGGCGGCTACGGCTTAGCCGTTCAGGTGTTGTGCGGTCAGGGCCAGACCGCACATCCAACCATAGCGCTAGGGGATGTACGGCCAGCACCTGGCCGTGCAAGGGGTTATGCGGTCAGCTCCTGGCCGCACATCCCAGAGCACTGCACAACGGTCACAACCAACGGTCAAAACCCTTGGGGTTGGGCGGTAGCTGTGGGGCCGCACATTAGGATATGCGGTCCCACGATAGACCGCTCAAGCCCACTGCGCGCCAAGCCTCACCCAAAGCGCGCCGAGCCGATGAACGGTCCGAACGGAACCGCATAGGGGTTGTGCGGCCACTGGTTCGACCGCACATCGCTCACCGGCGAGAAAATGGCGAACCTCACCGGAATCGCCCAATCGGCCTCAAAACAAACCCCACGGAGGGGGAAATGGCGAGAGAAGAACCCCCAAGCCCCCTAGCATGCTCCTACGCCCTTAAACCGTGAAATCGGGGCTCAAAACGATGGATCGGACGAACTCACCCCGCGGCATGATCGACCCTTCCCGGCTCAAAATAAACCCCTCTCGACCTCGTCTCGAGCTGAAACTCACGGGGAAGGAAGACATGAGGCTAAGGAACGTCACCCTACCTCCGGTCCGCGACGAAACGCTCCGATCCGAGCTCGAAGTCGCGAAGAACGCCGCTAGAATCTCGCCTCTCCACGCCTCCCACGCTCGCCGTATGCCCGCACGATCGCCACCACGTCACCCACGTCCTCGCGCCGTCGCACCGCCGCCGTCTGCAGCCGGAACGGGGGTCGGCACGGTCGAACGGGAGAGAAGGAGGAGAGAGCCGGCCACGGTCGCGTGAGGGAGAGAGAGGAAGGAAGAAGAAGAAAAGAGAAAAGAAGAAAAAGAAAAGAAAAGAAAATGGGAATATATAGAAAATCCGATTTTTCGGAAAAATACCGAAAATTAGAAAAATACATTTCCGGAATCCTCGGAACGCACCGATCGCAACGGTACCACTCGTGCCTCGGGGAACTGCCCGGTTCGCCCGCAGCGAGCGTCCGAAGAAAAAGCCGAAACACACACCGGAAATCGGAAAACACGCGCGGAAAAAGCCGCGGAACGCCTCCGGGCCTCCGAAACGACTCCGGATCGCGCCGATCCGAACACGAAAGATGTCCGAAACGAAATTTCGGACACAACGGAGCCGGACACTCCGAAAACTAGATCCGGGACCCACGAAGAAGGATCCGAAAGGTCCGGGATATTACAGCCCTCCCCCCTTAAGGAATTTCGTCCTCGAAATTGAGAACAACCCAAGGGGAAAGAAGAGGAAGACTCACTCAAACAGATACGGGAACTGCTGACGCATCTCGTCCTCACGTTCCCACGAAGCCTCACCACCAGAGTGTCGTTGCCACACGACCTTGACCAAGGGAATAACCTTGTTCCGCAGGCGCTGCTCTCGCCTATCCTCCACGCGGATCGGAAACTCTGGGAGAGAAAGATCTGGAGTCACCTCAGGCCAAACGGAAAACTCGAGCACATGAGAGTCATCGGGCATATACTTCCGCAACATAGAGACGTGGAACACGTCATGCACCGACGCCAACTCAGAGGGTAACTGCAACCGGTAAGCAACCTCACCGATGCGCTCCACAATCGCGAAAGGACCAATATAGCGGGGACTCAGCTTCCCACGCCGTCCAAACCGCATCACCCCCTTCATCGGAGAAACTCTCAAGAACACATGATCGCCCACGGCGAACTCGAGGGGCTGCCGCCTACGGTCAGCATAGCTCTTCTGCCGACTCTGGGCCGCCAACATGTTCTGACGAACCAGGTGCACAACATCCACACATTGCTGCACCAATTCCGGTCCCGTCAAAACACGCTCACCCACCTCAAACCAATCAAGTGGAGTCCGACAAGGACGCCCATACAATGCCTCATAAGGAGCCATGCCTATGCTCGAATGAAAGCTGTTGTTATAGGCAAACTCCACTAACGGTAGGTGATGAATCCAACTCCCCTGCCACTCCAGGCAGCAGGATCTCAGCATGTCCTCCAAAGTCTGAATGGTCCTCTCAGACTGACCATCTGACTGTGGATGATACGCCGAGCTAAATGCCAACTCCGTGCCAAGAGCTCGCTGGAAACTCCTCCAGAATCCAGAAGTGAAGCGCGGATCCCGATCCGACACGATCGAAATGGGAACCCCATGCAACGGAACGATCCGCTCCACATAAAGACGAGCCAACTTAGGCACGCTCCAGCTGACTTTGACCGGTAGCAACCGCGTCACCTTCGTCAGCCGATCCACCAGCAACCAAATACTGTCCTGCCCAGTCGGGGTTCTGGGCAACCCCACCACAAAATCCGTGGTCACATGGTCCCACTTCCAAGCAGGAACATCCAAGGGCTGGAGAGTACCGCCTGGTCGCTGATGCTCCGCCTTCACTTGCTGACAGATCAGGCACCTGGCCACAAATTCGGCAACATCTCTCTTCATGCCAGGCCACCAGAACTGCCTCCGCAAGTTCCGATACATCTTCGTCGCACCCGGGTGCACAGTGTACCTGCTCCCATGAGCCTCGCGTAACACCGCACGACGAACCTGCTCCTCCGCTGGGACGTACAGCCTGCCACGAAACCTCGCAGCACCGTCCTCGCCGAGCTCCACATCAGCCATCGCAAGAATCCGGGGCAACTCAGGGTCCGCATGCTGAGCCTCTGTCACCTGACGACGAATAGCAGGAGTGACAGTCAGACTCGCAAGCACTGCCAACCCTGGCTCCTGGGGAATCTTGAGCCTGAAAGATACTTCGGGCACCTGTTCCCAGAGCCTCCACTTCCTCAGCATCAAGGTACTGATCACGACCTTCCTACTCAAGGCATCGGCGACGACATTCATCCTGCCCGGCTGATAAGACAGGGTGAAGTCATAGTCCTTCATGAACTCCATCCAACGCCTTTGTCTGAGGTTCAGATCTCTCTGCGAGAACACATACCTCAAACTCTGATGGTCAGTGAACACCTCGAACTTCTCACCGTACAGATAATGCCTCCAGATCTTCAGCGCGAAGATCACTGCCGCCAACTCAAGGTCATGGGTAGGGTAGTTCTCCTCATGGGGCTTTAGCTGCCGAGATGCATAAGCCACCACTCTACCATGCTGCATCAGAACAGCACCCAATCCGACGCCGGAAGCATCTGTACACACCACAAAACCTCCCGATCCAGAAGGCAAAACCAACACCGGAGCCGAGGTGAGCAATCTCTTCAGTTCCCTAAAGCTCTGCTCACACTCCTCGGACCAGACGAAAGGCACATCCTTCCGCGTGAGCCTCGTCATCGGGGTCGCAATGCGGGAAAAATCCTGGATAAACCGGCGATAATAACCCGCAAGCCCCAAGAAACTCCGGATCTCCGTCACCGACCTCGGCCTCGGCCATTGCATCACAGCCTCGACCTTGGCGGGATCCACGGAAATACCATCACCAGAAATCACGTGCCCCAGAAAGTGCACCTCGCTGAGCCAAAACTCGCACTTGCTGAGCTTCGCATACAACTGGTGATCTCGCAACGTCTGCAGCACCACACCCAAATGGTACGCATGCTCCTCAGCAGACCGCGAATAAACAAGGATGTCATCCACGAAAATGACCACGAACTGGTCCAAATACGGGTGGAACACCCTCTGCATCAAGTCCATGAAGGCTGCTGGGGCATTGGTGAGCCCAAACGGCATCACCAGAAACTCATAATGCCCGTACCTCGTACTGAACGCAGTCTTCTCCACATCGGACTCGCGAATTCTCAGCTGATAGTAACCGGACCGCAAATCAATCCGCGAGAACACTCGCGCAGACTGAAGCTGGTCGAACAAATCATCAATCCGCGGCAACGGATACTTGTTCTTAATGGTCACTTCATTCAGCTGCCGATAGTCAATGCACAGCCGCAGACTACCGTCCTTCTTCTTCACGAACAACACGGGCGCACCCCAAGGGGAAAAGCTCGGACGAATGTACCCCTTGGCCAACAGCTCCTGCAACTGCGCCCTCAACTCCCTCAACTCAGCGGGGGCCATACGGTAGGGAGCCTTCGCCAAAGGTCCCGTACCAGGTACAACCTCGATCACGAAATCGATCTCCCGCTGGGGAGGTAATCCAGGCAACTCCTCAGGAAAAACATCGGGAAACTCGCACACCACCGCAATGTCCTCGACATTCGGCTCCATCCGGTCAGACACAACCACTGACGCGAGAAAACCCTGGCAACCTGAATCAAGCAATCGACGGGCTCGAATAGCAGAGATAAGAAATCGAGAAGAGGCGGAACGGATACCTTGGAAATAGAAGGTCCTCTTGCTCGGATGTTGGAAGTAGACCCTCTTCATCCCACAATCCACCACCGCTCCATGAGTCTCGAGCCAATCCATGCCTAGAATCACGTCGTAATCCCGAAGCTGCAACGCATACAACCTGCCTGGCATACTCCGCCCATCGATCCACACCGGAACCTGGTCGAAGCAATACGGAGTGACCATAAAGTCACCCGAAGGCAACTCCACAGCCAAATCACAGGACAACTGGGTCACCGGCTCCTCGACGCTCGACGCGAAATCCTCCGAAATGAACGAATGAGACGCGCCAGAATCAAATAAAACCCGAGCCGCACAACCCAAAATCTGAACGGTACCTTCCACGAGCTGCGACGCCATTGCCTCTGCCCTGGTCAAGTGCGTGATCTGGCCACGAGCTCTCTGCCTGCCTCCCACACTAGCTGACCTGGGTAGCGGCGGATACTGTCCCTGCTGCTGCTGCTGCTGGGAAACCTGCTGCTGCGGCGGCCTCTGAGGACAGTCACGCGCCATGTGCCCTGGCTGGTCACACCGAAAACAGATGATCGGCGCCGTGCACTGCCTGCCTGGGTGGGTCCCACTACACCGTGGACAAGGTCCTCGCGATCCACCCACCGATCCCTGTCGCTGCAAAGGAAACGGCTGCTGCACACTGCCCGATGAAGCCTGCCCCTGATCTCTGGACTTCTTCTTGCCGAACCCCTTCTTGAAGAACTTCTTGACCTTCGAGCCAAAGGACGCAGATCCTGTCACCGAAGCTGCCGATGCCGGTACTCCTGAACCACCCGACGCAGACTGAAAGAAACCCTGCTGCTGAGTAGCCGACTGCTGGCTGCGACCTGACACAGACTGCCCCTGGCTGATCGGTCCTCGAGTCCTCTGCATATCCATCTCCAAGGAAATCGCAACACGAGACGCCGTCTCGAGATCAGTGGCCCCATTCGCGATCAGATGGTGCCTCAGCTCCAGCCTCAAGCCCTGCACAAACTGCGTCGTCCTCACCCTCTCATGCTCCATGATATGAGGTGCGTACCGACCCAGCTCGACAAATCGGGCCCTGTACTGCAACACGGACATGTCACCCTGCACCAGCTCCAGAAACTCCCGCATCCGCTGCGTAGCAACAATATCTGGACAGTACGTACGCTCGAAAGCACTGACAAAGTCATCCCACTCGATCTGCTCAAGCGGACGAAGCTGAAAGGACGTCTTCCACTCGGAAGACCACCACCTCCGAGCCGTACCCTGCAACTGGTTGTAGGCCAACACCACTCTGTCCTCGACAGCACTCTTCGCAGAACTGAACACCCGCTCCATCTCATCAAGCCAATCACGAGCCGCATCAGGGTCTGCCTGGCCGCTAAAGTAAGGTGGATGAAACTGCATGAAATCCCTCACTGCTCGGCCTGGCCCACCCCTGACTGACGAGCCCTCACCGGCCTCTCCGCCGAACTGCTGAGCCATGAGATGGTACATGCCACGGAGAAAACCCTCGGCCCCCGGAGCCCTCGCAGCATCCGCGGCCTCGGTAGCTCCCGGAACTCTGCTATGCTCCTCCTGGTCCCTCTGGACCCCCTGCTGGATCTCCTGACCTCCAGCCGACTGCCCCTGCTGAGAGCGAGAACTCCTCCTCGGCGCCATCCTCGCTCCTTAAGCACAAGACAGAAAACTCAGAAACGGAAGGTCAGAATAAAACACGCGGTGCCCAATGCCAGCGTCACATGTACATCATCGTTGTGGACTAGTGGACCAATACAATTACCTATGATTCTCATGTAATTCCACAACCGCGCTCTGATACCAGCTGTAACGACCCGAGAATCCGATTACCGGGAAGGCCCGATAACCCGAGACTCGCACCGCCACCCACGAGCCCGAAGACTCGGAAGGGTTAAAAGGATGGTGTGGAAACTACACAAGCATCACAAATAATTGCAGAAATTAAACAGTTATGATATTAAGCAGGAAATGAATTAACATTTTACATGGTCCACAATAAAATAACAACAACAGCAACAGTAGTCCACGACTAGTACAGTGACAAGAAAGAAAAGTACAGCTACACGGGGCATCCCCCGGCTCTGACCTCTGGCACTACCTCTGGGCACCCGCACCACGCTTCCGCTGCGCTCCTGACACGCTCCCCGAAGGTGGCGCCTCACCTGAAACACGGTGAAAACACGCAGGGAATGAGTCTCGGAACAAGACTCAGTAGGGATCACTCGAACCCTACCTCGAAAAACGAGAAACCACTACTCTAGCGGTAGAAAGGTACCTCGGAAAGGAAAGCCCTGTACTCTACAGAACTAGACCCTAACGGCACGCAAACCGACACACGTGCCACGGTACGAGAAGACCGAAACTCAACGGTCGAACCGTCAAAACCCGAAGGTCGGAAACACACGACTGACAGTCTGACACTCCGTACTCAACAGGAGTACCACCCACTAGAAGCACAGCCGGTAGCGTCCCCTGACGTCTTACACCGCACCGCAGGTGAACCGCCTGACATGGTAGGTCCTACCCGAGGCGCAAACACCGTACAAGTAACTACAACAAGTGACTAGCTGGGGTCACGCCCGTCGACGTGGGTCCAACCGCCCCCAACCACGTGTGCACACACAGACCGCGCGTCCCTGGTCTGGCCCTCTGACCGGTTTTCCCCTCAGCCGGACTCTGGCTGCAAGACGTGGGGCCCAACGGTAACCGGTCCACAAACCGTCTCTAAAGGTCAGCCCGTACACCACTCCCTGGTGCGACTAGCACACGCGTACTAGTAGGCTACGACTAGTGGAGGGTCACAGAAGGAGTAGACTCTCAAGTCTCGGAAAACAACGGTGCAACTGCAGGTACGAGGAACGCTCCTTGTACCAACACCGACGCACGGTGACCAGCTGACAACAACATCTCCCGGTACACTCTGTACGACGAGAGACACACCGACGCAACCCGTACCCTTGAACGGTCCACACTGGGCCGCTCAGGGATGTGCGGTCACACAGGGACCGCACAAGGATTAGAACGGTCATATCAGGACCGTTCCACCCAGGGTCCAAACGACGGATAAACGGCCAACACAGGACCGTTCAAACAGATGTGCGGCCAACTCTTGACCGCACGTGGGTGAGGAACGGTCACCTACTGGCCGCTCGTCTCCCAACGGTAAAAAGCCTGGACGGTTAGTCCTTAGCCGCACTTGGGGAAGGGCGGCTACGGCTTAGCCGTTCAGGTGTTGTGCGGTCAGGGCCAGACCGCACATCCAACCATAGCGCTAGGGGATGTACGGCCAGCACCTGGCCGTGCAAGGGGTTATGCGGTCAGCTCCTGGCCGCACATCCCAGAGCACTGCACAACGGTCACAACCAACGGTCAAAACCCTTGGGGTTGGGCGGTAGCTGTGGGGCCGCACATTAGGATATGCGGTCCCACGATAGACCGCTCAAGCCCACTGCGCGCCAAGCCTCACCCAAAGCGCGCCGAGCCGATGAACGGTCCGAACGGAACCGCATAGGGGTTGTGCGGCCACTGGTTCGACCGCACATCGCTCACCGGCGAGAAAATGGCGAACCTCACCGGAATCGCCCAATCGGCCTCAAAACAAACCCCACGGAGGGGGAAATGGCGAGAGAAGAACCCCCAAGCCCCCTAGCATGCTCCTACGCCCTTAAACCGTGAAATCGGGGCTCAAAACGATGGATCGGACGAACTCACCCCGCGGCATGATCGACCCTTCCCGGCTCAAAATAAACCCCTCTCGACCTCGTCTCGAGCTGAAACTCACGGGGAAGGAAGACATGAGGCTAAGGAACGTCACCCTACCTCCGGTCCGCGACGAAACGCTCCGATCCGAGCTCGAAGTCGCGAAGAACGCCGCTAGAATCTCGCCTCTCCACGCCTCCCACGCTCGCCGTATGCCCGCACGATCGCCACCACGTCACCCACGTCCTCGCGCCGTCGCACCGCCGCCGTCTGCAGCCGGAACGGGGGTCGGCACGGTCGAACGGGAGAGAAGGAGGAGAGAGCCGGCCACGGTCGCGTGAGGGAGAGAGAGGAAGGAAGAAGAAGAAAAGAGAAAAGAAGAAAAAGAAAAGAAAAGAAAATGGGAATATATAGAAAATCCGATTTTTCGGAAAAATACCGAAAATTAGAAAAATACATTTCCGGAATCCTCGGAACGCACCGATCGCAACGGTACCACTCGTGCCTCGGGGAACTGCCCGGTTCGCCCGCAGCGAGCGTCCGAAGAAAAAGCCGAAACACACACCGGAAATCGGAAAACACGCGCGGAAAAAGCCGCGGAACGCCTCCGGGCCTCCGAAACGACTCCGGATCGCGCCGATCCGAACACGAAAGATGTCCGAAACGAAATTTCGGACACAACGGAGCCGGACACTCCGAAAACTAGATCCGGGACCCACGAAGAAGGATCCGAAAGGTCCGGGATATTACATGTATCAATATAGTCTCTTCAGACTTTATGTCCCGTCTAGGTCTACCTACGCACCCTCATCCAAGGCCATACAACGTGGCTTTGGTCGATGACACTTCTATCCCAGTCACTACCACATGTGTCATTCCCATCCAATTCCAGTCCTACCAAGGACAGATCTTATGTGACGTAGTGCCTATGAAGGCCGGAAGCATCATCTTAGGACGACCGTGGATCTATGATGTAGATCTCGCTACATTTGGTCAGTCCAATCAGTGTTCTTTCTCCCACAATGGGAAGAAGATTCAGTTGTACCCGACCACCCCAAAGGTGACCCCGTGAAAGAGTTCCACCTCCACCCCCACTGGAACTCCCAAAATTCAGGAGAATCCCCAAACTCCCACTGAAGAGAAACATCTCCTTCCCTCTTCTCCTGCATCTATCACACATGTTTCTAAGGCCCCTAAGGTTGGTCATGACCTGGCTAGGCGCCTTGACTCCATAAATGTCGGTGAACTAAACAGAGAGGTTACTGAGAGTGCCCATATTTTGGTTGTTGATGTCACCATCACGTTGCACACCCAAGGAGTCCCGAGTCTTAGTCCCAACTGAAGTCCCGACAATACTGCAGGACTTCCAAGGCATCGTCCCCGAGGACTTGCCTTCTCGACTCCCTCCCATGCGTGATGTACAACACGCTATTGAGCTTGTCCCCGGGTCCACCCTACCCAACCTTCCCCTTTACCAACTGAACCCCCAGGAGCATGCTGAGCTCCGAAGAATTATCGAGGACCTTATTCAAAAGGGTTTTCTCAGGGTGAGTAAGAGCCCATGTGCTGTCCTGGCGAATGTTTGTTCACAACTGCACCATCAATAAAATCACTGTCAAGTACATATTTCTAATTCCCCGTCGCGATAACATGCTTGACATGATGAGTGGAACCACCATCTTTTCCAAGATTGGCTTGAAAAGTGGCCGCCACCAGGTCAGAATCTGACCAGGGGATGAATGGAAGACAGCCAATAGCAGTTTCGGGAATCTCTTGAGATGCCTCATAGGGGATCATTTTGGCACTTGGAACCTTCTTTTGCCCAGAGCCAAATTTGCATATAAAAGCTCTGTCAATAGGTCCATAGGTATGAGTCCATTTGAGGTCGTGCATGGATACAAACCTAAGAAACATGTGGATCTCATTCCCCTCCCCCTCGAGTCTAGAACATCCATGTCAGCTGAGGAATTTACACAACATGTCAAGAGTCTCCATGAGTCAATTAGCAAGCAAATAGGCCTCAGTAATGAGACTTACAAAAGATTGGCTGATTCGCATAGGCGTCACCATGAATTCCAAGAAGGTGACATGGTTATGGTACGGGTCCGGCCCGAACGACTCCCCTCGGGAGCCGTTAAAAAGTTGCAAGCCCGTAGTGATGGTCCCTTCCCAATTCTGCGGAAGATTGACTCCAACGCTTATGTGGTGGACTTACTTCCCGAATATGGGATTAGCTCTACATTTCATGTGGCAGACCTAGTGGCCTACAAGAAACCCACAGCGATTCCTAGTGACCCTTTCGAGCCATCTCCTCCCATTACGAGTGAGCCCACCCCTGTGCGTCCCACAGTCTTGAGAGCTCCGCACGAGTAAATTGAGAGGACACTGGATGAGCAGGTGACAACTACACGGAGCAGGGTGTACCAGCGCTACCTTGTCCACTGGCGGGACCGTCCACCTTCCGATGATTCCTGGATCAGCCGGGAAGATCTCCAGCGCATCGATCCAGATCTGCTGGAGCACTACCACAACAATGTCCCCCCTTACTCGACGGAGTCGAGTTCCAGCCGCCCCGGGAGGGTTGGTGGGGACACCGTGTCCACTACCGGACCCACTACTCGGAGACTCACTCGAAGACTTGACATCCTGAGTAGATACTTGTGTGTATTTGTATGTATTTGAGTATTGAGTATGTATTGTGTGTATGTGTAAAATACATGTATTACTACATGTATATTTACTTTTATTTTATTAGGCAAGGTTGGTCAAAAGACATGTGTATTTTATTTTTATTAAACTCACAAGTCAAAGGTGGGTTGTTGAGTCTTGTTTTATTAGGCTAGGGCATATATGCAAATAGGAGAAGTTTAAAGGTAAGAATGTAATGGCTTTCCCTATATATAGGGGGGCTAATGAAGGTTTGTAACATGATGAATTGAATGAAAGCTAGCTTATACGTGAGAGCTTTCCTCTCTTGTGCTTCCCCCTTCCCTCTTAGCTTCTTGTGAGTTTTGAGAGCTTACCCGGTGTGAGACCGTCCGACGTGAAGCCGAGCTGCGTGAGGTAGCAAACTATCCCGTCATGTTTGCGTCCCGGAGCTGCCGTCGATCCGTCCTCCGACGCCGTCCGCGTCACGTTGTCTCGCGAAAATATTGAGAAAGGCGTACACACGCACGCAAACCACTGTAAACCACAGTATGACACCACGGGACGCTAAGAAAACTACCCACGACCAGACGACAGAAACTAGTGGGTACCAGCCCACTAGACTCACACAAGAACTACTTACTGCGATCATGGAACTCATGTGGATATGACTCTCCGCGGTCACAGGACTCACGCAGTATATAACCCACCACGGGCACGCAAGCCACGTGGAAACTAAGCTAAGTGAATACGGCCAAACCCGTTGTAAGAAATCTATAAACCTCGTATTACTCGAACCCATTCTCAGGCGACCGCCGCCCATACAGGGCCGGAATGGCCCAATTTCTATGTGATTATGTGAGTATACTGTAAATTTTCTTGTTCCGGGGCAAAAACTCACTTACGAGACTCGAACGAGCTGAAAAGCCCTCATCTCGGTCAACCTAGGTCATAGGTCGATCGACCTGGGCCATAGGCCAGTCGACCTGCCCAGCAAGGGTCTGTCGACAGGCCAGGAGTGGGTCTGTCGACCGGCTGGTAAGGCAGTTAGGGGCCTAGCCGCGTTAAGGCGATCACGGTCTACTGAAGGACCGTGATTAGCTCAAGTCGCGGTTGGTCGTGCGATCGCGTCCATGACCGCCTCACCATGGGCTTCTCAAATGAACGCGGTGTCTGTTCACACCGTGTCCATTATCTAGAAGCTTAACGTAGTCAGAAAGCCGATCGCAATCTCGTTCCGATCCAGGCTTTCACGGACCAGCGCGAAAGCCAAGGGTATCACATAAATGCTCGTCCGTTGGGGAATCTCACAGCATCTGGGATGCACATGTGCGAGAGTCATGCATGTGGGATTGCCAGTCCTGAGTGGGACTAGATTGGGCTACGTTCTGGACTGCTCGTCAGCTAGTAATAGCAGCTATATATGGGCCTGATGACATCGGGCCATACCGGACTTGACGTTATTGGACTGTCATGGGCCTTAAGGATTTCTCCCTCCTCAGTATTAAAAAGAAGAAAGCACACGTAACAACAGTATATACATATGTTTATATATTATCGATGTATATAGACCTTCATTCTTTGCTGTACTTTTTTCCCATCTGCAGGAGAACTCGGGTATAGATTCCAACACATCTATAGATAGATCCCTCCTGTACTCACCCTGTCGGGGATATAAATTAAAATCAAAACGTCGGGGAAGGGAAGTTCTATGTTATTGAACTAATGCAATCTTTGACAGAGTTTCTATCCAACCGATGCCGCCGATATTAACATCATAAAACATCCGATTGTTTGATCTCTGCCATACGATAGCAACCTGAATAGCCCAAGAGGAATAGTCATTACTCCCTACTGTGAAAATTAATTGATCCTCGTAAGATTGGTCAGAGAATTACTTGTTTAAAATTCGAGTTGAATTTGAATTCATATTTATTTAGTTGGATAATTATTCGAATAAAATATCTTATGAATAATTTAATTAATCAAATATCAGATAATTCGATTATTAATCAGATATAAATTCGAATATTAAGATATTCATGTCGGATATCATCCTAATTAATATGAACCCTTAGATTCCTTGTTTTTTTTCACAATGTTTCTTTAAAAAATTTCATTTAGATGTATCTTTCTTTCCATTATCATTTTAGGCTAGTAGTTATTTGTTAGCTAATAATTATATTTTATATTTATAATATATTTATATTATGTATATAATTTTTTTTAAAATTAAAAATATATGAAAACATAATAGGTTTTAATACCTAGATAGTTGGATATATCAGAATCCGGATAGTATCCATCTAATTCTAATTCGAATAGTGACAAAATTACGTCATCATAGGATGTGTCAGATTCGGATGTCCAACCGATTATAATCGCAGTGGATTCGGATATCACACTATCCACTCTGTTTACAGATCTACTAGTGTCCCAGCGTCCCACCAGTCTTCAGGCCTGAACTGACTTTTGACATGGGCCTGGCTCCATATTAATTTGGTTCATGCGTCGAGTCGGGTGTGGCTGGACTCCGGCCCAAGATCTAAGATCCAATAGGCTTAATGGAGTACATTTTAATTATGCATACATACACGTTGAGCTTGATAATTTTATAAAAATAATACTTTATTATATTTAGAAGCAGAATTTAATAGATTTTGAAAATTTTATATTTTGCTTTGATATAACTATGATTTTGAAAAAAAATAAATATAAAAATGATGCATTAAGACTATAGACTTATAGAGCCTACAAAAATTTAGTCCGAATTGGGCGACCCCGAACCAGGCCGAGCCCAGGACTTAATGACAGAGTTTTAAAATTTTTAAGCAGGCCGGACCAGGTTGATCGAACAATTTGTCATGTTTACTCGGTCTTGGGCTGGGCCAGGTCTGCTCGACCTATTGACAGCCTATGAGCCCATCACGATCCACATTACAACCAATACGTTTTGGACTAATTATAAGTTGATAACCTTTTTTGAGGTAAAAGCTAACGTGATTAATAAGCATATATAGCGTGGCAATTTAATTATGCATACACTTGCCGGTTGAGATTAATGTATGCAGATATTCGTCTCTGTACTATAGTGGTTGAAAAATATAGGAACCTTTCCTTACATACCCTTCTTGTAGAAGGGTTCAAGTTTTAATTAAGCGTCCACGGTAACTCTTTTCAAAGCCCAACAAATGGGAGCTACTCAGAGGTCCTTCACAACGGCCATTTCCATCGTATTTTCCCCTCATGGAGATCATCCAACACATGGAAGTTCCTCAAAGCTAGCGAAGGTCGATTACAGGGTTCTTTCTTTCTGACCATAACTAAACATAAAACTTAACAAAACGTGGTTAAGCTGCCTCGATCATGAGGGCATACCTGCACAAACAGATTACTTTCTAAATGCACTTTAGGAGGGACAGATGCATAATTCTACTTGTAAGAAAGCCACAGATGAAAAGATAGATAGAGAGAGAGAGAGAGGGGGGGGATGCGTTTGATTTATTAGACTACAGGAACTTGACCCCGTCAAGCATGGCTGCCGGGAAGGAGCAGTATGCGTGTGTTGATTGATGTGTCTCTGTCTGACATCGATCATCAACAGGCATCTTCTTCAGCGGACATCAATTACTAGCAAGATTAAAGGCATGCTGGGGAACCACAGAGTAAGAGCCGGTTCAAAACAAACAACGACGAATTAAAGAACCCTGAGACTGGTTAAAACTAAGCACAAGAGCTGGTGGTGCTGGTGGAGTTATTGGAGCAGTTGGAGCTGATTAAGAAGAAATGTTCCAGGAAGACCTTGGGTGCCTGTGGAATTGAATGCTTGCTTGTAACGCCAGATTATATCTTCTGATCCTCAATCCGAGCTCAACCATACCATCCTGCAATCTCCCTCTCGCACACCACACGCTGCTAGCTCTCACATTTTCTTGCAATAATATCCATGCCCGGCCCATGGCGGCCGTTCACGGCGACGTGCTGCACCGTCGACGTCGACGGTTCTGTCGCAAGCAGCCGGCCCTGGTGCAGGCCGTCGTCATGCTCCGCGCTCTCCAAAGAGGTGGCCAAGCAGCCATGTTCTCGACACACCCAGCTCCCGCACTCCGTCCTGATCAGCAGCTCATCGTCTCCATTTGCTGTGTTCGATGACGAACTCATATCTGGGACGGGCCTCCACATCTTCCAGCTCAACGACTTGAGGGCCGCCACACGGAACTTCTCCAGCAACTTCTTCCTGGGAGAAGGCGGGTTCGGCGACGTGTACAAGGGCTACGTCGACGACAAGCTGCGGCGGGGGTTGAAGGCACAGGCGGTGGCCGTGAAGCTCCTCGACGTCGAGGGCCTCCAGGGTCACCGTGAATGGATGGTCAGACACATTAATTAAGAAGTCATTTGGTTTGACGTACGTGAAACACCACAAAATACCGCAAGACACCGTACTTCATGTGTCATAATAAAAATACAGTATCGACCTTACGGTGTTTTATAACATTTTACGTCCAAATGAACAGAGAATAATTAAGTCGATCATTTTCTGTACATGTATGCATTCCTTTGTGAGATCCCAACTCTTTCCATCGTTTGCAGGCGGAGGTGGTCTTGCTAGGCCAACTCCGGCACCCCAACCTGGTGAAGCTGATCGGCTACTGCTGCGAGGGTGAAGACCGGCTGTTGGTGTACGAGTTCATGCCTCGGGGCAGCTTGGAGAATCACCTGTTCAGAAGCAAGGATGACCATGCCCTGTGACTCAATTAAGAACATGATTTTGAGCCAGAATAGCATCGATCGGCTCAATTCCTTATAAGTTATTCGTGCCCTTTTTAACTTTTCGAGTCCTTTGTGTGGCAGGAAGCTCTATATCCCTGTCTTGGAGTGTAAGGGTGAAGGTTGCACTAGGTGCAGCCAAGGGTCTGGCGTTCCTGCATGGCGCCGAGAACCCCGTCATCTACAGGGATTTCAAGGCTTCCAACGTTTTGCTAGACTCTGTCAGTTGCTTCCTTTGCTTGCTCATAGGAAGAAGTTCAAGTCGTTAGGTTATTAAGATATTCTGTGTTCCTAATATCTATGTACATAGTACAAGACTAATCCTATCACAGTCACGACTGCATGCATGATATATATGTTGAGCATGCAATCTTTTTTTTAAAAAAAAAATCCACTCTGCTTTTTGAAGTTGTTCAATCTTCTCTTGTTGATCCAATTAAAGTATTGTTTCGTGTAGGATTTTACGGTAAAACTCTCAGATTTTGGACTGGCAAAGTTGGGGCCAGTGGGTAAAGCTACCCATGTGACAACTCTGGTAATGGGAACCCATGGCCTTGCAGCACCGGAGTACATCAACACAGGTGACTTCTTTCTACACGATAAGCCATCTTAATCGAGGGGAGGAAGAAGAACTTAGAGCCAGAAATGCATAATCTTATTAAATTAATCTTAGAATCACAATATAATTAAAATGTCCTCCTAGCTCAATGGTAAGGGAAAACTTAAAAGGTTTAATTTTTCGTTCCAAACAAAGAAGCAACTTATCTTCATGAGACAATATTTATGATTTATAATTACATGCATGATAAGTTGAGCGATATTCTTTGCAGGGCATTTGGCCTTAAAGAGTGATGTCTACAGCTTTGGGGTTGTGTTACTTGAACTGCTAACAGGAAGAAGATCCATGGATAAGACGAGGCCTAAGAGTGAACAGAACATAGTGGAATGGGCGAAGCCCTACCTAACGAGTCGCCGGAAGCTACGGTACGTCATGGATCCGAAGCTCAACGGGCAGTACTCCATGAAGGGAGCACAAGAGGTGTCCTTGATGGCATTGCGGTGTGTGAGCTCAAACGCTAAAGATCGACCAGAGATGCCAGCAGTCGTTGAGGTCCTTGAAGGCCTGCAACATTTGAAAGAGCTAGCTTTGAATACAGGTCCACCAATGGTAGGAAAGAGGGCCATGTCTATCTAGTCTAAGATGGAATCAAATAATGGTATTAAGAGGAATGCCATCTCATCAGCCAAACTCAAATAAATTATGTTTGTACTGGAGGAGTGATTCATTAATTAAATATACTTTTGCATGAAATCATTATTAGAGATGAATTTATTACAAAAATCATTCTTAGAAATATATTAGTAAATATGTCACTATAGGTTAATTCAAATAGTACATAGATCTTAACAAAACGTGGTTAAACTAACTGTCGACCACGTTGAAGGCATATATGTACAAACGACCAATTCAGCAAGAAGAATACACGTTTTAAGATTTTTTAAATACATTTTAGGATGGCAAGCCACATCATTCTACTTAATTAATTAAAAAGGGCACACTATACATAGGAATCCAAACAGGCTGAATTCAGAATATCCCACAACAGTATCTGATAATACACAATGCCAGCAAGGACACCCCAAGCAAGTCCTTTTGATCTCGGAACAGCGATGCCACCAAAAGTGAAACATGCATGGAGAAATCATGCTAAGCTTAAGTGGCATACTACATACTACAAATACACACTGAAAGGAACATGGCCGTGCATCTCATGTGCACACCTCATGACGCAGTTCTCTAGTCCTCCTCGTCTTCTTCCTATACCTCAAGTAAACATACTTCTCATTTTGGAAACGGATCTGTAGGCAGGAAGATATGAGTACTCAGGAGGAAAACTCTAAATGTAATTCAAGCGAAAAGAACAAGCTATATATATATATATATATATGAAGAGGTAATTTGCTACAAATTTTCCCTCCTTTGGCTTATAATCTTAGCAAGATGGCAAGATGGCAGAAGTTATAACTAACTGTTTATAAATTTTTTCTTAGTAGTCTAAGGGCCCCTTTGGTTGAGATTGTTCAAGTTGATTTTTTAAAATTTTTTTTTAAAATCCATGCATAGAACAAATGTCAGAGTGTGATTTTAAATCTCGAAATCCACCCCGAATCTTCGTGAGAGGAGCTTTTGTACAACTAGATGAGGGGATGCAACTTGATGAGTCTCCTAGCTAGTGCCTTTGGGAGGCATTGTACACGCACACGCATCTGCTATGGTGCGAAAGAGGGCGTCCCAACTGACCCATCCTTACTAAGGTGACCATCACCTAAGTAATACTGGGAACCCCGAAGGAAATCCCAAGTATCAAACTTGGGACCTCGATCTCCCCATTTGGGAAGAAGTGTTAACTGTTCGTGCTATCACAGACTGTGTAGATTCTTGAACTTGAGTCGTCTCTTTACTACCGTAATATCAACTCATAGACAATTTTCTGTGAATATTTTCCCCCTTAACGAGCTTCACTTTAGTGAAGAAACCTAAATATGCTTAGAATTGATAGGTTTCCTTAGCTCATCTTTCGACCGGGAGAACAATAACGCAGGGAAATGCAAAAAATATTCTAAAATTGACATGTTATACTTAATAAAAATAGATACTACGAAGAAAAGAATGAACATAGATATATAATTTCATTTTTTTCTTCATATATATAAAAAAAATTTAGTCCCTAAAATATAGGTATTTACTCCCATGGGTACCCCATCATTCTCGATGGCACCGGCAGCGCCGCAGGAGATGCCCGCGAAGAACGTGGCATGGGTCGTTGTCGGTGGCAGAGGTCCAGGAGGCAAGCCTCCTCTGAGGATCTTGGGTGACGGCGGACTGGAACTGGAGTAGGATCGCCTTCTCGGCGAGATTTGTAGCCGCCGCTGGAGGGGGGCGGGGGGCCAAAAGGACGAGGAGGAGGAGGAGGGCGAGGAGGGGACAGGGGAGGCTTTTCATGGCGGCGTCATTCTGGGGAACAGTTGGGAGGCCAAGGAGGAGAAGGAGGGCTTGGGAGTCTCCCTGTGGGCCTCCACCGGTAGCTATGGCAACAAACGACACTTGCAGTGAGACAGACCAGAGAGGTTTCTTCTCTTCGGTTGTTACAGAGGGAGGACGTGTGTGTGTATGTGAGGGGGGGAGAGAGAGAGAGAGAGAGAGCGATGACGCTGGAGGGAATTTCCCCCTCCGGCTCTGACGATACCCCAACAGAGGGTGCGAGGGGAGAGAGAGTAGGGAGAAGAGAGTTTGTGTGTGGAGGAGAGAGCAGAGAGAGAGAGGGGGGGGAGAGATACGGCCGTGGGAGATGCCGGACCATCCTTACTCCTCAAACCATCGCAGCAGATCAACAGGCACTGACCTCGAAACCAGCCCGGCCCGGCTCCCCATCCCAGCCCTCTAACCAGCACCGCTCCCTCCCCCCTTAACCACCCCACCGGCGTCTTCAGAGTTGTCGAGCTGAGCCAGCACCTGCCGATCTGGCGCTCGGTGAGCCGTCCAGCCAACGTGCATGGAGTGTCCGACGGCTCGCCATACTGGAAGTTGACGCCAATGCCGACACTGGACATCAATGATGCCCGGTGCGGCATGTAGAAGGGTACTGTAGTCGGGTGGGGTGGAGGTGAGAGTGGGGGGTTATTTTAGTAAATTTACTATTTAGAACTAATATTCTTTTATATTTTTAAAGGTATATTTGTGGGATTTAATGTAATATGGGCGTACATATACATAATAAATTATATACTATGGGCTATCATAAAATTTATCCATATTAACGTGATTAACTAAGGATTTGGGGATATAAGTATTTAAAGAAAAATATGGGCCATATTTAATTATGTGTAGAGATCAGGGTGTTATTTCTATTTTTATGATGGGTTAAAATAGAAAATGACACCAAATGGTGCTTTAACACCCGTACGCACAACAACGGTCTTATGGTTTAAAAGGTTGGGACATGGTCCCCAATCCATACACGATACTTCTCCTTCTTCTGGACATCCTATCATCTTGGAGTGTCATCGGAGAACACTGTATTGGATTGGAAGACTGTTTCCCATGGATCCAGATATGTTTTCGCTGTAAATTTTTGATGTTTTGACACGGAGATCATTGGGCAACTCATGTTCTAGAAATTTAATCTCCCTCTCAAAAATCTTAACAATGGTATCAGAGCCATAAATCAATGTTAGAACTATAAAAATCCATGTTAGAACTATGAAAATCAAATTTTCTGATAATCGCACGCTTCCTCTTTGGCCGTCGGGTGGATCCAGGGCCCGCCGTGAATGTCCAGATTTAAAAAAAAAAAAAGTAGGTCTGCGGGTCACCTGCGCATGGGAGGGGCCGCCCGTGGCGGCCACCCGCGAGGAGAGTCACCGAGGCGACTGTTTTCTGCGGTGGTTGGCATTACAAGGGAAATGGGAAAGGAAGTTTTTCTCATCGCGAACCAGAGACCCATTCATTTTTCTGTTGTTAACTTATCAACCTTTTACTTTTGATATCACATATATATATTACTACTTTCACAGCGTATGTGCATATTTAAAGTTGGTACTCTCCTGCTTTCAAAGTGTACATGAAGCGTTAAAGTTGGTTTGTAATATTATCGCATGTATATGTTTCTGCTTTCACTTTGTTGATTTAAAGTTACTTTTACATTCTTTCATGTAAACTCTCAATAATTATATGTTAGAATGTATTTGGCTTATATCATGACAGATTTAGATAATCATTTGGTCTCATGTTTTGGTACATTTAGGATGTCTAATATTCTGAAATAAACTAATTGAAACAACATGCTACCAAAGTAGCCTCTCTTGTGAAGATTAATTTATTTTGGAATGTCAGGATGGTTGTATTTATGTAATTCAGGTAAATATTAACTAGCCCAAAGGATAGTTAATATTTGACCAAATTACATACATGCATATTTGTAATAGTAAATATGTGATAATTATTTGATATTTCATGTGAATAATAAGTCGGTCCAAAGAAAGGCTTATTATTTGACAGAATTTATTGTCAATATTTGACTATTACACCAAGAGTATCACTTGCAAGTTAATATTCTTGTCCAAAGATAAAATATTAATGTTGTACTAGATATCTTGTGATGGGCTGTACCATTATTTGATAATTATTTTCAGCATAATATAAAACTTACGTGAGTTATTGTTCTATTTTGTTACAGTTGCAAGTTCTACTAATAATATTTCTGTTAGCATTAATTCAATTCCTATGCTTAATGGTACACTTCTCGCTTTGGTTTGTTCAGAGGTTAATTTAACTTCTGTATCCACAGACACTTGGTGGATAGATTCCGGTGCTACTACTCATATAAGTGTGTCTATGCAAGGTTACCTCCACTGCCGAAAATCGAATCACTACCATAAAAAGTGGGATTTCAGATGGCCCGTATCTGTCTGAAATCCGTCTGAAAATCCGTCACAAACCACTTTGTGACGGATTTGCGACATATTTAAGACTAAAACTGTAATATCCCGGACCTTTCGGATCCTTCTTCGTGGGTCCCGGATCTGGTTTTCAGAGTGTCCGGCTCTGTTGTGTCTGAAATTTCGTTTCGGACATCTTTCGTGTTTGGATCGGCGCGATCCGGAGTTGTTTCGGAGGCCCGGAGGCGTTCCGCGATTTTTCCGCGCGTGTTTTCTGATTTCCGGTATGTGTTTCGGCTTTTCCTTCGAAAGCTCGCTGCGGGCGAACCGGGCGGTTCCCCAGGCACGAGTGGTACCGTTGCGATCGGTGCGTTCCGAGGATTCCGAAAATATATTTTTTTAATTTTCGGTATTTTTTCCGAAAAATCAGATTTTCCTATATAACCCCTTTTCTTTTCTTTTTTCTTTTCTTCTTTCTCTTTCTTCTTCTTCTTCCTCCTTCCTTCCCCAACCATGGCCGCCCTCCTCTCTCCCTCTCTCTCCCATTCGGACGCGGTGAGCCCCTCCCCGGCTATTGACGGCGGTAGGGCGACGGCGCGGACGCGTGGGTGGCGGCGAGGTGAGCTCGTGGGCGTGCGGCAAGCGTGGGAAGCGTGGGGAGTTCGTGAAGCTTCAAGCGTTCTTCGAGATTCGCGGGTGATTCGGCGGAGCATTCGCTCCATTGAGGTAGGGTGACGTTCCTTAGCCTCTAGCCGATCTTTTCCGTGATTTATAGGCCGAGGGGAGGCCGAGAGGGGCTTATTTGAGCTTGTTTGGGGTTTTTCCATGTTTTGGGGAGAGTCGCCCGATCTATGGATTCGATGCATGGATTCGTGTTTTGATGGCCTAGAATCATGCTAGGGGTCCCCAGGGGTCTTCCCCTTTGATTTCCCCCTCTCCGGTGGAGCTATGGGGGCGTGGAATGGTGTTTTTAGCCGTTCCCGGCCGTTCTCGGTTTTCCGGGATGATAGCGGTCCACCAGTAACCGCCTTCATCAGGTAGCGGTCAGGTGGGGACCGCCTTCATCAAGGTTTCGAGCGTTGGGGCTTGTGCTGTCGGCAGGCGGTCGCGGTCTCGCGACTGACCGCGACTGCTGGTGGCGGTCAGGGGGCGACCGCTTTCAGCCTGGGGTCCGGCACGGTCTTCGAGACGGGTTTTTGACCGTTGGAGTCTGGTCACGGTCTCCAGGAGACCGCTACCAGGTGAAGGCGGTCTTCATACGACCGCTTTCACATTTTCGTGCACCAGGGTGGTCGCGGTTCCAGGCCGACCGCGACCAGGTGATAGCGGTCCTGGGTCGACCGCTACCACAGGAGGCGGTCCTTCGGTGACCGCGACTCCCCTTCTTCACCGATTTGAGTCCCGGACGAGCTAGTCTCGATCCCTGTGCTGACCCGTAGTCCGACTGATGTGGGGCATCATGTGGGGGCTACACGTGGGGTGCCGTGGGGTCCCGGGAGGTGGTGACTTCGGCTTGTGTCACCGTGCGTTGGTGTTGGTACAAGGAGCGTTCCTCGTACCTGCGGTTGCGAAGTTGTTTTCCGTTGACTTGAGAGTCTACTCCTTCAGTGACCCTCCACTAGTCGTAGCCTACTAGTACGCGTGTGCTAGTCGCACCAGGGAGTGGTGTACGGGCCGACCTTTCGAGACGGTTTGTGGACCGGTTACCGTTGGGCCCCACGTCTTACAGCCAGAGTCCGGCTGAGGGGAAAATCGGTCAGAGGGCCAGACCAGGGACGCGCGGTCTGTGTGTGCACACGTGGTTGGGGGCGGTTGGACCTACGTCGACGGGCGTGACCCCAGCTAGTCACTTGTTTGTGGTTACTTGTACGGTGTCTGCGCCTCGGGTAGGACCTACCACGTTAGGCGGTTCACCTGCGGCGCGGTGTAAGACGTCAGGGGACGCTACCGACTGTGCTTCTAGTGGGTGGTACTCCTGTCGAGTACGGAGTGACAGACTGTCAGTCGTGTGTTTCCGACCTTCGGGTTTTGGCGGTTCGACCGTTGAGTTTTGGTCTTCCCGTACCGTGACACGTGTGTCGGTTCGCGTGCTGTAGGGTCTAGTTCTGTAGAGTATAGGGCTTTCCTTTCCGAGGTACTTTCCTACCGCTAGAGTAGTGGTTTCTCGTTGTACGAGGTAGGGTTCGAGTGATCCCTACTGAGTCTTGTCCCGAGACTCATTCCCTGCATGTTTTCACCGTGTTTCAGGTGAGGCGCCACCTTCGGGGAGCGCGTCAGGAGCACAGCGTGGTGCGGGTGCCCAGAGGTAGTGCCAGAGGTCAGAGCTGGGGTATGCCCCGTGTAGCTATACTTTCCCTTCTTGTCACTGTACTAGTCGTGGACTACTGTTGCTGCTGTTGTTATTTCTATTGTGGACCATGTAAAAGGTTAATTTATTTCCTGTTTAAATTCTGCAATTATTTGTGATACTTGTGTAGTCTCCACACCATCCTTTTAACCCTTCCGAGTCTTCGGGCTCGTGGGTGGCGGTGCGAGTCTCGGGTTACCGGGCCTTCCCGGTAATCGGATTCTCGGGTCGTTACAGCTGGTATCAGAGCGCGGTTGTGGAATTACATGAGAATCATAGGTAATTGTAGTGGTCCACTAGTCCACAACGATGATGTACGGGTGACGCTGGCATTGGGCACCGTGCGTTTATTTTGACCTTGCCGTTTTCGTGTTTCCTGTCTTTTTGCTTCAGGAGCGAGTATGGCGTCGAGGAGGAGCTCTCGCTCCCAGTAGGGGCAGTCGGCTGGAGGTCAGGAGATCCAGCAGGGGGGTCCAGAGGGACCAGGAGGAGCATAGCAGAGTTCCGGGAGCTACCGAGGCCGCGGATGCTGCGAGAGCTCCGGGGGCCGAGGATTTCTTCCGAGGCATGTACCAGCTTATGTCTCAGCAGTTCGGCGGAGAAGCTGGTGAGGGCTCGTCAGTCAGGGGTGGGCCAGGCCGAGCAGTGAGGGACTTCATGCAGTTCCATCCACCTTACTTTAGCGGCCAGGCAGACCCTGATGCGGCTCGTGATTGGCTCGATGAGATGGAGCGGGTGTTCAGTTCTGCGAAGAGTGCTGCCGAGGACAGAGTGGTGTTGGCCTACAACCAGTTGCAGGGTACGGCTCGGAGGTGGTGGTCTTCCGAGTGGAAGACGTCCTTTCAGCTTCGTCCACTTGAGCAGATCGAGTGGGACGACTTTGTCGGTGCTTTCGAGCGTACGTACTGTCCAGATATTGTTGCTACGCAGCGGATGCGGGAGTTTCTGGAGCTGGTGTAGGGTGACATGTCCGTGTTGCAGTACAGGGCCCGATTTATCGAGCTGGGTCGGTATGCACCTCACATCATGGAGCATGAGAGGGTGAGGACCGCGCAGTTTGTGCAGGGCTTGAGGCTGGAGCTGAGGCACCATTTGATCGCGAATGGGGCCACTGATCTTGAGACAGCGTCTCGTGTTGCGATTTCCCTGGAGATGGATATGCAGAGGACTCGAGGACCGATCAGCCAGGGGCAGTCATTGTCAGGTCGCAGCCAGCAGTCGGCTACCCAGCAGTAGGGTTTCTTCCAGCATGCGTCGGGTGGTTCAAGAGTACCGGCATCGGCAGCTTCGGTGACAGGATCTGCGTCCTTCGGCTCGAAGGTCAAGAAGTTCTTCAAGAGAGGGTTCGGCAAGAAGAAGTCCAGGGATCAGGGGCAAGCTTCATCGGGCAGTGTACAGTAGCCGATTCCTTTGCAGCGTCAGGGATCAGTGGGTGGATCGCGAGGACCTTGTCCACGGTGTGGTGGGACCCACCCAGGCAGGCAGTGCACGGCACCGATCATCTGTTTTCGGTGTGACCAGCCAGGGCATATGGCGCGTGACTGTCCCCAGAGACCGCCGCAGCCGCAGTTTCCTCAGCAGCAGCAGAGGCAGCAGCAGCAGCAGCAGGGACAGTATCCGCCGCTACCCAGGTCAGCCAGCGTGGGAGGCAGGCAAAGGGCTCGGGGCCAGATCACGCACCTGACCAGGGCAGAGGCAGTGGCGTCGCAGCTCGTGGAAGGTA
This sequence comes from Amorphophallus konjac, assembly GCA_022559845.1. Classification (NCBI taxonomy): domain Eukaryota; kingdom Viridiplantae; phylum Streptophyta; class Magnoliopsida; order Alismatales; family Araceae; genus Amorphophallus; species Amorphophallus konjac. The sequence continues at coordinate 560,130,887 of CM040121.1, read as the reverse complement.
CCGTTCAGATTTTGGGTTGTGCGGCTCGGGTTTTGTTTGATTCTGGCGCGTCTCATTCGTTTATTTCGGAGGATTTCGCGTCGAGCGTCGAGGAGCCGGTGACCCAGTTGTCCTGTGATTTGGCAGTGGAGTTGCCTTCTGGTGACTTTATGATCACCCTGTATTGCTTCGATCAGGTTCCGGTTTGGATCGATGGGCGGAGTTTGCCAGGCAGGTTATATGCGTTGCAGCTTCGGGATTATGATGTGATTCTAGGCATGGATTGGCTCGAGACTCATGGAGCGGTGGTGGATTGTGGGATGAAGAGGGTCTACTTCCAGCATCCGAACAAGCGGACCTTCTATTTCCAAGGTATCCGTTCCACCTCTTCTCGATTCCTTATCTCTGCTATTCGAGCCCGTCGGTTGCTTGATTCAGGTTGTCAGGGTTTTCTCGCGTCCGTGATTGTGTCTGACCGGATGGAGCCGGATGTCGAGGACATTGCGGTGGTGTGCGAGTTTCCCGACGTTTTTCCCGAGGAGTTGCCTGGATTACCTCCCCAGCGGGACATCGATTTCGTGATCGAGGTTGTACCTGGTACGGGACCTTTGGCGAAGGCTCCCTACCGTATGGCCCCCGCTGAGTTGAGGGAGTTGAGGGCGCAGTTGCAGGAACTGTTGGCCAAGGGGTATATCCGTCATAGCTTTTCCCCTTGGGGTGCGCCCGTGTTGTTCGTGAAGAAGAAGGACGGTAGTCTGCGTTTGTGCATTGACTATCGGCAGCTGAATGAAGTGACCATTAAGAACAAGTATCCGTTGCCGCGGATTGATGACTTGTTCGACCAGCTACAGTCTGCGCGAGTGTTCTCGCGGATTGATTTGCGGTCCGGTTACTATCAGCTGAGAATTCGCGAGTCCGATGTGGAGAAGACTGCATTCAGTACGAGGTACGGGCATTATGAGTTTCTGGTGATGCCGTTCGGGCTCACCAATGCCCCTGCAGCCTTCATGGACTTGATGCAGAGGGTGTTTCATCCGTATTTGGACCAGTTCGTGGTCATCTTCGTGGACGACATCCTTGTTTATTTGCGGTCTGTCGAGGAGCACGCGTACCATTTGGGTGTGGTGCTACAGACGTTGCGAGATCACCAGTTGTATGCGAAGCTCAGCAAGTGCGAGTTTTGGCTCAGCGAGGTGCACTTTCTGGGGCACGTGATTTCTGGTGATGGCATTTCCGTGGACCCCGCCAAGGTCGAGGCAGTGATGCAGTGGCCGAGGCCGAGGTCGGTGACGGAGATCCGGAGTTTCTTGGGGCTTGCGGGTTATTATCGCCGGTTTATCCAGGATTTTTCTCGCATTGCGACCCCGATGACTAGACTCACGCGGAAGGATGTGCCTTTCGTCTGGTCCGAGGAGTGTGAGCAGAGCTTCAGGGAACTGAAGAGATTGCTCACCTCGGCTCCGGTGTTGGTTTTGCCTTCTGGATCGGGAGGTTTCGTGGTGTGTACAGATGCTTCCGGCGTTGGACTGGGTGCTATTTTGATGCAGCATGGTAGAGTGGTGGCTTACGCATCTCGGCAACTAAAGCCCCATGAGGAGAACTACCCTACCCATGACATTGAGTTGGCGACGGTGATCTTCGCGCTGAAGATCTGGAGGCACTATCTGTACGGCGAGAAGTTCGAGGTGTTTACTGACCATCAGAGTTTGAGGTATGTGTTCTCGCAGAGATATCTGAACCTCAGGCAAAGGCGTTGGATGGAGTTCATGAAGGACTATGACTTCACCCTGTCTTACCAGCCGGGCAGGATGAATGTCGTTGCCGATGCCTTGAGTCGGAAGGTTGCGGTTAGTGCCATGATGTTGAGGAGGTGGAGGCTCTGGGAACAAGTGCCCAAAGTATCTTTCAGGCTCAAGATTCCCCAGGAGCCAGGGTTGGCAGTGCTTGCGAGTCTGACTGTCACTCCTGCTATCCCTCGTCAGGTGACAGAGGCTCAGCATGCGGACCCTGAGTTGCCCCGGATTCTTGCGATGGCTGACGTGGAGCTCGGCGAGGACGGTGCTGCGAGGTTTCGTGGCAGGTTGTACGTCCTAGCCGAGGAGCAGATTCGTCGTGCGGTGCTGCGCGAGGCTCATGGGAGCAGGTACACCGTACACCCGGGTGCGACGAAGATGTATCGGAACTTGCGGAGGCAGTTCTGGTGGCCTGGCATGAAAAGAGATGTCGCAGAGTTTGTGGCCATGTGCCTGATCTGTCAGCAGGTGAAGGCGGAGCATCAGCGACCAGGAGGTACTCTTCAGCCCTTGGATGTTCCTGCTTGGAAGTGGGACCATGTGACCACGGATTTCATGGTGGGATTGCCGAGGACCCCGAGTGGGCAGGACAGTATTTGGTTGCTGGTGGATCGGCTGACGAAGGTGACTCGGTTGTTACCGGTCAAGGTCAGCTGGAGCGTGTCTAAGTTGGCTCGTTTGTATGTGGAGCGGATCGTGCCGTTGCATGGGGTTCCCATTTCGATCGTGTCGGATCGGGATCCGCGCTTCACTTCTGGATTCTGGAGGAGTTTCCAGCGAGCTCTTGGCACGGAGTTGGCATTTAGCTCGGCGTATCATCCACAGTCAGATGGTCAGTCTGAGAGGACCATTCAGACTTTGGAGGACATGCTGAGATCCTGCTGCCTGGAGTGGCAGGGGAGTTGGATTCATCACCTACCGTTGGTGGAGTTTGCCTATAACAACAGCTATCATTCGAGCATCGGCATGGCTCCTTATGAGGCATTGTATGGGCGTCCTTGTAGGACTCCGCTTGATTGGTTTGAGGTGGGTAAGCGTGTTTTGACGGGACCGGAATTGGTGCAGCAATGTGTGGATGTTGTGCACCTGGTTCGTCAGAACATGTTGGCGGCCCAGAGTCGGCAGAAGGGCTATGCTGACCGTAGGAGGCAGCCCCTCGAGTTCGCCGTGGGTGATCATGTGTTCTTGAGAGTTTCTTCGATGAAGGGGGTGATGCGTTTTGGACGGCGTGGGAAGCTGAGTCCCCGCTATATTGGTCCTTTCGCGATCGTGGAGCGCATCGGTGAGGTTGCTTACCGGTTGCAGTTACCTCCTGAGTTGGCTTCGGTGCATGACGTGTTCCATGTCTCGATGTTGCAGAAGTATATGCCCGATGACTCTCATGTGCTCGAGTTTTCGATTTGGCCTGAGGTGACTCCAGATCTTTCTCTCCCAGAGTTTCCGATCCGCGTGGAGGATAGGCGAGAGCAGCGCCTGCGGAACAAGGTCATTCCCTTGGTAAAGGTCGTGTGGCAACGACACTCTGGTGGTGAGGCTTCTTGGGAACGTGAGGACGAGATGCGTCAGCAGTTTCCGCACCTGTTTGAGTGAGTCTTCCTCTTCTTTCCCCTTGGGTTGTTCTCAATTTCGAGGACGAAATTCCTTAAGGGGGGAGGGCTGTAATATCCCGGACCTTTCGGATCCTTCTTCGTGGGTCCCGGATCTGGTTTTCAGAGTGTCTGGCTCTGTTGTGTCCGAAATTTCGTTTCGGACATCTTTCGTGTTCGGATCGGCGCGATCCGGAGTTGTTTCGGAGGCCCGGAGGCGTTCGGCGGCTTTTCCACGCGTGTTTTCCGATTTCCGGTGTGTATTTTGGCTTTTCCTTCGGAAGCTCGCTGCGGGCGAACCGGGCGGTTCCCCCAGGCACGAGTGGTACCGTTGCGATCGGTGCGTTCCGAAGATTCCGGAAATGTATTTTTCTAATTTTCGGTATTTTTTTCGAAAAATCAGATTTTCCTATATAACCCCTTTTCTTTTCTTTTTTCTTTTTTCTTTTATTCTTTCTCTTTCTTCTTCTTCTTCCTCCTTCCTTCCCCAACCGTGGCCGCCCTCCTCTCTCCCTCTCTCTCCCATTCGGACGTGGTGAGCCCCTCCCCGGCTGTTGACGGGGGCAGGGCGACGGCGCGGACGCGTGGGTGGCGGCGAGGCGAGCTCGTGGGCGTGCGGCAAGCCTGGGAAGCGTGGGGAGTTCGTGAAGCTTCAAGCGTTCTTTGCGATTCGCGGGTGATTCGGCGGAGCATTCGCTCCATTGAGGTAGGGTGACGTTCCTTAGCCTCTAGCCGATCTTTTCCGTGATTTATAGGCCGAGGGGAGGCCGAGAGGGGCTTATTTGAGCATGTTTGGGGTTTTTCCATGTTTTGGGGAGAGTCGCCCGATCTATGGATTTGATGCATGGATTCATGTTTTGATGGCCTAGAATCATGCTAGGGGTCCCCAGGGGTCTTCCCCTTTGATTTCCCCCTCTCCGGTGGAGCTATGGGGGCGTGGAATGGTGTTTTTAGCCGTTCCCGGCCGTTCTCAGTTTTCCGGGATGATAGCGGTCCACCAGTAACCGCCTTCATCAGGTAGCGGTCAGGTGGGGACCGCCTTCATCAAGGTTTCGAGCATTGGGGCTTGTGCTATCGACAGGCGGTCGCGGTCTCGCGACTGACCGCGACTGCTGGTGGCGGTCAGGGGGCCACCGCTTTCAGCCTGGGGTCTGGCACGGTCTTCGAGATGAGTTTTTGACCGTTGGAGTCTGGTCGCGGTCTCCAGGAGACCGCTACCAGGTGAAGGCGGTCTTCACGCGATCGCTTTCACGTTTTCGTGCACCAGGGTGGTCGCGGTTCCAGGCCGACCGCGACCAGGTGATAGCGGTCCTGGGTCGACCGCTACCACAGGAGGCGGTCCTCTGGTGACCGCGACTCCCCTTCTTCACCGATTTGAGTCCCAAGCGAGCTAGTCTCGATCCCTGTGCTGACCCGTAGTCCGACTGATGTGGGGCATCATGTGGGGGCTACACGTGGGGTGCCGTGGGGTCCGGGGAGGTGGTGACTTCGGCTTGTGTCACCGTGCGTCGGTGTTGGTACAAGGAGCGTTCCTCGTACCTGCGGTTGCGAAGTTGTTTTCCGTTGACTTGAGAGTCTACTCTTTCAGTGACCCTCCACTAGTCGTTGCCTACTAGTACGCGTGTGCTAGTCGCACCAAGGAGTGGTGTACGGGCCGACCTTTCGAGACGGTTTGTGGACCGGTTACTGTTGGGCCCCACGTCTTGCAGCCAGAGTCCGGCTGAGGGGAAAACCGGTGAGAGGGCCAGACCAGGGACGCGCGGTCTGTGTGTGCACACGTGGTTGGGGGCGGTTGGACCCACGTCGACGGGCGTGACCCCAGCTAGTCACTTGTCTGTGGTTACTTGTACGGTGTCTGCGCCTCGGGTAGGACCTACCACGTCAGGCGGTTCACCTGCGGCGCGGTGTAAGACGTCAGGGGACGCTACCGGCTGTGCTTCTAGTGGGTGGTACTCCTGTCGAGTACGGAGTGACAGACTGTCAGTCGTGTGTTTCCGACCTTCGGGTTTTGGCGGTTCGACCGTTGAGGTTTGGTCTTCCCGTACCGTGGCACGTGTGTCGGTTCGCGTGCCGTAGGGTCTAGTTCTGTAGAGTACAGGGCTTTCCTTTCTGAGGTACTTTCCTACCGCTAGAGTAGTGGTTTCTCGTTATACGAGGTAGGGTTCGAGTGATCCCTACTGAGTCTTGTCCCGAGACTCATTCCCTGCGTGTTTTCACCGTGTTTCAGGTGAGGCGCCACCTTCGGGGAGCGCGTCAGGAGCACAGCATGGTGCGGGTGCCCAGAGGTAGTGCCAGAGGTCAGAGCCGGGGTATGTCCCGTGTAGCTGTACTTTCCCTTCTTGTCACTGTACTAGTCGTAGACTACTGTTGCTGCTGTTGTTATTTCTATTGTGGACCATGTAAAAGGTTAATTTATTTCCTGTTTAAATTCTGCAATTATTTGTGATACTTGTGTAGTCTCCACACCATCCTTTTAACCCTTCCGAGTCTTCGGGCTCGTGGGTGGCGGTGCGAGTCTCGGGTTACCGGGCCTTCCCGGTAATCGAATTCTCGGGTCGTTACAAAAACCGACCGTCTGAAATTCTTAGTCACAAATTTGTGACAGTTTATGTTTCCGTCGGAAATTCCGTCTGAAAATAAGACAGAATTTAATCAGTCACAAATTCCGTCTGCATTTCATACGAGACATTTCCATCTGAAATTTGAAATTTTCAGTCTGAAATTTACGATGGATATATTTTCCGTTTGAAATTCCGTCTGAAATTTCTGACGGCTATTACGACGGAATATAGTTACCGTCTTAAAATGAAGCCCAACTCTTAGTCTCAAATCATGTTACCGTATGAAAACTCGTCCGAAATCCGTCGCTATTTCAAACGGATATTACGACGGATAAAATAACCGTCTGAAATTCAACTCAACTCCTGTCCGAAATGTGGTTTGAAATCCGTCTATATTCCAAACGGATTTTACGACGGATAATAGACGGTCAATATTCGTCGCACATCCCGTCTGAAAATCCGTCTGAAATCTACGTTTTTTTAATATAAATCTTAAATTATTTTACAAAACTTGTTTAATCATACATAAACATCAAGAAATTCTACATGTTGAAAAAAAATATTGGGAACCTGCTAATCAAAAAAACACCACCGAAAAATAAAATTCTGATCAAATAAATACCACAAAAAAAGACATTAACCCTGCTGATCCGTCTGAATATCAAGAAATATCCGGTACATCGTCCATATCCTCATCGTCCGTATCCTCACCGCCCTGCTCATCTCCTCTGTCGCCGCCCACAGAAGGATCCCCCTACATTAAAAAAATAATAACATTCATTCATAGATAAAAAAATTAGTGCGAAGAAATTAGCATAAATTGAAAGCAAACATATCAAATTGATAACTGCATATTTTATAAATCAACCACTAGCCTGAAACAGTATTTAAACTAAGTGTATTTTATAAATGAATTTTGATTCCGTCAGTTCTGACAATTCACTTTCATCTCCCCGGTCGTGTTGGAACGATCGGCACGGGCATCCGGCCGGTGTTTCAAGTTTTAGACCCCCGGCCCCGACCTGGCAGTTCATTTGAACTAAGTGTATTTTAGAAATGAAGTTTGAGCGCCAATCTCAAACCGGGCATCCGATTTGGATTCCGTCAGTTCTGACAAGTCACGTTCATCTCCCCGGTCGTGTTGGAACGATCGGCACGGTCATCCGACCGGTATTTCAAGTTTTAGACCCCCGACCCCGACCTGGCAGTTCATTTGAACCAAGTGTATTTTATAAATGAACTTTGAGCGCCGAGCTCAAACCGGGCATCCGATTTGGATTCCGTCAGTTCTGAAAAGTCACTTTCATCTCCCCGGTCGTGTTGGAATGATCGGCACGGCCATCCGGCCGGTATTTCAAGTTTTAGACCCCCGGCCCCAACTTGGCAGTTCATTTAAACTAAGTGTATTTTAGAAATGAACTTTGAGCGCCGATCTCAAACCGGGCATCCGATTTGGATTCCGTCAGTTCTGACAAGTCACTTTCATCTCCCCGGTCGTGTTGGAATGATCGGCACGGCCATCCGGCCGGCATTTTAAGTTTTAGACCCCCGGCCCCGACCTGGCAGTTCATTTGAACTAAGTGTATTTTAGAAATGAACTTTGAGCGCCGAGCTCAAACCGGACATACGATTTGGATTCCGTCAGTTCTGACAAGTCACTTTCACCTCCCCGGTCGTGTTGGAACGATCGGCACGGCCATCCGGTCGGTATTTCAAGTTTTAGACCCCCGGCCCCGACCGGGCAGTTCATTTAAACTATGTGTATTTTAGAAATGAACTTTGAGCGCCGATCTCAAACCGGGCATCCGATTTGGATTCCGTCAGTTCTGACAAGTCACTTTCATCTCCCCGGTCGTGTTGGAACGATCGACACGGGCATCCGGCCGGTATTTCAAGTTTTAGACCCCCGGCCCCGACCTGGCAGTTCATTTGAACTAAGTGTATTTTAGAAATGAACTTTGAGCGCCGAGTTCAAATCGGGCATCCGATTTGGATTCCGTCAGTTCTGACAAGTCACTTTCATCTCCCCGGTCGTGTTCGAACAATCGGCATGGCCATCCGGTCGGTATTTCAAGTTTTAGACCCCCGGCCCCGACCTGGCAGTTCATTTGAACTAAGTGTATTTTAGAAAGGAACTTTGAGCGCCGATCTCAAACCGGGCATCCGATTTGGATTCCGTCAATTTTGACAAGTCACTTTCATCTCCCCGGTCGTGTGGGAATGATCAGCACGGCCATCCGGTCAGTATTTCAAGTTTTAGACCCCCGGCCCCGACCTGGCAGTTCATTTGAACTAAGTGTATTTTAGAAATGAACTTTCAGCGCCTAGCTCAAACCGGGCATCCGATTTGGATTCCGTCAGTTCTGAAAAGTCACTTTCATCTCCCCGGTCGTGTTGGAATGATCGACATGGCCATCCGGCCGGTATTTCAAGTTTTAGACCCACGGCCCCAACCTGGCAGTTCATTTAAACTAAGTGTATTTTAGAAATGAACTTTGAGCGCCGAGCTCAAACCGGACATCCGATTTGGATTCCGTCAGTTCTGACAAGTCACTTTCATCTCCCCGGTCGTGTTGGAACGATCAGCATGGCCATCCGGCCGGTATTTCAAGTTTTAGACCCCCGGCCCCGACCTGACAGTTCATTTGAACTAAGTCTATTTTAGAAATGAACTTTGAGCGCCGAGCTCAAACCGGGCATCCGATTTGGATTCCGTCAGTTCTAACAAGTCACTTTCATCTCCTCGGTCGTGTTGGAACGATCGGCATGGCCATCCGGCCGGTATTTCAAGTTTTAGACCCCCGGCCCCGACCTGGCAGTTCATTTGAACTAAGTGTATTTTAGAAATGAACTTTGAGCGCCGAGCTCAAACCAGACATCCGATTTGGATTCCGTCAGTTCTGACAAGTCACTTTCATCTCCCCGGTCGTGTTGGAATGATCGGCATGGCCATCCGGCCGGTATTTCAAGTTTTAGACCCCCGGCTCCGACCTGACAGTTCATTTGAACCAAGTGTATTTTATAAATGAACTTTGAGCGCCGAGCTCAAACCGGACATCCGATTTGGATTCCGTCAGTTCTGAAAAGTCACTTTCATCTCCCCGGTCGTGTTGGAATGATCGGCACGACCATCCGGCCGGTATTTCAAGTTTTAGACCCCCGGCCCCAACCTGGCAGTTCATTTAAACTAAGTGTATTTTAGACATGAACTTTGAGCGCCGAGCTCAAACCGGGAATCCAATTTGGATTCCGTCAGTTCTGAAAAGTCACTTTCATCTCCCCGGTCGTGTTGGAATGATCGGAACGGCCATCCGACCGGTATTTCAAGTTTTAGACCGCCGGCCCCAACCTGGCAGTTCATTTCAACTAAGTGTATTTTAGAAATGAACTTTGAGCGCCGAGCTCAAACCGGACATCCGATTTGGATTCCGTCAGTTCTGACAAGTCACTTTCATCTCCCCGGTCGTGTTGGAATGATCGGCACGGCCATCCGACCGGTATTTCAAGTTTTTGACCCCCGGCCCCGACCTGGCAGTTCATTTGAACCAAGTGTATTTTATAAATGAACTTTGAGCGTCGAGCTCAAACCGGGCATCCTATTTGGATTCCGTCAGTTCTGAAAAGTCACTTTCATCTCCCCGGTCGTGTTGGAACTATCGGCACGGCCATCCGGCCGGTATTTCAAGTTTTAGACCCCCGGCCCCGACCTGGCAGTTCATTTGAACCAAGTGTATTTTATAAATGAACTTTGAGCGCCGAGCTCAAACCGGGCATCCGATTTGAATTCCGTCAGTTCTGAAAAATCACTTTCATCTCCCCGGTCGTGTTGGAACGATCGGCACGGCCATCCGACCGGTATTTCAAGTTTTAGACCCCCGGCCCCGACCTGGCAGTTCATTTGAACCAAGTGTATTTTATAAATGAACTTTGAGCGCCGAGCTCAAACCGGGCATCCGATTTGGATTCCGTCAGTTCTGAAAAGTCACTTTCATCTCCCCGGTCGTGTTGGAACGATCGGCACGGCCATCCGGCCGGTATTTCAAATTTTAGACCTCCGGCCCCAACCTGGCAGTTCATTTAAACTAAGTGTATTTTAGAAATGAACTTTGAGCGCCGAGCTCAAACCGGGCATCCGATTTAGATTCCGTCAGTTCTGACAAGTCACTTTCATCTCCCCGGTCGTGTTGGAACAATCGGCATGGCCATCCGGCCGGTATTTCAAGTTTTAGACCCCCGACCCTGACCTGGCAGTTCATTTGAACCAAGTGTATTTTATAAATGAACTTTGAGCGCCGAGCTCAAACCGGGCATCCGATTTGGATTCCGTCAGTTCTGACAAGTCACTTTCATCTCCCCGGTCGTGTTGGAATGATCGGCACGGCCATCCGACCGGTATTTCAAGTTTTAGACCCCCGGCCCCGACCTGGCAGTTCATTTGAACCAAGTGTATTTTATAAATGAACTTTGAGCGCCGAGCTCAAATCGGGCATCCGATTTGGATTCCGTCAGTTCTGAAAAGTCACTTTCATCTCCCCGGTCGTGTTGGAATGATCGGCACGGACATCCGGACGGTATTTCAAGTTTTAGACCCCCGGTCCCAACCTGGCAGTTCATTTGAACCAAGTGGATTTTAGAAATGAACTTTGAGCGCCGAGCTCAAACCTGGCATCCGATTTGGATTCAGTCAGTTCTGAAAAGTCACTTTCATCTCCCCGGTCGTGTTGGAACGATCGGCACGGCCATCCGGCCGGTATTTCAAGTTTTAGACCCCCGGCCCCAACCTGGCAGTTCATTTAAACTAAGTGTATTTTATAAATGAACTTTGAGCGCCAAGCTCCAACCGGGCATCCGATTTGGATTCCGTCAGTTCTGACAAGTCACTTTCATCTCCCCGTCGTGTTGGAATGATCGGCACGGCCATCCGGCCGGTATTTCAAGTTTTAGACCCCCGGCCCCGACCTGGCAGTTCATTTGAACCAAGTGTATTTTATAAATGAACTTTGAGCGCCGAGCTCAAACCGGGCATCCAATTTGGATTCCGTCAGTTCTGAAAAGTCACTTTCATCTCCCCGGTCCTGTTGGAATGATCGACATGGCCATCCGGCTAGTATTTCAAGTTTTAGACCCCCGGCCCCGACCTGGCAGTTCATTTGAACTAAGTGTATTTTAGAAATGAACTTTGAGCGCCGAGCTCAAACCGGGCATCCGATTTGGATTCCGTCAGTTCTGACAAGTCACTTTCATCTCCCCGGTCGTGTTGGAACAATCGGCACGGCCATCCGGCCGGTATTTCAAGTTTTAGACCCCCGGCCCCAACCTGGCAGTTCATTTAAACTAAGTATATTTTAGAAATGAACTTTGAGCGCCGAGCTCAAACCGGGCATCCGATTTGGATTCCGTCAGTTCTGACAAGTCACTTTCATCTCCCCGGTCGTGTTGGAATGATCGGCACGGGCATCCGGCCGATATTTCAAGTTTTAGACCCCCGGCCCCCGGATTTTCTCAATTCTTCTAAAGTAAATGAGTTTTAAAATTAATAATGAACATAATTGAGTAATTCCATCAAAATAAAAACATAGTAAACACTCACCTGTGCGGCCTGTGCTGTGGTGGTGGTGGATTGCTGAGGGAGCATTCCGCTCTGGGAGAGGAGGCCACTGATTGCCTGCAAGAATACTGACACTTGGCTAGAGATCTCTTGCTGGAAATGCTGCTGCTGCCGCTGCATATCAGAAATCTGCGATCGGACCATGTCCATCATGTCGCTGGCAGAAGCGCTGGGGGCAACGGAAGGTATAGTGAAGGCACTGCCACTGGAAGAAGTATAGCTAGAACTCGCACACGCTGATGTCACCGTGCTTGCGTCTAGGCTCTCCCCAAAACCATATAGTCGGCCTTTCTTCGGTACGCCAGCTGCTGCCACCCACTCCACCGGATTGAACTCCGGCTGCTGCGTGTCTCCCTCCCCGTACTTCTCTGTCACTGCTTTGCTATATGTTTCCTACAAATTGAATAAAATAACTAGTCAATTTCATATGAATTAAATGCCGATTTAAATGAACGGTACAAGTTACATATGTAGATAAACTTACCGCTGCTGACTTAGCTGTGTCACTCACAAAATCATTAGTCCCCTTCTTTTTGTGTGTTCTGTCGAACACCTCGAGGAACGACGGAGGTCGATTAAGCTCCACAGCATGTTATACAATTCATAGTAAAAAAAAGTCAAATATTGGGATAAATTGTAAGAAGATAAATTGGTATATCACTTACCAATTTTTGTTTATGAGCCGCATAAGAGATGGACCCACTCGTATGTAAATTTGAACCTGGTTTTGACGCCCTGTTTGCTTTGGCTTTTTCGGACTTTTCTATCCACTTGGGGCCGGCAAAATGGTCACAAGATATCTCCCAATCCTCCTGCCTCATCCATAGAGGGCGATGCGCCTTCCACAATTGTCGGTCTTCACTCCCCCACTCAATTTTTTAGCGTGTGCTCGGGCCTCACGTATTTTCCTCTTGTAACTTGAGAGCATAGTAGACTCCCAGGCACGACGACATCTCGCCGCGTCATGTCCACATGTGAATTGAAAAGACCGCTGAAAATCAATTACTTTTCACACTTAGTATAAAGTTGTAAATTGACTTTGGGAAATACTTGAATTAAATGACGTAATTACTTACTAAGAACATGTTGTACAATGAATCGCGGACGGACATCGGAAAATCTCTGAAAGTGGAAGCTGCCCCGGGCACATGTGCCAACATGAGTTCGGTGGAATGATGGACAGCGTTGTGGGGTTCAAATTTCATACTGCAATTACAAATGTCAAAATATTCATATTAGACAGTTGAGGGCTAATTAATGTAATATAACCTTATAGATTTACCCGGATACCCAACACGGGCGACATCTATCATGGGTCGTGCCTCCCTCGTGACAACTGCCGGCATCGTCAAGGGGCTGACTGGTGGGGGTGGGCCCTGTACAAGTGGGAGGTGGTGGGAGGGCACTGAGACCTGCAAAAATTTATTGTCATGTGGAGTGATACATATACTGCGAACATATAATTAAAATATATATACCTGCAGCGGGAGGTGGTGGGGTGGCGTCTGCACAAAAGGTGGGAGGACACTGAGACCTGCAAGAATTTATTGTCATGTGGAGTGATACATATACTGCGAACATATAATTAAAATATACATACATGCAGCGGGAGGTGGTGGGGGTGGCGTCTGCACAAGAGGTGGGAGGCCACTGAGACCTGCAAGAATTTATTGTCATGTGGAGTGATACATATACTGCGAACATATAATTAAAATATACATACCTGCAGCGGGAGGTGGTGGGAGTGGCGTATGCACAACAGGTGGGCCACTGAGACCTGCAAGAAGTAATTTTCATAAGTAGAACAAATATTGAAGAATTTAAATTAAAATATACATACATGATCCTCAAGGTGGGAGGCCACTGAGACCTGCAAGAATTTATTGTCATGTGGAGTGATACATATACTGCGAATATATAATTAAAATATACATACATGCAACGGGAGGTGGTGGGGGTGGCGTCTGCTCAAGAGGTGGGAGGCCACTGAGACCTGCAAGAATTTATTGTCATGTGGAGTGATACATATACTGCGAACATATAATTAAAATATACATACCTGCAGCGGGAGGTGGTGGGGGTGGCGTATGCACAACAGGTGGGAGGCCACTGAGACCTGTAAGAATTTATTGTCATAAGTAGAACAAATATTGAAGAATTTAAATTAAAATATACATACATGATCCTCGAGATGGGAGGCCACTGAGACCTGTAAGAATTTATTGTCATGTGGAGTGATACAAATATTGTGAATATATAATTAAAATATACATACCTGCAGCGGGAGGTGGTGGGAGTGGCGTATGCACAACAGGTGGGAGGCCACTGAGACCTGCAAGAATTTATTTTCATAAGTAGAACAAATGTTCAAGAATTTAAATTAAAATATACATACCTGTAGCGGGAGGTGGTGGCGTATGTACAAGTGGTGGTAAGCCGACACTTGCACCTATAAATAAATTCTTTTAAGTTTGTAAATAATTAAAATATTTATATAGCTAACTTATTGATCAAATATACCTGTGTCTGAAGAAGATGGTAGCGAGGAGGGAGTAGCGCCCCTCTCACTGCTAGATCTCCTCCCACCCCTAGTACGACCTCCTCGCACCATTTCCTTATTAATAACAAAATAATTAATACATATTAATCCACAATTATATAAGGCTAGATAAATGTTATTTAAAATTATGCTTAAAAGTAAGAATCTTCTTACTAAATTATCAAAACTTGCCTCCCTCATGTTGATATATCTAGCTCAACTTCATCATCTTCGTCATCCATAGTAGTCTCATGAGATTCAAAATCTTCGTCTTCATCTGATTCTTCCTCCCCTCTAACATCATCATTTAGCTCCGTCGGATCGACTTCTTCCACTCCATCTCGCGTACGTAATGACAGTGACTCATCAGATTCGTCCAGATTAAACCTAGAGGAACCGACAACGCCAACTTCGTCTGATTGATAATATTCAGCACGAGCAACCTCTGAGGCATCTCCCCTCATAGTTAACTCATAAGTGGGAAAAAGTTTTGAATTAACCCTGCAAACTGCCCACCAATCTCTATTCTTGGATGATGGATAGCTTGAATAGTACACTTGCTAGGCTTGTGCGGCTAAAATGAACGGTTCATAGGTCTTAAGTTTAGACCTATGCTTGACATTGACAATCCCATAATTTGTGTCATGTAGAACAAAATTAGGATCAAACCATTGACACTTAAATATGTATACATGATCGTCTTGCCCCAAATACTGAAGTTCTAAGACTTCTTCAAGAATACCATAGTAGACCAATTCCATTTCATTGTATAAACTTCCCTTCACACATACGCCGCTGTTCATCGTAGACTTATTTCGCCCATAATCCCTTGTATGAAATTTGTATCCATTCACAATATATCCCGGATAGGCACGTGTCTGGTTCGAGGGGCCATAACTTATCTGTTGTACTCTTTGATCAGTAATGAGACCTTGTTCAACCTATATTCAAATTAGAGTAGTTAAAATAATAACAATTACCTCAACATACGTAAATACAAACATATATATTCAGAGTTCACACTAACTCGGTTTCTTAGCCATTTGGAAAAAAACTTCTCGCGTTCGTTTTCAATCTCCACATCCTGGATATTTGGACATTTTTCAGCTAATTCTGAATCAAATTGTCTGCAATATAAATGTAGCACCCCGTATAAAAAATGATTAAAAAAATTTGATAAAGCCAATGTATAGACTTTGTGAAGTCAATGTTGTATAGGCTTTGAGGAAGCCAATGTATAGACTTTGAGGAAGCCAATGTATAGACTTTGTGAAGTCAATGTTGTATAGACTTTGAGGAAGCCAATGTATAGACTTTGAGGAAGTCAATGTATAGACTTTGAGGAAGCCAATGTATAGACTTTGAGGAAGTATAGACTTTGAGGAAGCCAATGTATAGACTTTGAGTATGTATAGACTTTGAGGAAGCTAATGTATAGACTTTGTGAAGTCAATGTTGTATAGACTTTGAGGATGTTGAGACTTTGAGGAAGCCAATGTATAGACTTTGTGAAGTCAATGTTGTATAGACTTTTAGGAAGCCAATGTATAGACTTTGAGGAAGCCAATGTATAGACTTTGTGAAGTCAATGTTGTATAGACTTTGAGGATGTATAGACTTATGGAGTTGCTGGAAATGTGAATTAAGAACTTACTCAACATAAGGTTCAATCTCGAGGCAATTCAAAAGAATATATATCTCAGCGGCGTGCAACTCTCTATCTTCGAGCGTGCGAGTCAAGCAACTTCCGAACGCACGTCCAGGATGTTTAAATATGGAGAGCCGATCGGACGATTCATCCACTCCCCCATCATCATTACGTGGAGGTCGAGTACGACGAGTTTGAATCTCTGGCTCAAAGTACATAGAACAGAAGTTCGAAATTTCTTCAAGAATGTATGCCTCAGCAATCGAACCCTCCACCTGTGCCTTATTGCGAACTTTCATTTTTAATTCATGCATGCACCTACAACAACAAGTCAGATGGCAACAATATGTAGCGGCTATGGACGACTTATAAGTTAACAAAAATTGGCACATACCTCTCAAATGGATACATCCATCGAAATTGTACTGGCCCTCCGACGATAGCCTCATATGGCAAATGAACGACCAGGTGCTCCATCGAATCAAAGAATGCCGGAGGAAATATGTAACGACCCGAGAATCCGATTACCGGGAAGGCCCGATAACCCGAGACTCGCACCGCCGCCCACAAGCCGGGAGGGCTCGGAAGGGCTAAAAGGAGTGTGGAGGCACAAAGAAATAGGAAATAAAGCAGGACAACCAACAACAACAAGCTGAAAGAAAGAACAACTACAGCTACAACAGAGTCCAGTCCAACAGAAAGTACAGTCTAAAGCAGTAAAACGTACCACATGCCAAGTGAACACTCGGCCCGGTAAGCTGGCAACTGAGAACCTCCGCTCCGCACCCTCGAACCTCGAGGAAGAACCGCCACACCTGAAAAGCAGGGAATGAGTCTCCAAAACAGAGACTCAGCAGGGATCCCGCGGAACCCCAACTGGAAACAACGGCGGTAGCGGAAAGGAGAGCTACGACTATAGCAGGAACATCAAACCGGTGGCCGATCAAAACTCGGCACTACAGCTACTCCTACTGCCAGAAGGCAGACCTCGACCACGCAGTCGAAGCTACCGAACCATGCTAGTACCACCTACCGAAGTAAGAACACACGGCAACCACGCCGTAGAGGCCTGTCCCTCGGACACAGCCGACCTGGACACGCTGTCCAAGGTGCAACCCCGACCATCCGATCGCGGGTACCGCACAACAAGACCCAACCTCGGTAAAGCCACTAGCACTAATCTCACGGCGCAAGAACCGACACACGCGCCAAGGTGAAACAACCGAACTCACCGGTCAACACGACCAAAAACCCGAAGGTCAAAGACACAGAGACTGACAGTCTGTCACTCCATACTCGACAGGAGTACCACGCACTAGAAGCACAGCCGGTAGCGTCCCCTGACGTCTTACACCGCACCGCAGGTGAACCGCCTGACGTGGTAGGTCCTACCCGAGACGCGAACACCGTACAAGTAACCACAACAAGTGACTAGCTGGGGTCACGCCCGTCGACGTGCGTCCACTGTCCCCAACCACGTGTGCACACACAGACCACGCGTCCTAGGTCTGGCCCTCTGACTGGTTTTCCCCCGCAGCCGAACTCTGGCTACGACGAGGGGACCGATGGAAACCAGTCTAACCGTCCTCAGGGTAAGCCCGTACACCACTCCCTGGTGCGACCAGCACACGCGTACTGGTAGGCTACGACTAGTGGAGGGTCACTGAAGGAGTAGACTCTCAACTCAACGGAAAACAACGTCCGAATCCGACGACGTACGGGGACAACCCCGCGTACCGGCCCCGTCGCACGGTGACCACAGTCGGAGAAGAAACAAGACTCACAGTCCACGGCCATGCACGCACCGTGCACTAGAGTCGAGAAAACTCAAGTGACACTAAGCCACTGGACTCTAGACAGTCCTCTAGATGCACTACACCCAACGGTCCTTGAGTCACAAGACTCGGGGTCAAGACCATTGTACGCAACAGCACAAGGCCGTCAATCTAGTCCAATCTCTAGGTCTAAAACCACGGTAGCACGAGTACCGAGACAGCTCACGAGTCGCCAAGGCCACTCCCTCGGGAAGGGAACGCAAGGGACCAAGGCCACCCACACGGGTCACACGGAAAACACAGAAGCACGATTCCCAGGGCAGCACACAAGCCACCATGACGATTTCCCATCTTGAAGCAAGCGGGAAACCTCCAGCCCCAGGCCGGATAACTGGACTCGCAGTCCAAGGCCAAACACATGGCCCACACGGGAATCGCCTTCCAAAGAAACTCACGACATGCGGGAGAGACCCCACCGCACGCACACCGATACACGGTGACTCGATCGAGCGTAACACGAAAGCTCGGAACACATGGGATCACCCGGACCCACCACACCTACGGGCACGCTAATCGAGGCAACACAGTCCCTCTAGACACCCCAAAAACACCGACACAGAACCCATGGGGTGTCCGGAATACTCACAAGGATGGAGGTCGACCACTGGGTCACAACCAGGTCGACCGGAGACCAAAACAACACAATCGGAGCGCTAAAAGGTCACCTGGACCCTTAAGCTCATGACACGCAAAATGAGGTAAGTGGTACAACCTCTGGACACCCAAAGACACGGTCACAGAACTCCACGGGGTGTCCGAGATACTCACGAGACCTAAAGTCAACCACTGGGTCACAACCGGGTCGACCGGGGGTCAAAACAGCGCAAACAGGAACCAGAACATGGTAGTGGTCACCCGGTGACCGCGACCAAATGGTAGCGGTCGACCGATGACCGCGACCAGGCTGTCACGGTCGCCTCACAACCGCGACAAGCCACGATCAACCCCGCTGGTAGCGGTCGCCCGAGGACCGCGACCAGGTGGTAGCGGTCGCCCCCTGACCGTGACCAGACAAAAGCGATCGATCGCACGTCCGCGACGCTCGAAGGCCTTCTGACTCAAACACAAAGGATGGAAGCGGTTCTCCCAGGACCGCGACCAGATGGTAGCGGTTTCTGGTGGACCGCGACCATTTCGGAAAACCGGGAACGACGGGAAAACACCCAAAAATCCACGCCACGCCCCAATCATCCATGGATGATGGGGAAAATATAGGGGAAGCTCCCCAACAACCCCTAGCATGCATCTATGGCCTCGGATCGGCCTAAAACGCAATGAAACGGGAGATCGGCCCACAAGCCCTAAAATATGATTTTTGCCCAAAACGCCCCAAACGACCCGCTCGGCTCACCACGGCCTACCAAACTCTCGGGAATTGAAGCGCACGAGCTGGGGGTCCATCACCCTACCTCCACCGAAGATTCCGCGCACCGTGGACGCCGATCCACGAAGAAAACGCCACGAAACCCTCGCCGGCTCGCGATCGTGCCACCAAGCTTCCACGCGCCTCCTCCGCCTCGATCCTCACCTGTCCTCGCCCGCATCCTCGCCCGCGCCACCTCCACCTCGCCCCCGCCTCGCTCCGTCGGCCGCCGGAGAAGAGAGGGGAGAAGGAGGGCGTGAGAGAAGAGAGAGGGAGGGAAGAGAGAAAAGGGTTAGTATATATAGGAAAACCCGAAAATTCGATAAATTCAGAAAATTACGAAAAATTACCTCCGCGATCCTCGGAAGGAACACAACGCAGTGGTAACGTCCCGGAGTCGGAGAACGCCACGGTTTGCCCTGCAAAGAGTTCCGAAGGCACATCAGGGAAAAACACGTGTAAAGCATAAAATACACTCCGAGACCCACTAAAATGATCCGAAAAATATCTGAAAAAATCTGGGGCATTACAGCCCTCCCCCCTTAAAGGAATTTCATCCTCGAAATTCACGACCAATCACGAAGTCCCAGGGGAAGAACACTAAATCAACTGACACGCTGTCAGAGCCCCAACACAGAAAACCTCGATTCTCACGAAAACACCGATCCTGAGGGACACAGCCAGACTTACAATCACAAACAACACCTCGCTCCTCGCGCCGAGCACACTGGCCAACAGAGCAGGCATATACCAAAGGACACAGTCCGGCATCACCTCAGACAACGCGAGAATCCATCATGGCACTGCAGCCACAATCCCGCTCACCGAGGAACCACAACCCTCGACACGAGCAACAGCTACCGATTCATCCAATGGTCGGCAGACAAATTGCACATCAGCTCCGCAGCCAGCTGACAGGTCGCACACCCTCCTCAAGGGAGCAACCAATAAAGAGCCTCCACCAGCTCAAGCAGTCCTCTCCGCAGACCGCAACCAGAACATTGGCTCAGCACCAAGAAAACACCTCACACATGGCAAGCTGAAAGCCGGACATAACACCATGCCAACTCTTGTCAGAAGATAAACTTCGACAGAGTCCAGATCCCATCCGGAAAGGCACATCACAAAAATGACCACCAAAGGTCTCGCTGGCACACGGCTCTCGCCACGCTCGAGTCCCAACAACCAGCATCTTCTGTCTCTAAAAAGACCATCCGCTGGTCACTAACTGCTCGTCAACGGGAAACCTTCGCTTGCTCAGCTTCTTCCTTCTTTCCTGGTCCTCGACCGGGTCCAAAGGAAACATTCCAAACCTCAGCAAGCCATCCGTCGACTCCCACACAGACTGATGCCACATCTCGAGCTGCACTCCTCTCGGACACCGCATCCGAGCTCGAACATCGCTCCAACTCGACCCTCTCGGGGAGCACGACGAAACCAAATGACGGATCCTGGTGTCTTCAATCATCACCTCACTGGACTCAGACTCACAGGGGAATCATCCCATGCTGGTCACCAACCCAGGGATAACCATTGCGACACCAACGTCCTATCAAGGACCACCAATCCGACGCCAATCTCACAAAAAGGCCTCCGCCCACAGGCGTCACTCATCAATCTGGTCTCATCAAATCCTTCGATCAATCCAAGTGGACACCTGCCAATCCCGATTCCGCCCTTACCACAGAGCCACGGGACACCACCTGAACAATGCTCACGGGTCCCTAAGCAACGAACATCCCACCGTCACAATCCGACAAGACCGTAGAACCAACAGACACCGCTGTGGTCGGTCACACGGTTAGGCTCACCAGCCACTCATAGCCACCAACCGGGACCCATGGGACCTGTGGGTTATGGGCCCACCACGCTTCCGCTGCGCACTCTGATCCGCGCGCACAGCCGAGAAAGCAAAACACCGCCCAACCGGCACTCGTCCTTCCGAAAAAGCGCCAGCACACCCTCACACAACAAGGGAATGGGCACCACTTCTCACAGGCAACCACCCTGCCAAGACAAGGAGCACGTCTCGCACGGACTTCATGACACACAAGGCCAACCAATCCGAACACACAATGCAAGACGACGAACCTTAACCCAACACAATCTCTCCAACCAAAAGGGAGACCAAACGCACTTCCGACCAACGGAAGGACTCCACGCTCGACCTGACCTCGAACCTCGCGCACGCTGGAAACAGCACCATCCAGCACCAAGGAAAACCATCGCTTCCATCAGGTCAGCGCCTCCGACACACTCGACGAGTGTCACGTCGGACCACCATTACAGCACCTCTCGATGCACCACCGCTGCAATTCCTCGAACTGCAACACGGCATGCCAAGAGCCGCAACATGAGCCATAACAACAACCGCCGATGCTCATCTTCGAGTCCCGAAACTCGCCGCGGAACCATCACATCTCAAGCCAACTCCAAGGCGAACACAACCCAATCGCACACAAGAGCGCAGGAGCAAGACTTACTGGGACACCACAACCCAATCCTGCCTCGAAATCCGCAAAATAACCAGGACCGACACGTCATTTTTGACGCCACAGAGCACGACAAGATCATCAGGCTCGATAAAACAGCCGCTCACCGAGAAGACATTCCGCTCACCGGAGCACACTTCTCAATCAGAACGCCTCAGGAGCTGGACAAACCTCAAGCTGGACTGACCAAAAACCGATAGCAGCTCACTCAGAGCACACTCACGGTCACTTAACCACGGAAAATCCTCTCCAGCCACCTGACCACGCTGCAGGTTCCTCGAACGCAGCACCGCGAGCTTGCACCTGCCAGCAACCTCTGCCCAACGCAGCACAACCAGGGCCACCACCGATGAGGGAGAAGGCACTCGACCTCGATCCTTAGACCCCATGCTGGCACGAAAGCCACGGACAGCAACCACCTTCACAGCGCCACACAGCGCACTCAAGCTCTCAAGCGAGAAACAAGGCGGAAAGCGAACACAAAACCCTAAGCCAGCTGCCGACTGTACTGGACCTTATGGACTCTGATCACTGCAATATCTCGAATTCCTATGTACGTCCACAACCACCGCTCTGATACCAGCTGTAACGACCCGAGAATCCGATTACCGGGAAGGCCCGATAACCCGAGACTCTCACCGCCGCCCACGAGCCGGGAGGGCTCGGAAGGGCTAAAAGGAGTGTGGAGGCACAAAGAAATAGGAAATAAAGCAGGACAACCAACAACAACAAGCTGAAAGAAAGAACAACTACAGATACAACAGAGTCCAGTCCAATAAAAAGTACAGTCTAAAGCAGTAAAACGTACCACATGCCAAGTGAACACTCGGCCCGGCAAGCTGGCAACTGAGAACCTCCGCTCCGCACCCTCGAACCTCGAGGAAGAACCGCCACACCTGAAAAGTAGGGAATGAGTCTCCAAAACAGAGACTCAGTAGGGATCCCGCGGAACCCCAACCGGAAACAACGGCGGTAGCGGAAAGGAGAGCTACGACTACAGCAGGAACAGCAAACCGATGGCCGGTCAAAACTCGGCACTACAGCTACTCCTACTGCCAGAAGGCAGACCTCGACCACGCAGTCGAAGCTACCGAACCACGCTAGTACCACCTACCGAAGTAAGAACACACGGCAACCACGCCGTAGAGGCCTGTCCCCCGGACACAGCCGACCTGGACACGCTGTCCAAGGTGCAACCCCGACCATCCGATCGCGGGTACCGCACAACAAGACCCAACCTCGGTAAAGCCACTAGCACTAATCTCACGGCGCAAGAACCGACACACGCGCCAAAGTGAAACAACCGAACTCACCGGTCAACACGACCAAAAACCCGAAGGTCAAAGACACAGAGACTGACAATCTGTCACTCCGTACTCGACAGGAGTACCACCCACTAGAAGCACAGCCGGTAGCGTCCCCTGACGTCTTACACCGCACCGCAGGTGAACCGCTTGACGTGGTAGGTCCTACCCGAGGCGCGAACACCGTACAAGTAACCACAACAAGTGACTAGCTGGGGTCACGCCCGTCGACGTGCGTCCACTGTCCCCAACCACGTGTGCACACACAGACCACGCGTCCTAGGTCTGGCCCTCTGACTGGTTTTCCCCCGCAGCCGGACTCTGGCTACGACGAGGGGCCCGACGGAAACCAGTCTAACCGTCCTCAGGGTAAGCCCGTACACCACTCCCTGGTGCGACCAGCACACGCGTACTGGTAGGCTACGACTAGTGGAGGGTCACTGAAGGAGTAGACTCTCAACTCAACGGAAAATAACGTCCGAATCCGACGACATACGGGGACAACCCCGCGTACCGGCCCCGTCGCACGGTGACCACAGTCGGAGAAGAAACAGGACTCACAGTCCACGGCCACGCACGCACCGTGCACTAGAGTCGAGAAAACTCAAGTGGCACTAAGCCACTGGACTCTAGACAGTCCTCTAGACGCACTACACCCAACGGTCCTTGAGTCACAAGACTCGGGGTCAAGACCATTGTACGCAACAGCACAAGGCCGTCAATCTAGTCCAATCTCTAGGTCTAAAACCACGGTAGCACGAGTACCGAGATAGCTCACGAGTCGCCAAGGCCACTCCCTCGGGAAGGGAACGCAAGGGACCAAGGCCACCCACACGGGTCACACGGAAAATATAGAAGCACGATTCCCAGGGCAGCACACAAGCCACCGCGACGATTTCCCATCTTGAAGCAAGCGGGAAACCTCCAGCCCCAGGCCGGATAACTGGACTCGCAGTCCAAGGCCAAACACATGGCCCACACGGGAATCGCCTTCCAAAGAAACTCACGACATGCGGGGGAGACCCCACCGCACGCACACCGATACACGGTGACTCGATCGAGCGTAACACGAAAGCCCGGAACACGTGGGATCACCCGGACCCACCACACCTACGGGCACGCTAATCGAGGCAACACGGTCCCTCCCGACACCCCAAAAACACCGACACAGAACCCATGGGGTGTCCGGGATACTCACAAGGATGGAGGTCGACCACTGGGTCACAACCAGGTCGACCGGAGACCAAAACAACACAATCGGAGCGCTAAAAGGTCACCTGGACCCTTCAGCTCACGACACGCAAAACGAGGTAAGTGGGACAACCTCTGGACACCCGAAGACACGGTCACAGAACTCCACAGGGTGTCCGAGATACTCACGAGACCTAAAGTCAACCACTGGGTCACAACCGGGTCGACCGGGGGTCAAAACAGCACAAACAGGAACCAGAACATGGTAGTGGTCACCCGGTGACCGCGACCAGATGGTAGCAGTCGACCGATGACCGCAACCAGGCTGTCACGGTCGCCTCACAACCGCGATAAGCCACGATCAACCACGCTGGTAGCGGTCGCCCGAGGACCGCGACCAGGTGGTAGCGATCGTCCCCTGACCGCGACCAGACAAAAGCGGTCGATCGCACGTCCGCGACGCTCGAAGGCCTTCCGACTCAAACACAAAGGATGGAAGCGGTTCTCCCAGGACCGCGACCAGATGGTAGCGGTTTCTGGTGGACCGCGACCATTTCGGAAAACCGGGAACGGCAGAAAAACACCCAAAAATCCACGCCACGCCCCAATCATCCACGGATGAAGGGGAAAACATAGGGGAAGCTCCCCCACAACCCCTAGCATGCATCTATTTCCTCGGATCGGCCTAAAACGCAATGAAACGGGAGATCGGCCCACAAGTCCTAAAACATGATTTTTGCCCAAAACGCCCCAAACGACCTGCTCGGCTCACCACGGCCTACCAAACTCTCGGGAATTGAAGCGCACGAGCTGGGGGTCCATCACCCTACCTCCACCGAAGATTCCGCGCACCGTGGACGCCGATCCACGAAGAAAATGCCGCGAAACCCTCGCCGGCTCGCGATCGCGCCACCAAGCTTCCACGCGCCTCCTCCGCCTCGATCCTCACCTATCCTCGCCCGCGCCACCTCCACCTCGCCCCCGCCTCGCTCCGTCGGCCGCCGGAGAAGAGAGGGGAGAAGGAGGGCGTGAGAGAAGAGAGAGGGAGGGAAGAGAGAAAAGGGTTAGTATATATAGGAAAACCCGAAAATTTGATAAATTCAAAAAATTACGAAAAATTACCTCCGCGATCCTCGGAAGGAACACAACGCAGTGGTAACGTCCCGGAGTCGGAGAACGCCACTGTTTGCCCTGCAAAGAGTTCCGAAGGCACATCAGGGAAAAACACATGTAAAGCACAAAATACACTCCGAGACCCACTAAAATGATCCGAAAAATATCCGAAAAAATCCGGGGCATTACAAAATATCTTCTCTAGCTTGCAAATGGTTGTGACAACTTCTTGTTCGATAGTTTGTACATCCCGAAGTCTGAGTTCAGATGCACATAAAATCTTAAAAAATTGACTCATCTCAGCTAGTGCTCCCCATATCTGCTTTGGCAACAAATCATGAAATGCAATGGGCAGTAGCCTGTCCATGAACACATGATAGTCGTGACTTTTCATACCATATATTTTCCTCTCATTAACATTCACACAACGGGCTATGTTGGATGCATATCCATCTGGGAATCTCAGCTGTTTCAACCACTGGCATACTTCATTGATCTGTGTATCATGAAGCACATAAGTTACTTTAGGCTACACAGTTTTGCCATTGACACTTTGTAGTTCCAGTTCTGGACGTCTACAAAGCATCTTTAAATCCATACGTGCTTTGGCGTTGTCCTTTATTTTCCCTTTAACATTCATGATCGTATTGAACACATTATCAAAAAAATTCTTCTCGGTATGCATGACATCCAGATTGTGTCGTACAAGAAGAGTTGACCAATAAGGTAATTCCCAAAAAATACTTTTCTTGACCCAGTTGTGATCCTTTCCAAAATTAGGGAGTTGCCGTGTGCTACCAGATAATTGAACTACATCTGGTAAATTGTGCACCCGTGACGCCATATGTAGACCCGACACCCGTTGCAAGTCAGCTTCATCCATTTCAAAAGTATTTTTTTTAAACGAGTCTTTTTGCCTTCGAAAAGGATGGTCACTTGGTAGCAACCGCCGATGGCAATCAAACCAGCAGCTTTTCCCCCCATGTTTTAATACAAATGATTTGGTGTCTTCCATACAGTAAGGACATGCTAGCCTCCCATGTGTGCTCCAACCAGATAGCATTCCATATGCAGGGAAGTCACTTATTGTCCACATCAGTGCAGCCTTCATAATAAAATTTTTCTTCTTATATGCATCATAAGTAACAACTCCATCAGTCCATAAAAATTTGAGCTCATCAATCAACGGCCTGAGATATATGTCCAAATTTTTTCCGGGACTTTTTGGACCAGGAATTACTAGGGACAAAAACAGATTTTCTCGCTTCATGCACATGTGCGGCGGAAGGTTGTACGGTGTCATGAATACTGGCCAACAAGAATAAGCTGCCACTAAACCACCGAATGGATTAAAGCCATCTGTGCATAAACCCAATCGAACATTACGCGACTCCCTTGAAAAGGCGAGATGAGTACGACTAAAGTGAGTCCAAGCTTCACCATCGGCAGGATGACTGATTATATCATCGGCACGACGTACTCTTTCGGTGTGCCATGTCATATGTCGATCCGTCTTTGAGGACATATACAGTCGCTGCAGCCTAGGCACAAGAGGGAAGTATCGCAACGCCTTGTAAGGTACATCTTTTGCCTTTGAATTGACCCCCCCCTTAGGTTTGAATCTGTCATGGCCACAAATGGAACATGATATCTTATCTGCATCATCTTTGTAATATAACATACAATGATTCAGACATTCATCTATTTTCACATATCCAAGTCCTAAGTCATTGACCATCTTTTTTGCACGGTAAAAAGTTTCTGGCAACTTCTCGTCTCGAGGCAACATACTCTTGATCAAGAGGAGGAGACGGTCAAAACAAGTCTCACTGATGTGAAATTCAGATTTCAAGTTCAACAACTGTGACACTGCAGACAATCGAGTGTGCTTTTCACAACCATCCCACAGCGGCTCATCGGCATCCCTAAGTAGTTCATAAAATCTTCCGGCTGTCTTATTCGGCGCTTCATCGTGAATATTAAAATTAGGACCAGCAGCATCTACAACCATATCCACGTACCCACTTGTGCCTGCAATATTGTCGGGCTCATACCTCAAGAATTGCTCACCATGACACGTCCAATTCGTATAACCATCCATGAACCTTTTCGTGTACAAATTATGTTGCACATCCCATGTTGAACACCACCTCAAGTTTCTACAACTTGAACAAGGGCATCGAATGTGACCGTCGCGATCTATTGCTGCATTTGGATTCCCCAATGCAAATTGAATGAAACTCTCAACCCCAAGCTTAAAGTCATCTGACACCACCCGATCAACTATTCTACGATACATCCATGAACGATCTGTCGACATTTTGCCTGCACCCAATAAATGACAATACACATCCTAACTTTCAAATCATTACTCATAATATTACACCCGACCCTTTCCTCACATCGTTCATCATAGACCATTTGCAGTTGGAAGAGGAATATTGATTAGATTATCACTTTTTAACTCATCCATGAAGGTTTGATCGCACAATCACTTACTATATGTGCTGCACGATTTGCTAAAAATTTCGGCATCATCTCCCCACACTTCTCCGATATATCAAATATATTTATTGATTTTGAAATTTTCTTAAACACTTACAAGTAAGTGGTTAAGAAAACACTCAAAATCAATAATGGTATATCAGAGAAGAGTGAGGAGACGCAACCGAAATTCTCAACAAACCATACAAACACATATAGTAAATGACTGCCTAAGTGCGATCAAACATTCACAGACTGTCCAAACGAGACAATTCAAGACTTTGAGGTAGATATATACATTCTCATAAACAAATGAGAACATACACATCAATCCCAAAGTCTTGAACGGGAAGGCACATTGACACGGTTTTAACGCGCTCTCCTGAGGTGCGTGTAATGTTAGGTCGCACCCACGCACCTCAGCTCACAGGGAATACCCCATGCATTTATATAACATAAAATTAAATAACAACGCAATTATCATTATGCACATATCAAATTAAATAACACCCAAATTACAAAAATTTTCAAATGAAGAACATCGAAGCTAAACAATCTACATTTTTGAGTCAAATTAACATCAAATTTCTATTAAAATCAGATTTAAAAATATATTTACATGCAATTAAAATCCACACAGTTTTAAATCACAAAACGAATTTTTTGGGTATTTACCTATTGCTATAGAGAATTCTGATTTCTTTGCATTTATCCACATCTTTGTATATATGTACTACTTAAGATATGTGGTCATTCCATTTCTCTATATCTTCTTATCATCATAAGACAAGGTTCAAATGGGATCACTTTCAACCTCAGTGGAGCATCTACGGCCTCAAGAATGGTAGGACGGCCTTTTTGCATGAGA
Organism: Amorphophallus konjac; assembly: GCA_022559845.1. Classification (NCBI taxonomy): domain Eukaryota; kingdom Viridiplantae; phylum Streptophyta; class Magnoliopsida; order Alismatales; family Araceae; genus Amorphophallus; species Amorphophallus konjac. The sequence continues at coordinate 560,102,523 of CM040121.1, read as the reverse complement.
ATTGCTCCCATGCCAGTTCCACTAGCATCACACTCGACTACAAAAGTTTCTGAAAAATCAGGCAAGGCAAGAACTGGGGCAGTTGACATAGCCTCTTTAAGCTGTAAGAAGGCTTGATGAGAAGATGGGCTCCAATTATAACTGTCCTTCTTAAGAAGACTGGTCAGAGGTGCAGCAATAAGACCATAGTTTTTAATAAATTTTCTGTAGTATCTTGTAAGCCCTAAGAATCCTCTCAAAGCCCTCACAGACCGGGGTACAGGCCAAGTAGAAATGGCTTGTAGTTTAGACATGTCCATAGCAACCCCTTTTTCTGAAATAATGTGGCCAAGATACTCAATTTCTCTGACCCCAAACACACATTTAGACATTTTAGCATACAATTGGTTGTCTGCTAGGATCTGCAGAACCTGTCGCAAGTGCACTAAATGGAGGTCCCAGTCAACACTGTAAATTAAGATATCATCAAAGAAAACCAAGACAGACTTCCTCATACAGCCTTTGAATATGTCATTCATCAAGTTCTGAAAGGTAGAGGGTGCATTTTTGTAAGCCCAAATGGTAGGACTAAAAACTTATAGTGTCCCTCATGTGTTCTAAAGGCAGTTTTGTAAACATCATCAGGATGCATTCTAATTTGATGATAACCCGATCTCAAATCCAGCTTGGAAAAGTACTTGGACCCATGTAATTCATCCAACAAATCGTCTACTAAGGGTATGGGATATTTGTCTTTAACAGTGTTTTGATTCAGAGCTCGGTAGTCTACACACATTCTCCATGAGCCATCCCTTTTCTGAACTAATAACACTGGAGCAGAAAAAGGGCATGTGCTTGATTGCACATGAGAGAGGGAGAGTAGGTCCTTGACTTGATGCTCAATAACTGTCTTCTGTAGAGGTGAATGTCTATAAGAAGGTTGACAAACTGGCTTCGTTTCATCTAGTAGTTGAATCCGATGGTCATAAGGTCTGGATGGGGGTAAGCCATGAGGTTCAGAAAAAACTGCTGAATACTGTTCTAGAATGCTGGAAATGTCTTGAGAATAAGAAGTCCCAGTAAACCCACAAGAAGTAGATGAAATATCCGAAGCTTCCAAGGAAAACAAGTGTAAAGAATAGATGCTTCGGGATTTAGGAAGGTCAGCAGATATTGTTTTAGCAGAAACAATACTTGTGGAAGGGTTAGGAAGCCCTTGTAATATGAAATCCTGACCATTCAAGGAAAACTTCATGGACATTTGAGAAACGTTTAGGGTTATATCTCCAAGTAACTAGAGCCAAGTATTCCCCAAGACCACATCAACACTGCCAAGAGGAAGAATTAAAAAGTCTAAAGTAAATGACATGCCAGGCATCTTAAGGGTAACTCCAGGACACCAACCCTGTGAAGAGATTTGGAGACCTGCAGCTATTTTGACAGGGTGGGAATCAAAGTTTGTCACAGATAATCCCAACTTCTTTACAACATGGGGGTCCAAAAAATTATGGGTGCTCCCATTGTCAATCAAAACCAGGACAGACATGGTACCTATTTTCCCTAATACTTTCAATGTGCCCGGTGATGCTAAGTGAGTAACATATTGAGCTGACAGAGAGGGTTGTATGTCAGGAGAGAATTCAATGAAGGGTTTCGGATCCACACTGTCTGAAGGAGCAAAATCACTATCATCCGGAATAAGATGCAGTAAAAAAAGTTTATGAGGTTGGCATGTGTGGCATGGAAGCCATTTATCATCACAATTATAACATAGGCCTTTAGCCTTTCGTTCCTGCAACTGTTGTGTAGATAACTTTTTAACTGGTGGGTTTACTCCTTTAGGGGAGAATGCTGGCTGAGAGTTTGGAGTAAAAGGTTTCAGTGTCTGAGGTGCTGAAAAGATAAAGTGTGATGAAGCTCGGCGTCTGGCAGTAAACATTTGTTCTTGAATTCTTGCCAACTCCATAGCATGTCATAAGGAATGGGGCATGAAGGAGCGAACTTCACAGGCAAGATCCTCTCGTAAACCACTCAGAAAAACACCCAGCAAATGCTTCTCAGAAAGTCCAGTTATTCTATTGCACATGGTCTTAACTTGCCATTGATACGCAGCTATTGTACCCACTTGTCTGAGTTTACTCAGTTGCCCATGAGAATCCACAGAAGAAACTGCACCAAACCGTGACTCTAACCCAGCTAAAAACTCATGCCAAGAAACAGATTCTTTAGAGCTAGAGAAATGCCAAAACCACTGCAAGGCCTCTCCATCCAAATAATAAGATGCTATAGTAACTCGTTGCGTATCCGGAACATTATTACAGTAAAAATAGCGATTAGCTTTGAATCGCCATTCAGCTGGGTCAGAACTCCCATCAAATTTAGGGAACTCGTGCAACTTATGGCGAAAAGAACCAGGAATATCAGCCACAGCAGACAGAGAATTTTGGGATTCAAATTTCTCGAAGTTGGACTCCAAAGATTGCATCCGATTAGACATGACTCCAGCTAATCCATCAACCACTAACTAACAACTAATCCATCAGCCACTAACTAATAAAATGCAACAGGGATAACTAATTTAACTAACCCCGCTCAGAACTGAGTTATAGCTTCCGAGCTGGTTCAACGGTCTGCGACTCGGCCTGTCGAGCCACTCGAGACATGACACCCCCCTCCCACAAAGCTCCCCCTCCTCCCCCCCCTCCCACCCGCCCTCCTGCTCCCACTGAGCTCCCCCCCCCCACTGGAACCCTCTCGGATGCCCCTCCCCCCTCCCACCGAGCTCCCCGTCCCACAGAGCTCCCCTCCTCCCACCCCCCTCCCACAGAGCTCCCCCCCACTGGAACCCTCTCGGATGCCCCTCCCACCGAGCTCCCCCCCCACTGGAACCCTCTCGGATGCCCCTCCCCCCTCCCACCGAGCTCCCCGTCCCACCAAGCTCCACCCCCCTCCCACAGAGCTCCCCCCCTCCTGCTCCCACTGAGCTCCCCTCCCCCCACGGGAACCCTCTCGGATGCCCCTCTCCCCTCCCAACGAGCTCCCCATCCCAGCGTGCTCCACCCCCCCCCCCCTTGCTGCCCCCTCCCCCTCCCAGACAAACCTCCCCCGCCACCCCCTGCCACCAAAACCCCCCTCACCGGAACCCCTCCAGGATGAAAAAAAAAGACAATAGCACCATGACCGATGGCCGGCGACCTCTGGCGAAGAGTGAGAGGGAGAGGGAGAGGGGGAGGGGGAGAGAGAGAGGGAGAGGACTTACTGGACCGACGAGGGCGACGACGAGGACAGCGTGGATCGACGAGGTCGACGGCGAGGATGGTGCGAGACTGGCGGGGAGAGCGAGCTCCGACGACGAGGGCTACGGCGGGGACAACAAGCTCCGGCGCGCGACGGTGAGGATAGTGCGGGACTGGCAGGGAGAGCGAGCTCCGGCGACGGCGAGGATGGCACGGAACTGGCAGGGAGAGCGAGCTCCGGCGACTGCGAGGATGGCGCGGGAATGGCGGGGACTGCGAGCTCTGGTGACTGGGAAGGGGGGAAAAGAGTGAGAGGGAGATGGAGGGAAGGGGGGAAGGGTTTCTCGAGGGGGGAAAAGACCGTCTCAGACGGATTTCAAACGAAAAATTTTTCCGTCTGAAATTACAGACTGATTTCAGAGGGAATTTATTACCGTCTGTAATTTCAGACTTATATTCAGACGATAAACATATCCGTCGCATAGTTTTCATCAGTCTGTAATTTCATACTTATATTCAGACGGATAAATTCCGTCTGAAAAATCTGTCTCTAATCCCGCCTTTTCTAGTAGTGAATGATAGTGAAAGATACATCTACGTGGGCGATGGCAAAAGTGTGGAAGTTGAGGCTATAGGGACTTTTAAGTTATTGTTAAAGACTGGTCATTATTTGGATTTGAATGAGACTTATGTTGTACCGTCTTTTAAACGGAATTTGATATCTATTTCTATGTTAGACAAATCTGGTTATTCTTGTTCATTTGGAAATAGTAAGTTTAATCTTTTTCAAAGTTCAAATCTTGTTGATACCGGTTCCTTGTCATTTAATGATAACATATATTTGCTTAATATTGTAGTCTCATTTAATAAAACATTGCATATAAGTTCACGCAATACAAAACGAAATAGGTCATATCTCTAAACAAATAATTGAGAGACTTGTGTCTGACGGTATTCTTGATTCCCTTGATTTTACGGACTTTGACATGTGTGTCAATTGTATAAAGGGAAAACAAATAAACATAAGGAGAACATGAGCCAATAGAGCTTCAGACGTCTTAGAATTAATACATACGGATATTTGTGGGCTATTTCCTATGCCTTTATGGAATGGTCAACAATATTTTATTACATTCATAGATGATTATTCTCGATATGGCTACCTGTATCTCATTCATGAGAATTCTCAGTCATTTGATGTGTTCACAAAATATAAGGCTGAAGTTGAGAACCAACTCAACAAAAGGATAAAGGCCATCAGATCAGACCGTGGTGGAGAATACTATGGTAGATATGATGGATCAGGTGAACAACGTCCAAGACCTTTTGTTAAATTCCTAGAGGAATGCGGTATCGTCCCACAATACACCATGTCGGGATCCCCTAGTATGAATAGTGTTACTGAAAGATGAAATAGAGCGCTTAAGGATATGGTAAGGAGTATGATTTGTCAATCTATCTTACCATAATCTCTCCGAGGAAAAGCATTAAAGACTGCAGCTTATTTGCTAAATAGAATTCCAACAAAAGTAACTGTGAAAACCCCTTATGAGCTTTGGATAGGTAAGAAGTCTAGTTTGAAGCATTTGCACATTTGGGGTTGTCCAGCTGAGGCAAAGCCTTACAAACCTAATGAAAGGAAACTTGACTCTAAAACTATCAGTAGCTATTTTGTTGGATATCTTGAAAGGTCAAGGGGTTACAAGTTGTATGATCTCACAACTAAGTCCATTTTTGAGATGAGAAATGTCCAGTTCTTTGAGGCTGTTGAGTTTGCCAAGGGGGATAAGATTAGAGATTTTATCTTTGATGAGGAGTATGTCACTATTCCTCCAATTGCTGTTGACAATGATCAGGATTAGATTTCTTTACCTGATATTGTTCAAAAAGTAATTCTAGATCAAGACAATATTCAAGCATCTCTCATTCAAAATAATGAAATTGATTCAGAAGAACAAACTCAACACTCTCAAGAACCAATGTCATTAAGAAGATCCACTAGAAAAAGGAGAAGTGCAATTTCGGATGGCTATATTATATTTCTCCAAGAATATGAGGTTGACATTGGGGTGTTGGAAGATGATCCAATCAACTTCCATCAAGCCATGTAAAGTTCTAATTCTCAAAAGTGGATAGATGCTATGAATGAGGAAATAAAGTCCATGAAAGACAATGATGTTTGAGATCTTGTCCCATTACCTGAAGGTGCAAAATCCATTGGTTGTAAATGAATATTTAAAACCAAGAGGGATTCAAAAGTTAATGTGGAGAGACATAAGGCTCGTCTTGTCGCTAAGGGCTTTACTCAGAAGGAAGGTATCGATTATAAAGAGACTTTCTCTCCGGTTTCATCTAAAGACTCTTTTAGAGTAATAATGGCATTAGTGGCACATTTTGATCTTGAGTTACATCAGATTGATGTAAAAACTACGTTTCTCAATGTCGACATTGATGAGACGATATATATGGTGTAGCTAGAAAATTCTGTGTTGAGAGACCTAAAGAATATGGTTTGTAAATTAAAGAAATCTATTTATGGACTTAAGCAAGTTTCTCGTCAATGATATTACAAATTTCATCAAATTATCATCTCATTTGGTTTTGAGATGAATATAGTGGATGATTGTATATATCATAAGTTCAGTGGGAGTAAACATATTTTTCTGGTTTTATATGTCGATGACATACTGCTTGCCAGCAATGATATAGGCTTATTATGTGAAACTAAGAAGTTTCTGTCAAGAAATTTTGAGATGAAAGATCTTGGAGATGCCTCTTTTATATTAGGCATACAGATATACCGAGATCACTCTCGAAATTGTAGATCTCTAATTTAGAATAATCCACTTAATGAAAATATCAATAAAAAATGATAACAATAATAAGCATGAGCACGAGGTGCTAAGGGGAGTGTGTGATCGCCAGAGACACGAGTGCCTCAAAAATATAATAATGAAAATATGGGAGAGATGATCGCGAAAAATACCTCAAAAGTGCGGGGATGTGAGTGCTTCCTTTCTCTTCAAATCGGCCGGCCGATGAAGAGAGTTCTTCCTTTGATTACCCTTGCAAAACAAATACAACAACACCAAAAGATATAGATTAGAAACAATGGTGTAGCATCAAATTCAATAAAGATATAGGTGAGCATGAAAAATATGAACAATACACACCTTAAGGGGGTTGCCCTTAAACCCCTATGCAAAAGGGTGGGAATATGAATGATGAATGCAAAATATAATAAGGGGAAAGAGTGCAAGAGTGCACTAAAGGGGAGATACTCAACGTGGTTGAGAATAATGAAAAAAAAAAAACAATCAATAGGAGATGGGCATGCATGCACAAAAACAAAGCAATAAATAAAAGAAATAAAAGTAAAGAGGAGGAGCCTGTGCGTTGGCTCTGATGCTCAAGGGGGAGGAAGCTTCAAATAAGATGAAGATGAACCGTGGCTTCTCCTTTAGCCAACCGCAACAGCACCTGTGAAGAAAAGAAAACAGAAGAAGAGAGGAAGAAGAGAGGAAGAAGAGAGGAGGGAGAAGAAGAGAACAGAAGAAACAAAAAACACAGAAGAAGAAGAAGAAGAAAAAAACGGAAGAAGAAAAACAACAACAAAAAAACGAAGAAGGAGAATGGGAACCGAAGCAGGAGAATAAGAACCACCACTTAACAGAGCACAGGAGTTCTATTAAGGATAGAAGAAGAGATAAGAAGGAAAGAGTCCAATGGAAGAAAAGATAAGAAGGGGCAAGAGCCCAAAGAGGGGAGGATTAAGCTGGGCAAGAACCCAAACGAAGTAGGGACTCTCTGGGGAAAGGCTGCGTTCGTTCGGAACACAAAAGTGAAACACGACTTGGCTCAGGGCGTCAATTGTTGAATTGACGACCTACCCAGATGGCGTTTCTTAAAAACACGCCTTAGACTAAGGCGTCTCTTCCTGGATCAATTTTGGAAATAAGTCTTTCTTTTATTTGAAAATTCTGAAACACGCCTTAGGAAGAGGCTTTAGTTAAAACACGCCTTAGGAGAAGGCGTTATTTATTTGAAACACGCCTTAGGAAGAGGCTTTATTTAAAACACGCCTTAGGAGAAGGCGTTATTTAAAACACGCCTTAGGTGAAGGCGTTATTTATTTGAAACACGCCTTAGGAGAAGGCGTTAATTCTGAAAAATTAGAGAAAATATCTAAAAAAATTTAGAAAAATCCAGAAAATAGAGAAAAATAGGAAAAGATGAGGAAAAGTGAGAAATCCAAGAAAAGTGGAAAAAAACACTCAAACGAAGCTAATTTGAGGGTCAAATTGGGGCATTACAAGGTAATATGAGATGTACTCACAGTAACGTCAATTTTGGCGTGTCTACAGCTGCCCCGCCTTGGCGTCTGCTTTGCAAGGGAGCGTAGCAAACCGAAAAGTAGATGCCAAGGTGTGATGAGACACGCAATCAACATTACTTGATAAGAAATGAAATCAAAAGCTCGAGATGAAGCAAATCTCGGGAAATCCAACGAAATCAACAATGTTTGGATAAAAGGGGAGATGTGCACGAGGTGCACGAAGGAGATAAGATAATGATCAACTTCCAGCGCGGTGGAAGTACCCCAGGTCACAAACCTGTAGGTTTCACCATTGGGGAGCGGTTACCAGCCAGTGGACGTGCTGCAGCCAAGGTGGATCAAAGGAAAGGAGATAAAATAAGATGATAAAAATCCAAACAAGGAGCTTTCGAGAAAAGACCCAAAACAGCGATAAAACGAACTGAGGATCCAATTCGGCAATGAAAATCTCATATCGAGAAAGATTAAGATCAATTCAACTCTCAATATCAGCTTATCAGAATGATTTTTCAACAATTGTTTCAAATTCCTACATGAATGCATGCTGCGTTTAAAGGGAAAATTAAATCAAACGAAAATATAGAATAATCAAGGATAATATTGTTAAACTGCCAAGACTGGGTCAAGAAACCAATTTCGCGAGCTGATACTAAGCCGAAGCCCGTTTATCTACGCACCAATTCGCAAAAGGGAACCATCGTCCCCAATCTTGGACGGCTCAACGGCCTATCCGTGTGACTAAGACTCCTCTGGAATCATCATTGTTTTTGATGAAGGGGAACTCAAATCCCAGATTTACCAAAGTCACAAGGTCCTTGATATAATCTAGTAACATATGTAACATATAGTAGAATGCATACAGGGAGATGGTGATATCAATAAGCATGGGAACTGAGAAATGAGCTGCAAGCACCGTGGGACTTTGAGTGATGATGCCCTGCCGGCGGGACCAAGAGCCTCTTCCTGCGCTCAAAAATTCATTAGCCAAGATATAACAAGCAATGAATAAGGCATTTAATCATAGCATGCATAGCATGAATCAAAGCAACTAATCATAGCATATATCATGAACAGCATAAGTCAAATCATGGCATAGCAAAGCATCATTATTTGTTGTTTGTCATGAGGATGACAATCTGGCTAATCAAGTTTTAGAGTTAAATAATCAGGATCTGATAATGCCCATCGGCGGAGTAATCAGATGAAACGAGCAGGAGTTGATTGAAAGATTTGGAGATGAATAATCATGAGATATGATAATCAGAATGATATAGGGAGATGATGCCCCTGGGTGGCATGTCATGAGAATATTGGGAAGAATCAATAGATTGATAGCAATAAGTAGAGAGAGGACCCATCCCGTGGTTTTAGTCTCTGCAAAGCTGTTCCTGCAAAACACCATCAGAAAATACAATGCAAATTTTTGGATTTTGGAAATATGCAAATTTTTATGAGTTTTGGAATATGCAAATTTTTATGAGTTTTGAAAAAGATATTCAAATTTTTATGAGTTTTGATCAATATGCAAATTTTTGTGAAGTTTTGTAAAAGATATTCAATTTTTTTTGTGAAGTTTTGAGAAAGGTATTCAAATTTTTATGGATTTTGGACAAGAAATATTCAATTTTTTGTTTGATTTTGGTTAGACATTGCTAAAGCAGCATCAGAGGGTGTTTTAAACCACTGGCTAGGGGTCCTCATTCCTTCCCTTTTTGCTAAAAATTGCCCGGAGTCGGGCGTGCATTGAAGGTGGCGCCCTATAACCGACCGCCTTTGATCAACGGTGCCCCTACCAAGGCCATACCCAAGAAACATTCGGTCTTGGAGGGAGAAGAGAAGAACAATTGGAGACAAGCTTTATACAGGATGGGAAATATCAGGACTTGAATTCCTTCCAAGGTTTAACCCTCAAAGAGGTAGTCTGTTGTGCCGGGGCTTTGTGCCTTTGATTTTTAGACCCTTGACATGCATACGACCAGGGTTTTCCCTGCGGGGACTTTGCCACTCTTGACATGCCTTAATTCATACTTTTGCTTTTATCAAAATTCTGACTTGATTTTCATAATAGCCCTTTTGGCTAGATGTATATTATGAAAGCTCATATGAAAACTCATATTGATGTTGATTTTGGGTCAAGACTGCCCCTATTTGAGACTCCTCTCGTATTGGGGATTACCTAGGTTAGTCATCTCATCCGTCAACCTCTTGCCCCTGCACGCGGCCGAGTAGAGAAGAGAAAAGACTTTCAGATATACTCATGGCATGGCCAAGGTAGCAACGGTGTTTAACCAAAGAAGCCGGCTAAGGACGCCGTGAAGTGTGTGGAATGCCCAGCTAAGGGTTGCTCTTAACAAGCGGGGAGAGAATGTCGAATTCCCAGCGCGGGGTTCTTATTAACCAAAGGTGCTGCATAGCAAGCCTAAAGACTCTTTTGAGAGTGATTTAATTAAACAAAAGCCTAAGATAAAGGTTTAAAACACCACTCTTAATCTCGTTAAGAAGCACTTGATTTTGAAAATCATGCGTGAAGTAATGAGAAAATGATATCATTAAAATGCATACTTACGTCAATATGTTACCTTGCGACCTTTGTAGAAGCAGCTGCCGCGAGAAGCGATCTTGATCATCGTGAGATTTGTCCTCTTTGGCAGTCAAAAGAATTGGAAGCAAAGGATTTGAAAGTGGCTTAACAAGAGGGAGTGGTGCCAAGACCAGACTCAGACGAATAAGGAGAAAAAGGAAGAGAGGCGAGGGCTAGAACTCCCTTGCTAAGGTGTGGAAACCCTGATCACATGGAACAATCTACAGAAGGAGAGGAGAATTAGAAGGAGGAGTGAGGACTAAAGCCTCGAAAGCAGTGGGAGAAAGGGCAGATGCCCAAGGCAGTGGATGTGGAAGAAGTTGGGTCAGACCCAGAATTAGGAGGAATCAGAAGAAGAAATTGGTAGATAGAAAGAGGTGGATCTGGAGGGTCCGGAGGCGGAGGAGAATCATGATAAGAGGAATCATCCGGAGGCTCCGGAGGGATAAAATATCGAGGGACGCGGTGCCCTTGGAAGAAGTAGGGAAAAAGATGATGGAAAAGGAAGAAGAGGACACATGATGCGATATCATGAAGGAATAGAAAGATGAATCGGCAGAAAGATGGAGGGTCCGGAGGTTCCGGAGGAATGAAATCAAGAGGGTCACGATACCCTGAAAGAAGATAGAGAGAATAAGACGGAGAATCCGGAGGTTCCGGAGGAAGCAAATCAGGAAGGAGAAGATGGAAAGGGGCGTCGTGCCCGAAGAAAAAGTCCGGAGGTTCCGGAGGGAGAAAATGCCGAGGAACGCGATGCCCTGGGAAGAAGGGAGAGAAATCTGGGAGATGAAAAGGTTGGAAAGGGGCGCGATGCTCGAGTAATGAAGATGAATATGAATAAGATGGGAAATGCGGAGGATCCGGCGGTGCCGGAAGGCGGGGAAGATACGGGTTTGGAAACCCGGGAAGCAGGAGGTGCAAATGCATGCAATGGGATGGATGCGATGAATGCATGAAATGCAAAGAATATGAAGAATGTGAAGGGCGAGAGGATGAGATCCTCCTCCTAACCCTGGGAATGGCCCATGAAGAAAAAGTGATAGAGATGAATGAATAGGAAGTGGAACAAATAAGGGATGGCCCCTTAGCATTAAGATAACTGCTCCTCCACGGCAGTGAACATGTACGGTCAATTGGCCCAATAAAAGAAGCTTCAATAGTAAAAGACAACTCCCTTGGAAAGCAAAGATCAATAATGTGGGGGAGTTGTAGAGTTGGAACGGGAAGCATTGAGTTGCCCATTGAATGTGGTGTATATGGAATGTTGAGCAAAATGGGCATTCGCCCCTTGTAAGGAATAATGAATTCTGGATTGGAAAGTTTGAACAAGGGGTGCCCTGCCTGGCCCTTGGATGGCATCAATTCTTGGCATTCTTCCCTGAGCAATGGCGGTGACTTGGCCTCTGCGACCATGCTCGGCACAATAATCCGGATTGGCATCCGGTAAATGACTTCTTGAATCTTGAATCGCATAACCGTGGCCACATCTGTCTTGCCCGGCTCTTGATCACCTTCGGCACAAGTACTTGCAGAAGCACTCCCATTCCGAGTAGTAAAAGGAGGTGAAGCGGAGGCGGAAGGCTTTGTGAGTGGTGGAAGTATAATGGAAAGTATTGGCGTAAGTGGAGGCGGAGGTTCAAACACATCAAGTTTCTCCCTTTGCTTGCAAGCGGTCGGGGTTAGCTCGAGTGCAAAAAGTGGTGGGTCCTGCTCAGGATTAGCCATAGGTAAAGGTGGAGGGTTATGTGGTGGAGGTATAGGCAAAAGGGGTTTTGGGGTTAAAGGGATAATGGAGGGTTGAGGTGGTGGTAATGGGATGTTAATTGGGGAAGGTTCAATGGTGGGCTCAGTGGAGGCTGGTGATATGGAGGTTAATGGCATAGCTGGTGGAGGTGTAATTGATGGGGGTTTGATTGGTGAAGGTGTAATCGGTGGAAGTATAATTGTGGGAGGTGTAATTGGTGGGGGTTTGCTGCGGAGAAAATGCCGAACGGGGCGAGCGGCGTTGGGAGTGGGAGGAGACTCAAGATGTGTCGGCGTGGGTGATTGAAGTATCGACCCATCATCGTAACACCAAGAGGTCTCAAAAACAGGGGTAGGGTTAGGGACGGTGGCCTCATCCTGAGCAGGGGGTTCATCGAATGAAAATGGGGAAAGCGGAAAGTTAAGGAAACTCGGAAGGGGTGCCTGCGGAGCTTCATCATCATCGTATACTGCCTCGGATTCTTCAGATGCCGGCTCTTGCTCGCTTGGAGTGTTGATGCCATAGTCCTCTCTCCTGTCTTTCCATTCTCTCTCCAACTTAGTAATCTCGTCCAAAGCGGCGTGGAGAGGATTGACCGGAGCGGTAGGAGCCGTGACCCTCTTTAATTGTTCCTCCATCAAAGTAATCTTATCAAGCAGAGATTGTTGGAGGGGTGTAACTGGAGCAACCAAGGGCTGGCAGGGCCTTGAAGGAGGAGGAGTGGCATAAAAATGCTGTGGAGGGGAATTAACGGGACGACCCGTAAAGGAACCCGAACGGGCTGGATTGCAAGGAATATAAGGGCCTCGGGGCCGTGATGGAGGAATAGAAGGAGACGGGTGTCGGACCACCCGAGGAGGAGCGTGAATAGGAGGAGATGGGTAATGGGCTACCCGATCAGGATTGGAAGGAGGAGGTGGGTGATGGGCCACCCGTATAGAATTGGAGGGAGATGGGTGATGGGCCACCCGAATAGAATTGGAAGGAGGTGGGTGATGGGCCACCCGAATAGAATTGGAAGGAGGGAGAGATGCATGAGATGTACCCTCAACGGCAGCCTTAAGGGCTTGGATCTGTTGAGGGGTAAGATGATCTAATGCATGAGTGATCTGGGAGACTTTCTCATCATTGGGACGAGAGGATCCCGAGGGAGTAGTGGCTCGAAATTGAGTTGAAGGACCATTGGATTGGACATTGCCCATGGGTCGGGCATGACCATAAGAATGAGGACGTGGTCCTTTGAAAGAATAGTGAGGATTTTGATGAACATGTTGAATTTGAGGATTATAAGATGTGCTAGGTTGATCATCCTCATGAATTGAATTAAACATGTTGTTTTGTTTATCAAAGTAAGCCATTATGCAATCAATTTAATGTGCAAACAATTTGCAAAGAATCACACAAGTTGGAATGGTTACCATGATTTCTTATGTTTGAACCTTGGTGAATTAATGAATTTTAATAAAGTTTGGAAAGATTCACACAAGGGAGGATCCTAGTTTCAATATGATTTAACTCCAATGCCAACTAGGAATCCTCTCTCACCACGTTTAGGCCAACTAATTCGGGAAACTTCAAGGTACAACCTGCCCGGCGTCCGTGAGGGAATCCACGGGTGCGGGGACTTATGGAGGCTTGGAAAAGGGATCTCCGGTCCAAAGAGACGGAATGCTCAATGGAGGGTCGTCCCGATTCCAAGAGGGTGTGTGGATCCTAATGAAGAGGAGGGGGGCTCTCAAACCAATGCAAAGAATGAATGCAACAGGGGCAATCAGGCCAACCACAATAATATAATCAATAAAGATAAGCAGGAAATACCATGAAAAACCACAGCCGGAGGGTTCTAGAAACCCACGGTAAAAACACGCCCTTGAAGGGGGCGCTACTAAACAAGGACACGACGGTGTATCTGTCGTGAATCAAGCCCAGGGGCAGGGTGAAATACGCCTTAGAGAGAGGCGCTATAAATAAAAGGACGCCCTGTACAACGGGCGTCAACTCACAAGAAACGCCTTAATCTGCGGCGCTAATCAATAAAGAAACGCCCTGGAGAAGGGCGTGAATTCAAAGACAGCGTAATAAAACCAAGAGAAATCAGGATATATGTTGAAAAACGCCCTGTCAGAGGGCGTAAAGTATGAATAAGACGCCCTGGGTTAGGACGTTAAATCAAAAAAAAACGCCTCTTCCAGAGGCGTGAATTCACTTTCTCCAGAAGAACTTCACGGCCAGCAGTATTAACACTCAATCACACAATCATGGCAATCAATAGAATAAGCATGCTCATCAAGAATTTTAAATAAGTGGAAACCTTAAAGAAAAATCAACAAACTGACCAATCACTTAGGGGAGGGTGTAAAACCAATGCAGGGTGCCCGAGGGGCACAAAAAGGGGAGACGCACCGAGGGTGCAATAGGGGAGACGGCACACGCGGGTGCCTAAGGGGAAAGGGTAATAAACAAAGAACACAAAGGGTCCCACCGTGATCGCCAATTTGTAGATCTCTAATTTAGAATAATCCACTTAATGAAAATATCAATAAAAAATGATAACAATAATAAGCATGAGCACGAGGTGCTAAGGGGAGTGTGTGATCGCCAGAGACACGAGTGCCTCAAAAATATAATAATGAAAATATGGGAGAGATGATCGCGAAAAATACCTCAAAAGTGCGGGGATGTGAGTGCTTCCTTTCTCTTCAAATCGGCCGGCCGATGAAGAGAGTTCTTCCTTTGATTACCCTTGCAAAACAAATACAACAACACCAAAAGATATAGATTAGAAACAATGGTGTAGCATCAAATTCAATAAAGATATAGGTGAGCATGAAAAATATGAACAATACACACCTTAAGGGGGTTGCCCTTAAACCCCTATGCAAAAGGGTGGGAATATGAATGATGAATGCAAAATATAATAAGGGGAAAGAGTGCAAGAGTGCACTAAAGGGGAGATACTCAACGTGGTTGAGAATAATGAAAAAAAAAATAATCAATAGGAGATGGGCATGCATGCACAAAAACAAAGCAATAAACAAAAGAAATAAAAGTAAAGAGGAGGAGCCTGTGCGTTGGCTCTGATGCTCAAGGGGGAGGAAGCTTCAAATAGGATGAAGATGAACCGTGGCTTCTCCTTTAGCCAACCGCAACAGCACCTGTGAAGAAAAGAAAACAGAAGAAGAGAGGAAGAAGAGAGGAGGGAGAAGAAGAGAACAGAAGAAACAAAAAACACAGAAGAAGAAGAAGAAGAAGAAAAAAACGGAAGAAGAAAAACAACAACAAAAAAACGAAGAAGGAGAATGGGAACCGAAGCAGGAGAATAAGAACCACCACTTAACAGAGCTACAGGAGTTCTATTAAGGATAGAAGAAGAGATAAGAAGGAAAGAGTCCAATGGAAGAAAAGATAAGAAGGGGCAAGAGCCCAAAGAGGGGAGGATTAAGCTGGGCAAGAACCCAAACGAAGTAGGGACTCTCTGGGGAAAGGCTGCGTTCGTTCGGAACACAAAAGTGAAACACGACTTGGCTCAGGGCATCAATTGTTGAATTGACGACCTACCCAGATGGCGTTTCTTAAAAACACGCCTTAGACTAAGGCGTCTCTTCCTGGATCAATTTTGGAAATAAGTCTTTCTTTTATTTGAAAATTCTGAAACACGCCTTAGGAAGAGGCTTTAGTTAAAACACGCCTTAGGAGAAGGCGTTATTTATTTGAAACACGCCTTAGGAAGAGGCTTTATTTAAAACACGCCTTAGGAGAAGGCGTTATTTAAAACACGCCTTAGGTGAAGGCGTTATTTATTTGAAACACGCTTTAGGAGAAGGCGTTAATTCTGAAAAATTAGAGAAAATATCTAAAAAAAATCTAGAAAAATCCAGAAAATAAAGAAAAATAGGAAAAGAGGAGGAAAAGTGAGAAATCCAAGAAAAGTGAAAAAAAACACTCAAACGAAGCTAATTTGAGGGTCAAATTGGGGCATTACAAGGCAATATGAGATGTACTCACAGTAACGTCAATTTTGGCGTGTCTACAGAAATATCCTTGGGTTATCACAAAAGGGCTATATCGAAAAGGTTCTTAAAAGATTTGGCAAGCAGAACTGTAAACCAGGTGACACCCATGTTGCTAAAGGTGACAAGCTTAGGCTCAATCAATGTCCCAAAAATGACTTTGAAATTAAAGAAATGCAAAAGATTCCTTATGCATCAGCCATAGGAAGTCTTATGTATGCTCAGGTTTGTACGCGTCCGGATATTACGTACATTGTTGGAATGTTAGGCAGATACTTAAGTAATCCAGGAGTGGATCACTGGAAAGTAACAAAAATGGTCATGCGGTACTTATAAAGAACAAAGGACTACATGCTCACATATAGAAAATCAGATCAACTAGAGATCATTGGATATTCTGATTCTGACTTTGCTGGATGCCAAGATAGTAGGAGATCTACATCGGGCTATATTTACTTATTGGCTGGAGGAGCTATTTCATGGAAGAGTGTTAAGCAGCCACTTGTAGCTTCTTCCACAATGGCTACGGAGTTTATAGCATGTTATGAGACATCCAATCATGGGATATGGCTGTAAAATTTTGTCACCGGGTTGCGAATTGTGGATGGAATTGAAAGACCACTTAAGATATTTGTGACAATAAGTCAGCAGTGTTATATTCCAACAACAACAGGAGTTCTACAAAGTCTAAGCACATAGACATCAAGTTCCTGGTGGTTAAAGAAAGAGTACAGAGTTGTCAAATATTTATAGAGCATATTGGCACAAACTCCATGATTGCAGATCCGCTTACTAAGGGACTTCCACCCAAAGTCTTTCATGAGCATATTACTCATATGGGTGTCTTGTCATTTGATGTGCTAATTTAGTTGGAGTTTGTGTTTATATTTTAAAAATATTTTATATTTGTGGATATTTTCTGCAGAAATAAAGAAATCAGTTTGTTATCACTCTGTTATTTGTTGATCTTAATAAAGAATAAAGTTAGACCAGTTGGAAATAGGCATGATTGAATCACATTGTATGTAATTTTCATGCTACACATCCGTACTTGATCCATGTTGTTCGTTATATTAACATATGTTATTATTGATGGGTTGAATTACGTCAAATGTAATGAAAACCCCTTTAGTCCTATGTTGATATGATTGATGGACCGGATTGATTAAATATACTTTTGATGATGATAGTAAATTTTTGAGCTCATAAAGTTTCAGTATACAATCGTAAAAGTGAATATGTATATGTTGCCCAAGTGAGAGATTGTTGGATTTAATCTAATATGGGCGTACATATATATAATAAATTATATACTACGGGCTATCATAAAGTTTATCCCTATTAATGTGATTAACTAAGGATTTGGGGATATAAGCATTTAAAGAAAAGTATGGGTCATATTTAATTATGTGTAGAGACAAGGGCGTTATTTCTATTTTTATGATGGGCTAAAATAGAAAATGACACCAAAGGGTGCTTTAACACCCGGACGCACAACAACGGTCTTCTGGTTTAAGAGGCCGGGTCATGGTCCCCAATCCATACACGAGACTTCTCCTTCTCCTGGACATCCTATCATCTTGGAGTGTCGTCGGAGAACACTGTATTGGATTGGAAGACCGTTTCCCATGGATCTAGGTATGTTTCCGCTGTAAATTTTTGATGTTTTGACATGGAGATCATTGGGCAACTCACGTTCTAGAAATTTAATCTCCCTCTCAAGAATCTTAACAATATTATCTCCTTCTACCGTCTGCGATGATCTTTTAGTAAGAGTTAAAAAATTATAAGGGTCGCTTTGATAGCGGCATTGTCGGACGGGTATCTCAATCGATGAGAGAGGAGGAGAGTGAGGCCCACGCGCTCTTCTCACGCACAAGCCTCTTAACCGACCCCGGTTAGTTTGCTCGACCTTTCAGGGTCGAGTAAACTAATCTCGCTCTGATGTCAAAGACGCCCTAAGAGTTTTTAGATAAATATTTATATTTTAAAAATAAAACATAATAAATCTCTCTCTCTCTCTCTCTATATATATATATCTATCTATAATTTATAATATACATATAAGAGAAAAGGCCGATTTTTTCCCTCAGATTCATAGAAGTAGACGGGATACTAAGTTTCCGCCGGTTCAAAGAAACTGACAAGTGAGCGTCTTGAACCTGGAGAAAAAGGTGGAGTAGAAGAAACGGAAGAGGAACACGAGGGAGGAGCTGGGGAAGCAGAGCTCGACGTTCGTCGCCGGCTGCTCCCGACCCCGCTCGCGCCGAGCGGCCCGCAGGATAAGACGCGCGAGGGGACTGCGACCTTCATGGCTCGCTGGGAAGGAGTCGTGCTGCGTGTCCGATGGTATAGATTTTGGAAACACTGCCCCCGTGAGATTTGAGATTTCCCCTGCCAACAAACTTTTGTTTCCCTCCGTCTCCTCACTTCCCCGACCTTTTCTCTCTCTGCTATTTCCTAGCGTGGAAAGGTCTCTTTCGCATCCCCAAACTCTTCTTCTTTGTATCGCCTTCTCCTTCCTCGTATTCCCTTCTTCTTCTCCGTTCCACGTTCTACCAGCACCGCACTTCTGCCGCCCCTGCAACCGCATCCGGTATGAGAAAACAATATGCATGCATAAGGGCTTTAGGGGTTTCATCAGATAAAGCCAAACCTTCATCGATCTTTACCTTGAGTTGAAGGCTTTTTTAACTGCTATAGATGGTGTCTCTGCAATTGTAGGACTGCGTGGGGCTGCCTGCGGGAGTCAAGTTCAATCCAACAGACCAAGAATTGACAGAACACCTCGATGATCAATTCATACATACCATTGAAGGAGAAGACGGAATCTGCTATACCCATCCTGAGAAACTGCCAGGTAAGGCGATTCATGTCCCCCCTCCCCCAACCCCATCAATCTATGTATCTGTCTCTTTGTTTGTCGTCTGTGGTTTCTCTTTCCTCACCAACCCGCCCACTCCCTCTCTGGAATTCAGTTTAAATAGATTTAAGAACTGATAGAAATGACGCAAATTTAGTGTGTTGAATAAATTTATTGTGTTCTTTTTTTATTAAAAAAAATACCCAAGAAGAACATGTTCTTGCAAAAGCAGATATTGCTATGTGCAGTAGATGCTGCTCTGTTTTGTATGTGCAGTGGAAGTTGCTATCAACTTCTCTTGTGAAGGCAGTTTTTTGTCTGATTCTATTTTCAAGAAAGCATTTTTTTAGTTTTTTTTTGAGTGGGGATGGAGTTCGGTTTTAATAGAACAAACACTTCTTTGGGTTCTGAGGAACAGATGCTATAGGAAGGGGGGCCAGTTTTTCTTGAAATTTTCTCAAATGTGGAGTGATGCTAAGCTTCTTTACAGTACGAAGTTGTGTTGTGTGCAATACCTTCATGCTCCTTTTACCCATCTCCAGTGGGCATATGATGATGCTAAAGCTGCAGTCATGCTGTCAGGAGTCAAAGGGAGAATTATTTGTGCTTTAGCTTCTTTGATTATATCTTCCCGGAGATTCTTGAATCATGCAATTTGACACATATAAATGGCCGTACTTTCTGCTGATTACTTTTCTGAATCTTACTCTTTTCACTGAGCTGCCCTTGTCATCGAATCTGTGCTTCTAGGAAAAGATATGAAGTAGTAGTTGGGGATCAAAAACTGCAGCAACTGGGAAGAGGGGGCTCTGCTAGCATGGGGGATGGGCCGCTCCCTCCCCCTCCCGTCCTTGTTCCTTCTGCAATACCTCTCCTTCCTCGGTTTCCTGCTCCATCCGTTGCCCAGGTTTCTTCCGTGGGCGATCCTTCTGCTGTTGGTGCTTTTGCCCCCTCGTCCGTTGCTGATCCTGCCCCTCTGGTTGATTTTGCTGATGCTAGCGTCCCTACTGTTGGATCTCAAGCCTCGCTCCCTGCTGCTACAACCATCGCCCCACCTGCAGCTGTGACCTCCGTCTTGGGTCCCTCTGCTTTGTAGCATGGCGTTTGCCCATCCTTTGTGCAAATCTTTAGGCACGCCATGGCCCCCCCGGCTGTTGATGTGCCTGTCCATCCTCTTGCTCGTACAGACTTGGGTGATCCCGCGGTTTTCTTTTCTTTGGATGAGATCGCTGCCTCTTGCAAGCCTCTGGAGTTTGCCATTGTGGCTCACACTCCTCAAGGTCGTCCTCCATTTTCTGAGATCCGAGCTCACCTTCACCAAAGGCTTCAGTTTCAGAATGATTTTGCGCTTAGTGCTCTGGACAATCGTCGCCTTCTCGTCCGATTCTTATGTCAGGAAGATTTTATCAAGCTTTTACTTAAAGGTTCGTTGCTTGTTCATGGCCGGCTGTTTAAATTTGCACAGTGGTCATTGGAATTTTCTCCTTATTCAGATTGTTCTGTGGTTCCGGTGTAGATTGAGTTCCCCCACCTCCTAGCCAACTTCTTTTTCGATGCTTTGATTCGGTCTATTGCTGGGAGTATTGGCCCAGTGCTCTCCATTGATCAAGATACTCTGTCCCTTGCTCGTTCTCAGGCTGCCAGAGCCTGTGTGCTCTTGGATGTTGCGTTGCCCATTCCAGACAAGATTTGGATTGGACTAGGCGCCGATGGATTTTGGCAGCCCATTGTCTGCCCCTATGTTCCTCAGTTTTGCTCCTCTTGTCACCGTTTGGGCCATGTCCCCTCCAAGTGCAAGAAACTTGGCGCTCGTGGTCCCCCTGGTTCTGGGTTTCCGGCGGTCCTCCTCAGACCTCTGGCAGGGCCCCTCCGCTGCGCAGGGTGGCGCAGATCTGGCGGCCGGCCATCGGTGGGCTCCCTGGCCCCTCGCCTCCCGCTGTTGCTGTTAATGCACCTGCCCCAGAGGTGCCTCTGCCAGTTAATGACATTGATCCCTATGTTATTTCAGTCAATCATGCGGCCCCTCATGATGGAATGGGTTTATCTTCTGGGCCCACATGTGCTGTTGAATCCGTCGTTGCTCCTGTTGACATTGCGTCCGCTGCTATGGCTCCTGGTGTCTTTTCGGCCGTCGCTCAGCATAATGCGCCTCTTCATGTACCTGTTATTACAACTTCTTATGAGCCCACTCATGGTGGTGATGCATCGTCCTTTTGTGCTGTTGGTCACTCTTCTGCTCCTATTGCGCCTGCATCCTACTTTTCTTCGGCTGGGGAGGCCTTCCCGTCACTGCTTGTTGGTAGTTCCAAGTCTTCCCCCGTTCCTGCTGCTAGTATCTCGCCTGCTCTAGCTGCACCGGCTGCCTCCTCTGCCGGTTGCCAGGTGGTGCTAGGTGCTTTGGTGTCCCCAGCTTCTGCACCTGTGTCTGCCGGTGGTGCTGCTGATGCCTCCTCTCCCAAGCCCGCCTCTGCCGCTGTTGATGCTGGTCAAGCGCTTGATATGGTTCACGGGGTCGCGCCCTCCTCCCAGGGGGTCGACCGTTGCCCCCATGCCCCAGCCCTGACGTCGGCTCTGCATGCAGCGATGCCTCCGTCCGCTGTTAAGGGCCGCCCAACAGGCTCCCCTGATGGTGTTTCTCAGGCCCTCCCGGCTGCTCTGGCCGCCCCTACCGCCGCCGTCCTCCAACAGGAAGCGGAGCGGTTGGCCCGTTTGGCAGCTCTGCGTGCGATGAGGGATGAAGTCAACGCCCTTCCAGCCTTTTCTCGGCCTGGGCCACCTGGCCTTCTTCGGCCCTGTGTTGCTGCAGCCCCCTTGGCACCATCTTTGCCGGCCTTGCAACCCAACGACGTGATCCTGGCCTTGCGAGCTGAGCCTCCACCACTTGCTGCCTCCTTTCTAGCTGTCAGTGGTTCCGTTTGTGACGTCACCAGCCAGTCGCCTGCCTCGGCTGCCTCACCTGATGCTCCCCGGGGCTCCTCCGCGCAACCGCTGCAACAGGATGTCCACCCTTCGGTTCTTGATCATGGTGGGGGATCCCCCATGATTTTTCCTCCTCCTTCGATCACGTCTAAGCTATCGGTTGACTTTTTGCTGCCCCCCTCTACTGCTGCCTCCATCCAGCCTATTCCCGGTGACCTTCAAGGGTCGGTTGGGGTGCAGGCCTCGGAGTCCTCTGATCCGGGCATGGCTCACCATACTTCGGGTGCTAGTTTGCTGCCCTCTCCTGCTACCGTTCTCGTCCAGGATGACCCCGACGATTTTGGTGGTTCGATTGACGAGCTCGACCTGGAGTTCGATGAGCCTCCCTTCCAGCCCGCCCGCAGGAAGAACAGAAGGTCTCGGTGTAGGCCCAGTGACACGGACGGCGTCGGAAGACGGATCGACGGCAACTCCTGACGGCACGGACGGGAACAGATAACTTGTTACCTCGCGCAGCTCGGCCTCACGCCGGACGGTCTCACACCGGGCGACACTCAAACTCACAAAATGAGAAAGAGGGAAGGGAAATGCAAGAGGGGAGGGCTCTCACACACAAAACAATCTTTCATTCAATCTTATCATATCATACGTAACACCCTTAGTCCCCTATTTATAGGGAAGGCCATAACACACATACCTTCACATTTTCACTTATTGTGTTTATACCCTAGCCTAATAAGACAAAACCCAACAACCAACTATTGACTTTGTGGGTTTAAATAAAAATAAAATAAACACTTTGACTATGACTAGCCTAATAAAATAGAAGTAAATAATACATGTATTACTACATGTATTTTACACACAATACATACTTAATACGATAAATAGTGACGATTCTCGTCAAACCCCTCTGCTTGGAGAAGGTTCGACCTCGAACCTCGAACCTTGAATCATAGGACCCGTGGTGGAAGTGGTAGTGGCGTTGGTGGAGGCGAAGGCGGACGGCAGAAGAGGACGGACCTGGAGCTTCAAGTGGGGCCTCTGTGGTGTCCCAGACACTTTTGGATCATTCTTCTTAGGACCCGAATCTACGTTTTCGGTGAATTTAGCTCCGTTGTGTCCGAAATTATGTTCTGGACATCTTTCGTGTTTGGATCCGTGCGATTCGGGTCAGTTCGGAGGCTCGGAACGTGTTCCGCGGTTTTTTCCGCGTATTTTCCGATTCCCGTGTGTGTGTCTCGGAAACATCTACGGAACCCTGTAGCGGGTGAACCGGGTCGTTCATCTACCCGCGAGTGGTACCGATGCGATCAGCGTGTCGCGAGGATCGAGGAGGTGTATTTTTCTATTTTTTGAGATTTTTCCGATTTTTCAGATTTTCTATAAATACCAAATCTTTTTCTTTTCTTTTTCACATTTTTCTTCTTCTTCCTCCTCCTTCCAACCGTTGGAGAGCGCCCTCCCCATCGCGACCATTCCTCTTCCCCGGACGACCGAGACGTGGCCTCCTTCACTCCGGCAACGGCGTGGCGGCGGCGGCGAGGCGGTTCCGGTGGTGGCCTTTTCGCGGCGGGAGGCAGGGCGTGTGGCATTCAAAAAGCTTCTTCCTTGGCTTCGGCGGTGATTCGGCGGAGCATTTGCTCCATTGAGGTAGGGGGACGAATCCCTATGCTCATCTCGTCATCCCCCGCGATTTGTAGGTCGAATGGGAGCCGAGAGGGGTGTTTTTGAGCGGGTTAGGGCAAAATCATGTTTTGGGGAGAGTTCGCCCGATCTATGGATTTGAGCCGCGATTCGACGTTTTGATGGCCTAGAATCATGCTAGGGGTCCCCAGGGGTCTTCCCCTTTGATTTCCCCCTCTCCTTTGGAGGCATGGGGGCGTGGTTGAAATTTTTGGGCGTTTCACGCCGTTTCGCCGTCGGATCGGTGTGACGGTCCTTCCAGTGACCGTCACACCATGTGACGTGCCCAGGTGGGTGCGTTACAACCATGTTTTAGCCAGTTGGGGGTCTGTGGGCTGTGACGGTCTCACGATAGACCGCCAGGGCGCTGTGACGCGCCTGGGTTGGACCGTCAGGGACGATCTGACCGTTGGCATTCGATCGTTGGTTTTGACCGTTGGGGGTCAAGGCCTGTGACGCACCATTCCTGGCGCGTCACAGCCTTGTAACGCCCCTGTGTGGGTGCGTCAGAGCAGACGAACCTATCTCCCCTGACCCGCCAGGGTTGGTCTGTTAGGTGCTGTGACGCCCCTAGGTGGGTGCGTCAGAGCCTGTTTTCACCTCGGCTTGTGACGCTCCAGGGTTGGACCGTCAGAGCCTTGTGGCGCTCCAGCGCAGGTGCGTCACAGCCTGTGACGGCCAGCCCAAGGTTGGACTGTCCGGCTCTGTGATGCGCCGAGTGTGTGTAGTCCCTTTTCTTTGACGGTGGTTTCCGTGAGTCAGTCCTTACTTCCAGTGACTTGTCCACTAGTCGTAGCTTCCTGCGCACGCGAGTGCGGACCCACCTGGGAGTGGTGGAGTGCGAGACCCGGTGAGACGCGGTTTTTAGGCTGGTTTCCGTAGGGCCCCTTGCTTTTGCCACCAGAGTCCGGTGGGGGGGAAAACCAGCTAGAGGACCCGACCTAGAGCAGATGGTCTATGTGTGCACACGTAGTTGGGGGCTTAGGACACGCGCTGACGAGCGTGACCCCAGCTAGTCCTTGTTGTGGTACTTGTTGCGTGTCTGAGTCTCACGCCCGGGGCGTTGTAGCTAGACACTTGTGATGCGGTGTGAGACGTCAAGGGATGCACCCGGTCGTTCTTCTAGTGAGTAGTGCTCCCGTTCACTGGCAGGTGTGGACTCGAGTTTCGTTGGACCGAGGTTCAGTGGTACGGTACCGTTAGAGTAGACGGCTTTTCCGTTTATTTACTTTAGCTTGTTGGTTCTACCATACTCCTGTTAGGTAAGGTTACTTTTCTGCTTTCTTGCTTTCCTGCCTAGTTTTCCGCGCGAGGTGGGGATTCGCGGGATCCCTACTGGGCCAATGAAATGAGGCTCACCTCTGCTTTTCAGGTGAGGCGGGGTCTTCGAGAGGTACGACCGAGTTTCAGCGTGGTTCTTCTAGCCAGGGTTAGTCGCCAGTCTGCCAGAGCCGGGGGATGCCCCGTGTAGTTGTACGCCGGGGGATGCCCCATGTAGTTGTATTTTTCTTTCTGTTGACTGTACTTTCATTTGGACATGAGATACACTGGACCTTGTAGCAGTTTAATTTATTTATATTATTCTGTGCATTTTATTTTAGATTATTGTGCTATCTCTACGGTTGTTTCAACTTCTCTTGTACTCCCACACCATCCCTTTCTATCCTTCCGAGTCTTCGGGCTCGTGGGTTGGCAGGTCGAGATTCGAGACGCGCCGGTTCCTTTCCGGCACTCGGATCCCGGGTCGTCACAGCTGGTATCAGAGCGTAGGTTGTGGAGGTACATCAGAACTTGCAACGAATTGCGGTGGTCCAGAAGGCTCATGAATGTCCTGTACAGTCGGCGACTGGCTTAGGGCCGTGTGTTTTATTGATTTATGGTTGTTTTTCTTGATGCCAGTTGTGTTATGGCGCCACGGAGGAGAGCTCGTCCCCAGTAGGGAGAGTCTAGTGATGGTCTTGAGGAGCAGAGCAGGGCTTCAGTTTCCGAGGGTGTAGCTGGAGGTGCGAGAGCTCCAGGGATGGACGATTTCTTCCGAGGTATGTTTGAGTATGTGCTTCAGCGGCAGCCGGGAGGTCAGCAGTAGGGAGATCAGCGACAGCAGGGCGGCGATGCTGATGAGGACCGGGCTCGTGGTGGTCATGGTCGTGTGCTGAAGGAGTTCTTGCTATTTCAGCCTCCTTCCTTCAGCGGGCAGCCAGATCCTGAGGTGGCCAGAGAGTGCCTGGATGATGTACAGCGGATTTTCAGTGCGATGGAGTGTCCTGAGGAGGAGCAAGTAGCGTTGGCTACTCATCGTCTTCAGGGAGCGGCCCGTACTTGGTGGACGTCAGAGTGGGGTTCAGTGTTCCGGTCTCGTCCTCTTCGACAGATTGCGTGGCAGGAGTTCGTCACGACTTTCGAGCGTGCCTTCTGTCCGTCCTTTGTCAGGTCGCAGAGGTTGCGTGAGTTTATGGAGCTGACTCAGGGTGACATGACGGTGATGCAGTACCGTGCTAGGTTTATCGACTTGGGCCGTTATGCTCCTCATATTATGGCAGATGAGGAGGTGAAGACCGATCAATTTGTGGGTGGTCTGAGGCTAGAGTTGAGGCATCATCTTCTTGCGTCAGGTTTGACCACTTTGGATGCGGCATGTAAGGCAGCAGCGGCGCTGGAGAGAGACTTGCAGAAGGTTCGAGGGCAGGGCAGTGCTAGTCAAGTGCAGGCAGATTTCAGCCAGCCGACGGGGATGCAGCAGCAGAGTACCGTCCAGCTCTCAGCAGGTGGATCAGTGGCGACGCAGTCTGTAGCTCCTGCGCCAGGGTCGTCATCCTTTAGATCGAAGCTTAAGAAGTTACTTAAGGAAGCTGGTTTTAGCAAGAGGCGTCAGGATCGTAAGGAGTCGAAGCAGGAGTCGATGGACAGTGTTCAGCAGCCGGTGGCTTTTCAGCGTCAGGGTTCGATGGCTGGTTCGCGGGGCGGTTGTCCTAGGTGCGGTGGTTCTCATCCGGGTAGACCGTGTTCAGCACCCGTGATTTGCTTTAGGTGCGATCAGCCAGGGCACATGGCACGTGACTGTCCGCACAGACCGAGCCAACCGCACGAGTTTCAGCAGCAGTAGCAGTTTCAGCCCCAGCAATTGTCATCACAGCCGCAGCAGTACCAGCAGCAAGGATAGTTTCCTCAGTTGTCACGGTCAGCTACTATAGGGAGGCAGAGATCCCGAGGCAGAGTGACTCACATGACCAGGGCAGAGGCTGAGGCGTCGCAGTTGGTGGAAGGTACTCTTTCGATTTTGGGTTGTGCGGCTCGTGTTTTGTTTGATTCAGGTGCTTCTCATTCGTTCATCTCGGAGGATTTTGCTAGTGTGGAGGGCCCAGTGACCGAGGTGTCCTGTGACTTGGCGGTAGAGTTGCCTACCGGTGACTTCATGATCACCCCGTACTGCTTTGAGAAGGTACCTGTGTGGGTGGAAGGGCGGAACTTGCCGGCTAGACTCTACGTGTTACCGCTTCAGGACTTCGATGTGATTTTGAGCATGGATTGGCTCGAGGCTCATCATGCCTTGGTGGATTGCGGCTTGAAGAAGGTCTACTTCCGACAGCTTCGTGGACCCACCTTCTATTTCCAAGGTATTCGGTCTTCCTCTTCCCGCTTGCTTATTTCGGCTATCCGTGCACGTCGTTTGCTTGATGCGGGTTGTCAGGGCTTTCTCGCATCCGTGGTTTTGGTTGATTGGCAGTGTCCTGAGGTAGAGGACATTCCTGTCGTGTGCGAGTTTCCCGATGTTTTTCCCGAGGAGCTACCAGGGTTGCCACCGCAGCGAGAGATTGATTTTGTGATTGAGGTGGTGCCGGGTACGGCGCCTATGTCGAAGGCCCCTTATCGGATGGCGCCTACAGAGTTGCGAGAGCTGAAGGCGCAGTTGCAGGAGTTGCTGGCCAAGAGGTATATTCATCCTAGTTATTCCCCGTGGGGTGCGCCGGTGTTGTTTGTGAAGAAGAAGGATGGTAGTTTGAGGCTGTGCATCGACTACCGTCAGTTGAACCAGGCGACTGTTAAGAACAAGTATCCGTTGCCTCGGATTGATGACTTGTTTGATCAGCTTCAGTCGGCCCAAGTGTTTTCGAGGATCGATTTGAGATCGGGCTATTATCAACTGCGGATTCGAGAGCCGGATGTGGAGAAGACGACGTTTCGGTCGAGGTATGGGCATTATGAGTTCTTGGTGATGCCGTTCGGGCTCACCAATGCCCCCGCAGCGTTCATGGATTTGATGCATAGGGTGTTTCGTCCGTACTTGGACCAGTTCGTGGTCGTATTTGTGGACGATATCCTTGTGTATTCGCGGTCTGCTGAGGAGCATGTGCAACATTTGAGGGCGGTGTTGCAGATCCTGTGCGATCACCAGTTGTATGCCAAGTTCAGCAAGTGTGAGTTCTGGCTCCGAGAGGTGCACTTTCTGGGGTATGTCATTTCTGGTGACGGTGTTTCCGTGGACCCGGCCAAGGTCGAGGCTGTGGTGCAGTGACCGAGGCCGAGTTCTATCACGGAGATTCGGAGTTTCTTGGGGCTCGCAGGCTATTATCGGCGGTTTATTCAGGATTTTTCTCGTATTGTAGCCCCGATGACCAGGCTTACGCGGAAAGAGGTGCCGTTCGTCTGGACAGAGGAGTGTGAGCGGAGCTTTATGGAGCTGAAGAGATTGCTCACCACTGCTCCGGTTTTGATGTTGCCATCTGGCTCGGGTGGTTTCGTGGTGTGTACGGATGCTTCCGGGGTAGGTCTCGGTGCTGTGTTGATGCAGCATGGGAGAGTGGTGGCGTATGCGTCTCGGCAGTTGAAGTCACATGAGGCGAACTACCCTGTACATGATCTTGAGTTGGCGGCGGTGATTTTCGCTCTGAAGATCTGGAGGCATTATTTGTACGGCGAGAAGTTTGAGCTTTTCACTGACCATCAGAGTTTGAGGTATGTGTTCACGCAGAAGGACCTTAACCTCAGGTAGAGGAGGTGGATGGAGTATATGAAGGATTATGATTTCACTCTGTCTTATCAGCCTGGCAAGATGAACGTCGTGGCTGATGCTCTGAGTAGGAGAGTAACGATCAGTCGGATGTTGTTGAGGAAGTGGAGGCTTTGGGAGCAGGTCCCGGCCATGACTTTTAGGCTCAAGGTCCCTCAGGACCAGGGTTCGGCTGTCCTTGCGAGTCTGACTGTCACGCCCGCGGTGCGTCGACAGGTGACTGAGGCTCAGCGAGCGGACCTCGAGCTACCTCGTATTCTGTCGATGGTCGAGGTGGAGCTTGGTGAGGATGAAGCCGTGAGGTTCAGAGGTAGGTTATACGTGCCAGCCGAGGAGCAGGTGCGGCGTACGGTATTGCGCGAGGCTCATGGGAGTCGGTATGCCGTGCACCCCGGATCGGCTAAGATGTACCAGAACCTGAAGAGGCAGTTTTGGTGGCCTGGCATGAAGAGAGACGTGGCGGAATTTGTGGCCAGGTGTTTGACCTGTCAGCAGGTGAAGGCTGAGCACCAGCGACCGGGGGGCACACTTCAGCCCTTGGATGTTCCTGCGTGGAAGTGGGACCACGTGACCACTGATTTCGTGGTTGGGTTGCCGAGGACGTCCAGCGGGGAGGATAGTATCTGGTTGCTAGTGGATAGACTGACGAAGACGGCGCGGTTGCTACCGGTCAAGGTCAGTTGGAGCGTGCATCGTTTGACTAGTTTGTACGTGGGGCGAATTGTTCCGTTGCATGGAGTTCCCATCTCCATTGTGTCTGATCGTGATCCCCGCTTCACTTCTGGATTCTGGAGGAGCTTCCAGAAGGCTTTAGGCATCGAGTTGGCATTCAGCTCGGCCTATCATCCTCAGTCGGACGGTCAGTCTGAGCGGACCATCCAGACTCTGGAGGACATGTTGCGAGCGTGTTGCTTAGAATGGCAGGGGAGTTGGACCCACCATCTGCCATTAGTGGAGTTTGCCTATAACAACAGCTATCATTCGAGCGTTGGTATGGCTCCCTACGAGGCGTTGTATGGGCGACCTTGTCGGACTCCGCTTGATTGGTTCGAGGTGGGCGAGCGTGCCCTGACCGGACCAGATTTGGTGTAGCAGTGTGTTGAGGTGGTGCATCTCGTTCGGCAGAAGATGTTGACAGCCCAGAGCCGGCAGAAGAGTTATGTCGATCGAAGGAGGCGACCTCTCAGCTTTGCTGTGGGAGACCGAGTTTTCTTGAGAGTTTCTCCCATGAAGGGTGTGATGCGTTTCGGTAGGTGCGGGAAGCTGAGTCCCCGCTACATTGGTCCATTTCCCATCGTCGAGCGTGTTGGGGAAGTTGCTTATCGGTTGCAGCTACCTCCGGAGCTTTCCGCCGTGCATGATGTGTTCCACGTGTCGATGCTTTGGAAGTATATGCCCGATGATTCCCATGTTCTCGAGGATGCCGTTTGGCCTGAGGTGACCCCAGATCTGTCCCTTCCGGAATTTCCTGTTCGCATTGAAGATCGGCGAGAGCAGCGCCTGCGGAACAAGGTTATTCCTCTGGTTAAGGTGGTCTGGCAGCGTCATTCTGGTGGCGAGGCGTCTTGGTAACGTGAGGATGAGATGTGGGAGCTGTATCCTTATTTGTTTGTGTGAGTCTTTCCCCCGTTCTTGTGCCTTGTTCTCGAATTTCGAGGACGAAATTTGTTTAAGGGGGGAGGGCTGTGGTGTCCCGGACCCTTTTGGATCCTTCTTCTTAGAACCCGGATCTGCGTTTTCGGTGAATTTGGCTCCGTTGTGTCTGGAATTATGTTCTGGACAACTTTCGTGTTTGGATCCGTGCGATTCGGGTCAGTTCGGAGGCTCGGAACGTGTTCCGCGGCTTTTTCCGCGTGTTTTCCGATTCCCGTGTGTGTGTCTCGGAAACATCTACGGAACTCTGTAGCGGGTGAACCGGGTCGTTCATCTACCCGCGAGTGGTACCGATGCGATCAGCGCGTCGCGAGGATCGAGGAGGTGTATTTTTCTATTTTTTGGGATTTTTTTGATTTTCCAGATTTTCTATAAATACCAAATCTTTTTCTTTTCTTTTTCACCTTTTTCTTCTTCTTCTTCCTCCTCCTTCCAACCGTTGGAGAGCGCCCTCCCCATCGCGACCATTCCTCTTCCCCGGACGACCGAGACGCGGCCTCCTTCACTCCGGCAACGGCGTGGCGACGAGGCGGTTCCGGTGGTGGCCTTTTCGCGGCGGGAGGCGGAGCATGTGGCATTCAAAAAGCTTCTTCCTTGGCTTCGGCGGTGATTCGGCGAAGCATTTGCTCCATTGAGGTAGGGGGACGAATCCCTATGCTCATCCCGTCATCCCCCGCGATTTGTAGGCCGAATGGGAGCCGAGAGGGGTGTTTATGAGCGGGTTAGGGCAAAATCATTTTTTGAGGAGAGTTCGCCCGATCTATGGATTTGAGCCGCGATTCGGCATTTTGATGGCCTAGAATCATGCTAGGGATCCCCGGGGGTCTTCCCCTTTGATTTCCCCCTCTCCTATGGAGGCATGGGGGCGTGGTTGGAATTTTTGGGCGTTTCACGCCGTTTCGCCGTCGGATCGGTGTGACGGTCCTTCCAGTGACCGTCACACCATGTGACGCGCCCAGGTGGGTGCGTTACAGCCATGTTTTAGCCAGTTGGGGGTCTGTGGGCTGTGACGGTCCCACGATAGACCGCCAGGGCGCTGTGACGCGCCTGGGTTGGACCGTCAGGGACGATCTGACCGTTGGCATTCGACCGTTGGTTTTGACCGTTGGGGGTCAAGGCATGTGACGCACCATTCCTGGCGCGTCACAGCCTTGTAACGCCCCTGTGTGGGTGCGTCAGAGCAGACGAACCCATCTCCCCTGACGCGCCAGGGTTGGTCTGTTAGGTGCTGTGACGCCCCTAGGTGGGTGCGTCAGAGCATGTTTTCACCTCAGCTTGTGACGCTCCAGGGTTGGACCGTCAGAGCCTTGTGGTGCTCCAGCGCAGGTGCGTCACAGCCTGTGACGGCCCAAAGTTGGACCGTCAGGCTCTGTGATGCGCCGAGTGTGTGCAGTCCCTTTTCTTTGACGGTGGTTTCCGTGAGTCAGTCCTTACTTCCAGTGACTTGTCCACTAGTCGTAGCTTCCTGCGCACGCTAGTGCGGACCCACCTGGGAGTGGTGGAGAGCGAGACCCGGTGAGACGTGGTTTTAGGCTGGTTTCTGTAGGGCCCCTTGCCTTTGCCACCAGAGTCCGGTGGGGGGGAAAACCAGCTAGAGGACCCGACCTAGAGCTGATGGTCTGTGTGTGCACACATAGTTGGGGGCTTAGGACACGCGCTGACGAGCGTGACCCCAGCTACTCCTTGTTGTGGTACTTGTTGCGTGTCTGAGTCTCACGCCCGGGGCGTTGTAGCTAGACACCACGCGGTGTAAGATGTCAGGGGACGCACCCGGTCGTTCTTCTAGTGGGTAGTGCTCCCGTTCACTGGCAGGTGTGGACTCGAGTTTCGTTGGACCGAGGTTCAGTAGTACGGTACCGTTAGAGTAGACGGCTTTTCCGTTATTTACTTTAGCTTCTTGGTTCTACCGTACTCCTGTTAGGTAAGGTTACTTTTCTGCTTTCTTGCTTTCCTGCCTGGTTTTCCGCGCGAGGTGGGGATTCGCGGGATCCATACTGGGCCAATGAAATGAGGTTCACCCCTGCTTTTCAGGTGAGGCGGGGTCTTTGAGAGGTACGGCCGAGTTTCAGCGTGGTTCTTATAGCTAGGGTTAGTCGCCAGTCTGTCAGAACCGGGGGATGCCCCGTGTAGTTGTACGCCGGGGGATGTCCCGTGTAGTTTTACTTTTCTTTCTGTTGACTGTACTTTCATTTGGACATGAGATACACTGGACCTTGTAGCAGTTTAATTTATTTATATTATTCTGTGCATTTTATTTTAGATTATTGTGCTATCTCTACGGTTGTTTCAACTTCTCTTGTACTCCCACACCATCCCTTTCTACCCTTCCGAGTCTTCGGGCTCGTGGGTTGGCGGGCCGAGATTCGAGATGCGCCGGTTCCTTTCCGGCACTCGGATCCCGGGTCGTCACAGCCTCGTGTTGGGGATAGAACCGGAGTATCCAGAACAGGAGGACAAACAGCAGAGGAGGAAGAAGAGAAAAAAACCAATCACACAAGAACACATAGGGATTTTTACGTGGTTCGGAGGCAAGATGCCTTCCTACATCCACGGCCGCAACAGGATTCCACTAGATAATCACAGACTTTTTGTTGTTACAATACAATGAGAGAGCCCATCCTTTTATACTAGGAGATTAGGGCGTCATTAGTCAGGGTATTAAAGACAATAATACCCCGGTTAAACAGAAACCCTCTTCCGGGATACATCAGTCGCGCATGCTCGTCTATCCCCCCGGATGCTCTCCTGGGACCGAGTATGCCCTCCAGCGACTGCAGATGCTCCCCCACCATCAGACAGATCAAAGCATTGCCAAGGCAAGGTCGACGCATTGCTAAGACAAGGTCGACGCATCCCAAGTGATATCGACTTGTCTTGAACCCGCAATGTATGCTTCCCTGACGCCAGTGATGCTCTCCTAGGACAATGAATGCCCTCCAGTGACAGCATGTGCTTCCCTGCTAGACTCGGACAGCATATGCTCCCCTGGAGTAACGAATGCTTCCCTGGCACTGAAAGATGCTCCCCTGGAGCAGCGAATGCTCCCCTGGAGATGCGATATGCTCGTCATGCTCCCCTGAGCTGAGGATGCTCCCCTGGAACAGTGGATGCTCCCCTGGGGCAGCGATTGCTCCCCTGGAGCAGCGAATGCTCCCCTGGAGATGGCATAAGCTCGCCATGCTTCCCTGATGCTGTGAATGCTCCCCTGGAGCAGTGGAGGCGCTCCTGAGGCAGAGTGTGATCCCGTGCAGAACGAATGAAAGAGTTCTGACTCCACACTCTAACAATCTCCCACTTGGAGTCTGAACTCCAAAGAAGGGTAAACCTCTCACTGTATTAACCATGCTCAATATGACAATGGAAATACTGCTACGGCATCCCTCCATCAATCATCCATGGAGGCCAACTGAGGACTTGCACAACCTCAGTTTCTCTGTGGTAACCACCTTGGTGAACATGTCTGCTGGGTTCTCTGCACCAAGTATTTTCTCCAGCAGTAAAACATCATCTTCAAGCAGACCACGAATGAAGTGATATTTTAGTTGTATGTGCTTAGTCCTTGCATGAAAGACTGGGTTCTTGGCAAGGTGAATTGCACTTTGACTGTCACAAAACAGCACACTGTTGCTTTGTTCCTTGCCCAGCTCCTTCAGAAAATTTTTCAGCCATACCATCTCTTTGCTAGCTTCAGAGATAGCAACATACTCTGCTTCTGTTGTTGAGAGAGCAACAACCTTCTGAAGTTTTGAAACCCAACTCACTGCAGTGCCACCCAAGGTATAAACATAGCCAGTGGTACTTCTTCTGGTGTCTAGATCACCACCAAGATCTGAATCAACAAAACCTTGTAAGATAACATCATTTTTTCTGAAACAAAGTGACTTGCCTGAGGTGCCCTTTAGGTATCTCAGAATCCATTTCACTGCCTCCCAGTGTTGCTTGCCCGGATCTGCCATATATCTGCTCACAACTCCCACTGCATGTGCTATGTCCGGCCTGGTACAAATCATGGCATACATCAGACTTCCTACAGCTGATGCATAAGGAATTTTCTTCATGGACTCACATTCTTCAGCAGACTTTGGTGACTGCCTTTTAGACAGCTTGAAGTGACTTGCTAGAGGGGTGTTAACTGATTTTGCATCTTCCATGTTGAACCTGCTCAACACCTTCTGGATGTAACTTTCTTGAGATAACTTCACGATACCAGCTGTTCTATCCCTCGCAATTCTCATCCCAAGAATTTGCTTTGCTGCTCCTAAGTCCTTCATAGCAAATTCCTTTGATAATTGCATTTTCAGATTGTTAATCTCTGTCATACTTGATCCTGCAATTAGCATATCATCCACGTACAACAGTAGTATGATGTAACAATTATCAAACTTCTTCAGATAACAACAATGGTCCATATTGCATCTAATGAAACCATTGTTACATATAAATCCATCAAACTTTTTGTACCATTGTCTGGGGGCTTGCTTCAGACCATATAAACTTTTGTTTAATTTGCAAACAAGATTTTCTTTACCATGTTCATGGAAACCTTCCGGTTGTGCCATATAGATATCCTCCTCCAAATTGCCATGGAGGAAAGCAGTCTGAACATCAAGTTGTTCTAGGTGTAGGTTTTCAGCAGTAACAATACTCAACACCAGTCTAATGGTAGTTAGCTTGACAACTGGAGAGAAAATTTCAATATAATCAATACCTTCCTTCTGTTGGAAGTCTTTCACAACCAACCTTGCTTTGTACCTCTTGCTGCCATCATGTTCTTCTTTTATTCGATAAACCCATTTGTTGTGCAAAGCTCTCTTGCCAGGTGGTAGTTCAGTCAACACCCAAGTTTTATTTTTGTGTAAGGAGTTCATCTCATCTTTCATTGCCAACTCCCACTTGATAGAGTCTTCCACCTGCATAGCTTCATCAAAACACTCAGGTTCACCAGCATCAGTCAACAACAAATAGTACAAAGAAGGAGAAAACCGCTCAGTCGGTTTAGGCAATTTGCTTGATCTACTTGGTTGAACCTCAGGTGTGATTAACTCTGGTTGCATTACAGTGTTTTCAGGATTTCCTTGAAATCCCTTCAACACATCATCTTCTGAAATTTCCTCCAACTCAACATGTTCAGATTTCTGAGATTCTTGACATGCATCTTCAGATTTCATGACAGATCTATCCTTGTATAATAAATTCTCATTGAATATAACATTCCTTTCTCTAATGATTTTCCTATTCTCATTATCCCAGAAACGGTATCCAAAATCATCAGAACCATATCCAATGAAAAAACACATTTTTGACTTGGGGTCCAACTTATCTCTGTCATTGGAATCAATATGCATATATGAAACACAATCAAATACCCATAAGTGTGAAAGAATTACCTGCTTACCGGTCCAAGCCTCTTCTGGTATCTCACCATTTAGAGGAACACTAGGTCCTTTATTAATCAGGTAAGCTGCACAGCTGATAGCATCTGCCCAAAAGGTCTTCGGTAGGTCAGCATGTAATCTCATGCTCCTTGCTCTCTCATTCAGGGTTCTGTTCATGCGTTCAGCAACCCCATTCTGTTGTGTGGAGTATTTGGAATTGTTTTCTCCATACGAATACCATGCAGTGCACAGAAATCTTTGAATTCCTTGCTGCTGTATTCTCCACCATTGTCAGACCTCAGACACTTGATCTTTGCGCCGGTTTGATTCTCCACTTCTGCCTTCCACTTGACAAAGGTAGAGAAAACATCAGATTTATTTTTAAGAAAATAAACCCATACCTTCCGAGTAGAATCATCGATGAATGTGACATAATAGAGTGAGCCTCCAAGAGATCGAACAGGAGCTGATCCCCACACATCTGTGTGTACAAGTTCTAACCTTTTTGGCTTAGAACTTCTTCCAGCTTTGGAGAAGGTGACCTTTTTCTGCTTTCCGAAGATACAATCTTCACATAGCCCAATGTCTATGGACTTCAAATCACCCAACTTCCCTTTTGCTGCTAGCACCTTCATTCCTTTCTCACTCATGTGTCCAAGTTTGCAATGCCAAGTCTTGGATTCAACTTCTGACTTTGCCACTGCCACTGTATCTTTGTTGTTTGCAGTCATATAAAGAGTTCCAGTCTTGTTACCTCGTGCTATAACCATGGCACCTTTGGTTATTTTCCAGCACCCACTAACAAAGGTAGTGACATATCCTTCACCATCAAGTTGACCAATGGAGATCAAATTTCTTCTCAAACCTGGAATATGTCTGACATTCTTCAAATTCCACATAGTCCCGTTTGCTGTCTTTAACTGAACATCACCCTTCCCCACAATGTCTAATGGCTCATCGTCAGCAAGATAAACCTTCCCAAAGTTTCCAGCAACATAATTTTGTAAACTTTCTTTATGTGAGGTAGAGTGGAAGGATGCTCCGGAGTCTAGAATCCATGATTCAATGGGGCTATTAACACTTAAGATAAGTGCATCATGGACCTCTTCTGTCGTAGCATTCGCAGAATCTTCTTCTTGTTTCTGACTCTGATTCTTTTTCTTTAGGAGTCTGCAGTCCCTTTTCAAATGTCCTTTCTTACCACAGTTCCAACAGCCATCTCCGCGGGGCTTAGACTGACTCCTTTTCTTGGACTTGGATCTGCTCCTATTTTGTCCGCGCTGGTTTGTTCTTCCCCTGCTCTCTGTATTCAGAACAGAACCTGAGACTTCACCGGATTCCCTTCTGCGAATATCTTCGCTTAGAATCAAGTCTCGTACCTCATTAAGCTTCAATTTGCTAGAACCAGAAGAACTACTTACAGCCGTCACAGTTGCACCCCAACTTTCAGGTAAGGAGGATAAAAGAATCAAGGCCCTAATCTCATCATCAAAGTTTATTTCTACAGAACTCAACTGAGTTGTAATCACATTGAATTCATTGATGTGGTCTGTAACAGAAGCACCTTCGGCCATCTTCAGATTAAATAAGCGACGCATCAAATATACCTTATTTGAAGCCGAGGGCTTTTCATACATATTTGATAGCGCCTTCATCAATCCTGCCGTGGTCTTCTCGTTCACGATGTTGAAGGCGACGT
The DNA here is from genome assembly GCA_022559845.1 of Amorphophallus konjac. NCBI lineage: Eukaryota > Viridiplantae > Streptophyta > Magnoliopsida > Alismatales > Araceae > Amorphophallus > Amorphophallus konjac. Next base: position 560,065,434 of record CM040121.1, on the reverse strand, counting down.
TCCTGGCCAACGTCAAGCGAACAACTCCGAGTGTTTGTCTGTCTAGTAGATCCCAATCTTCTTTCTTCATCCCTTCCGACATCGTTCCAAGAAGCGGCTCATGCAGCTTCTTCTGATACAAGTAGTCTTCGATCTGCATCTTCCAGAAACCGAAGTCCTTGCCATCGAACTTGTCGATCCTCACCTTTCCTTCATCTGCCGCCATTACTCCCACTACTCCCTCGAATCAGAACAAGGCTCTGATACCAGTTGTTGGGGATAGAACCGGAGTACCCAGAACAGGAGGACAAACAGCAGAGGAGGAAGAAGAGAAAAAAACCAATCACACAAGAACACACAGGGATTTTTACGTGGTTCGGAGGCAAGATGCCTTCCTACATCCACGGCCGCAACAGGATTCCACTAGATAATCACAGAATTTTTGTTGTTACAATACAATGAGAGAGTCCATCCTTTTATACTAGGAGATTAGGGCGTCATTAGTCAGGGTATTAAAGACAATAATACCCTGGTTAAACAGAAACCCTCTTCCGGGATACATCAGTCGCGCATGCTCGTCTATCCCCCCGGATGCTCTCCTGGGACCGAGTATGCCCTCCAGCGACTGCAGATGCTCCCCCACCATCAGACAGATCAAAGCATTGCCAAGGCAAGGTCGACGCATTGCCAAGATAAGGTCGACGCATCCCAAGTGATATCGACTTGCCTTGAACCCGCAATGCATGCTTCCCTGACGCCAGTGATGCTCTCCTGGGACAATGAATGCCCTCCAGTGACAGCATGTGCTTCCCTGCTAGACCCGGACAGCATATGCTCCCCTGGAGTAACGAATGCTTCCCTGACACTGAAAGATGTTCCCCTGGAGCAGCGAATGCTCCCCTGGAGATGCGATATGTTCGCCATGCTCCCCTTAGTTGAGGATGCTCCCCTGGAACAGTGGATGCTCTCCTGGGACAACGATTGCTCCCCTGGAGCAGCGAATGCTCCCCTGGAGATGGCATAAGCTCGCCATGCTTCCCTGATGCTGTGAATGCTCCCCTGGAGCAGTGGATGCGCTCCTGAGGCAGAGTGTGATCCCGTGCAGAGGCGCACGAATGAAAGAGTTCTGACTCCACACTCTAACACCTCGCACCCGTCCCCATCTCAAGGACGATGCACCCAAAGCTTCAAATTCTCCCTTCAGGGCGGAGCGGAGGAGGACGGATCTGGAGCTTCGAATGGGGCCTTCCACCCGTCCCCATCTCAAGGACGATGCATCCAAAACGTCAAATTCTTCCTTCTCGGCGGAGCGGACTTGGCGAAGGACGGTCACGCACACCACACTCCCGAAATCACGGACTGTCTGTCGACGGCCAGGCGACGCGGGCGCTGCTCAAGCCGCCGCAATGGACTCGGGGGCCACAGTGACTCATTTATTCAAATGATATATATAGATATAAGATTATATAGATATACCTATATATATATAATATAATATATCCATGATATATATATTATATATATAACACTCTTTTTTTTCACATAGATATACATATATAATATTATATATCCATGATATATATATATATTATATATATATATATAACTCTCCTTTTTTTCAATTTTCTCAAACTTTATTCAAACCCCTTTCTTTTATTTCAAACCTCTCTTTTTTTTGACTTTTTCAATCCCTTTTATTTCTTCTTTTCAAACCTTTCTTTCAAACTCTACCTACTCTTTTTTTTTGACGTCTTCAAACTCCTTTTTTTTTCTTTTTCAAACCTTGCTTTTTTTTTTGTTTTCAACCACTCTTTGCGGCCTCCTCTCCACGGTGGGTCCACTAGGCAGCTACAATGGAAAAGCCTTCACGTGAGGCTTCTTCACGCAAGCATCCACGGGTCCACAACGCCAAAGAAAACTAACGGCAGGAGATCGACTTGGCAGCAAAGTCTTCACGTGGGCAGGATTCTTCAACGCCCAAGGGCTTCTACGCGGCTATGGCGGACGACGACGACGGCGGTAGAGGAGGAGGGCTATGCGGTGATCGGGATTGGAGGACGACGGGTGTCGCCAGTGGAGTGAATGGGCGGTGATGGGTGCTGTGCAGCCCTGGACGCAGGTGGTACAGGTGGGGGTGGACAGGTTCCAGTGGGCGGCCGAAGGCGGTGGAGGCAGCCGCAAGGACCACCGGGGGGGGGGGGGCACCTGCTGGCTCGGACACGAGCGCGCCTGCGGTGGCGGGGGCGGCTGGCTCGGACGGGCGCGGCAGCACCGTCGGACGCGGGCGCGCCTGTGGGTGGCGCGGGCTGCTGGGTCGCACGCTGGCGTCGGGTGCGAAACAGAGAGGGAGAGGGAGAAAACGAGGAGGCTGTTGTGGGGGGGGGGTTGCAGGTGGAGGTTGTCAGTTGTTGGAGGGAGTTCGCGGCGGTGGGTTTAGCAGGGAGAGGGTGTTAGTAGGGGGCCGAAACGAGACGGCAGCGGCAGAGGGAGACGGTGCAGGGGGAGGTCTCGGTGGAGGGTGCCGCGGGTTAGCAGGGGCCGAACGGCAGTGGCCGGTGGCGTGTGCTGGAGGTGGGGCTCGTCGACGGTGGCGTATGGTGGCTGGGCATGGGGTGGCTGAGGTGGTCGACGCGGTGGCCTGCCGCGGCTGCTACCGAACCCAGAAAGAGAGAGAAAGAGAGATCGAGAGATCGAGAGAGAGAGAGAGAGAAAGAGAAACAAAGAGGGAGAGAGAATAACAGAGAGAAAGAGAGAGATTAACACGGGAGGGGGGGTAAAAAATTTTTTCCTTTCGTTTCTTTTTTTTCTGTTTCTATCAACCGCAAGTTATTCTTTTTTTTCTATATTTTTCTCTCTTTTTTTCTTTTTTTTCACTTTTAGCAATCTAGAGAGAGAAAGGGAGACGACGGGGACGTCGGGTCGACGGAGACGCCGTTGTTGGGCTCTGATACCAAATCTGACGCGGACGGCGTCGGAAGACGGATCGACGGCAACTCCTGACGGCACAGACGGGAACGGATAACTTGCTACCTCGCACAGCTCGGCCTCACGCCGGACGATCTCACACCGGGCGACACTCAAACTCACAAAATGAGAAAGAGTGAAGGGAAATGCAAGAGGGGAGGGCTCTCACACACAAAATAATCTTTCATTCAATCTTATCATATCATACGTAACATCCTTAGCCCCCTATTTATAGGGAAGGCCATAACACACATACCTTCACACTTTCACTTATTGTGTTTATACCCTAGCCTAATAAGACAAAACCCAACAACTAACTATTGACTTTGTGAGTTTAAATAAAAATAAAATACACACTTTGACTATGACTAGCCTAATAAAACAGAAGTAAATAATACATGTATTACTACATGTATTTTACACACAATACATACTTAATACGATAAATAGTGACGATTCTCGTCACCCAGCTACCTCCTCGAGTACTACAGCCACAAGCTTTAGCTGGCCGTCTCTTTGGTGTGGCTTCTCGAGCTCGTTTCTGTTTATGGCCTCTTTTGTTTTTGGGTTCCTCCTGTTGTATGTGGCCCCATTCGTCTCTTTAAGTTTGGGTGTCTTCTTTTTCCCTCCCCCCTCCTACATGTTCTGTAATGTCCTTTACTACTTTACTTAATGAAAATCGCTTGTCTGGTGGCCAGGGTGGAGCGTCCATCTCCTTCCGCAATGAAGGGATGAACGGGAAACCCTCGCCCCACCTTGCAAGTATTACCTTTTGAGTGAAAAAAAAGTAGTTGTTGGTAAGAAATATGGATGCCATCCAATGCTCATCATGCGGTAGAAATTTGTCATATGTGGTTCCCTTATACTTTGATTTGTTTCTTTTTATCTTCTCGAGAATCCCTTGCCATGGCAGTGGCTTTATATGAGGATTGCAAGACATGATTGGTTCAACAGATACTTCGAACAGGTGAAATCCCGTTGGGTTTGTTGAACTCTGATAGCTACCTAGGCATCCGAATAACTCTTAGGCATTAGAACTTATGCTTTTCAACTTGCTAACAAGCGAAATAACAGAGAATGAAGGAAAGAAAAATCTTCGGGCCCATGCTTGAAGCTCTACCTGAGTGAATCCCTTCCATAATACTTTGATATGATGAAGGCCTTCAAATAATTTCTTTTGTTTGCTAAATTCTGGTAGCTGCGAAGGCCTTCAAATAGCTCTTAGGAACTTGCTTTGACGTTTGGTTGTTGAGAAGTGAACAAGCTTTGAAAGAGGAATAATAAAGAATAAAAGAGAGAGAAATCTCGGAACACAGACTACATGGGGTCTGGGGAATGATTAAAAAGGGAAAACTGGAAATGGAATCTGTAGCATGAATGGGAGTTGAGACTTCAACGTACATGCCATAGAAGATAGAGATTTTTTCTCCAAATAATCATGACAAAAGCTACTTGCAATTATGAGGGATGAGGGTTGTTGCAGAACAAAATATCAAGACATAATTCCATGTTCTTGATAGATCATTGTTTCTTTTTTTCCCCCTGGTTCAGGAGAACCTGAGAATTACTCACTAGGCATTCTAATAAAAGTAACTGTCATGAAGTTAATCCGGATTATCTAGAAAATGGCATACTGGATGAGTTTAACTGGTGAGATACCTAGCTGTTGGATCCATCTCTATCTGATGAGCCCCCTCCCTGAAGGATTCAGTTCCTCTTAGTACGTAAGTACCACTGTTCAAACTGTCATTGGATATTTTCACATTCAAGACTTGAAAACACATGAACAGATTGTTCTCAACATGTGAAGATAATTATTTCACATTATAGTAATTTGATGATGACATAAACACATTATATCACATTCCCACCAACTTAGAAGTTCTTGTGACAAGTTTTCTTGCTTCTTAGAAATAATAATATTTTCATTATAATTTGAAAAATCTTCTCAAAGTAAATCCACGCGCGTAACGCGTTCATTTGACTAGTAAATACTATAAGAGAATTGCTGGGTTTTTTTTCGCCGGTTCGGTTTTTTGTGTTTTCCCCGGGTTAATAAGTTCGGTTTTTGTCATGGCGGTTTAATGGTTTTATTTTCTATTGGCTTGTTTGTTTCTTTTTGCCGCCGGGAGTTCCCCTCCCGCACCGGCACCTTCTACGCCGCCTCTCAGCGGCCCTTCCACCGCATCGCCCTCCCTAACCCCCCCAATCAACTCCAGCCTATACATCGGCTCTGTCGGCAGGTGACTGGTCACCATTGTCGAGCCCTGCAAGCTCCACTTGTTGAACCCCTTCACGCAAGCACAGATCATCGTGGGGGCACTGGAATCCTTCTTGGGGGATCGGAAGCTACGAGGCCATTGGTGAATGAGCACCAAGTAGAGCATGCCAAAGAAAAGCATGGAGATGAAGCTGGCTGCCTTCTTTAATGGGTATAACAACAACTGTCCATGGGCGTGGGAAGGCCTCTCCTCTCCCGTTACTTTGTTGCCTAGGCGAGTGAGGTGATTGCCTCTGATGACATATTGGGCTACACCATGTCCTTCATTCTTTTCTAATGTTTTCATTTTTAATTTGTCTCCGAATATGTTCTCATTGTCAATTCACGCAGATATTTTTTCTCGTCTCTTATATTGCACACAGCTCCTGTTGTACATATCCTGATCGCCGAACTTTATCCTCTCCTATTTTATCCTATATACTGGCTATCATGCCCTTTCTAATGTTTCTTTTTTTTATTTTGTCTCTAAATATCTTCTAATTTGTCACATTCCTCAATTTGGTATCCTCCTGTTATCATCATGCGCCTTGTTAGTTGTTATATACCTATCGTTTAAAACTTGTGTTCAAGTCTAAGAGCTCTATTATTATATAAAGTGCAGAAGCAAACATTCACTTCATCTACCTTTGATTCTATTAAGAACTTTACAATTTGTATCCCCATAATTTCGTACAACTGATCTTAAATACTGAAATCTCTCATGTGAATTCCATGTCTTATGGTATCAACTATCCTCTTTATTTGATGGTTTTGACAGTAGAGTCGCATTTCATATCTTCTATTTTTCTCCTTGCTAATGTTCAAGTACTCTGTGTCTCAGATATCGGTCAAATTCCAATTTATCCTCCAATCATCAAGACATTTTTTGAGGGCATTCTTCAATCAAGAAGATGTCATGCAAACAAGATGCACAAGTGCAAGCCAGATTCCTTTAAATATTGATAGCCTTGTGAATCGTGAAAATGGGCACACAGTCAATAAAAAAGATTTGCCTAATCCTTTCTCCTTAGACATCTCATCAGATCTAGCTGACCCTGAGTGATGGGATAGAGCTTATGTTAATGATGGCAACCATGATGAGGACATATGATGGAAACTAACACTGTAATTGCTTGATGCTGTTAGCCTTTGAAGTAAATGATCTTTTTTGTCTTAAATCTTCTCTTGACATGTCCATAGATTGGTACTTGCTCGGATCACTTGTTTGGCAGTGATGACTTAGATGTATCTGTTACTTATGTGCACTAGAAGACCATTTATGTAATTGTTTCTAGGTCCACTCATCAACTTTCTTTTTTGTTCTGCCCTCTGTTATGCTCAAATGGACATGCAACTGTCATAAATTTTTTGAAATAAGTTGGACTTGCTTATGTTACTTTAATCCTGGATCTGGGTTTGCATAATTGTTACATAATTTACAATAAATACTGATATTTTATGTTAGTTTCCTTTTCATTCTATGTTGATTTATTGACTGCAGTTGATCTTAAAATCTTAATCTCTCTTTTTGGTTCCCCTGCATGTTATTGACTGCAAGTACCTTGGCAATCTATCAACTATAATGATATTTGGATGTAAAACAGGGGGTTATTAAAACCGTTTAAAATGTAAAAGAGTTGTACATAAATTATACAATTAGTAAGAGGTAGTTAAACTATGGATGAGAATGTGGGGACATCACTCTGAAAAAAATGCATGTGGGGTTTCTTAAAACATTTTAAGCAGATATTCCATTATAATTTTATTCTTGAGAGTGTTGACAGGAAAGATGTAACATAATTACACTTCATCTGCAAGTTAACCAACTATCACGAACTAAGTTAAGATGCTTACGAGATTAACACTCAATAATGGTTGAGACATATTTCAAGTGTTAAGATGCCTACGAGATCACACTAGGACTAATGCATGTTTTTTCAATTTTACACTGATGTGGTTATCAGTTGTTAAGATAAAATTTTCTCAATATTTGTTCTCCCCAAATCTTTCATTTGTTGGATTAATTGCAAAATATAGTTCCTATGTTCTTGTTACGTACTTGATTTTCTGATTTCACAATGTCATCAATTGAGTTAATCATTTTCTTTAGTAAGAAACATTGTTGAACATGCTCCTACTATGGCAGACTGTAGCGAGGGATCAATTTGAGAAAATATTTTCTTCTGTGGGAATTTTTTTTTTGAAAGAATCAATGTGACCTTTTTGGGGGGGGGGCACAAGTATCAAGTCTACCACATCAAGGTTTCAAATTTAATACAACAAAGCATCTTTCCAGCATATACAAGGTATGGACACTCTTCAATAATTCTCATTCCTACGATGCAGCCTCACGATTAGAAGCCCCCAACAGACACCACTGGCTGCTCTGCTCTATGTGCCTATGTCATGCTTCCCACAATGGTAGAGTCACTGATTAATTTCATTTATTTAAGTCTCCATAGTATTTTACATATCAACCTTCTATCTATCAAAAGATATCAAATGCAATATGGGTACCATCAGAGGGGGATTTTTCTCAATCAGGGGGATGTGAGTGTAGTTTGTTTATCCATTTTTAAGGTTTGACTGAGAAATTAGAGTAGAAGAATTTCGGGTACACTGGTTCTGTGATACTTATTTATAATGGTAGAAGATTATTCCCTTGGTTATTTTTTTGCTGAAGTGTGACGTGAGATTTTATATTACTTTGCCCTTTCCTACTGCATGGATAAGTTGTTAAGATAAAATTGGTCTCATCATTCGTACATTGTAATAGTAACATTCATTTTTTATAATTATATCTCCCACATTTAGTTCATTTTTCTTTATCACTTATTTTACTTGCCATCGATCAGAATGGCTGAAAATGTCATTATAATTTGAAAAAAAAATTAAAGTAAAATCACGCGCGAAACGCGTTCATTTGACTCGTATATATATCTAACGGAGAGTGTGAGAGTCTCCGCTGCCTTCTTCTGATCCGGTGGTAGCGTTGTGGCCAGTTTGACCGTTAGATTTATATCTCACGGTTGTGCTTCTTTCACAGTCAGCGGAGGAAAGTGTGCAGCGCAAGATAGGAAGTCAGGCTGCATGACGAGACAAAACTATCTCCCGTGCCCGACGCTTGGGATTCTCGCCGGCTCCTCCTCCCTTCAACGTGCTCCCCCCTCCCTTCCTCTCTTCCGCTCGCTCACACAACCACCTCGACCCCTCCGGCTGTCTTGCTTTCCCCTCTCTCTCGCCGTCTCGCGTGGAAAGGGATTTGACAACGGCGAAGGTCGACGGTACACCTAGCCAAGTCGCTGCTTGCGCACCTGAGTGGCGTAGCACCTCTCGCTCATGCTCGCCACCCCCTCTCTCTCTCTCTCTCACACAGAGAGATCCTATAGCGGCAGTAGCGCCGCTCCAGTGTGTGCGTAACTGACAGAGAGACACACAACACACTCAGCGAGAGAGAGAGAGAGTTCCCATGTACATTCACCATGACCAAGTCATCGGTGACAAGAACCCGCATTAATTATTTGAGCTGCGGAAATGGCACAGGAAGAAGAAGATACAGAGCTGTGGAGTGCATTGCCCAGCTGCTGTCGCTGTTTCTGACCTGAAGAGTGGTGTGATCGGGATGGAGGTGGTGGGCTGAGTCCTTCCGACGCTGACCCTGCGCTCTGCTGGGGCAATCTCTTTAGTAGTAGGTTTGGAAGAAGGATATGGCAGAGGGAGAGCCAGCTCTCCCCGATTTGAATCCAGGTCTATCACCGTGCTAAGTTCTTCGTCAGCCAAAAAAAGAAGAAAAAAGTGGGAGAGCCAGTTTCGGCTGCTACGATTCCTTCCACGCATGGGAACCTGCCTGCCTTACACGTTTGCAACTATCATGCACGTAAGATGTGGATCCAGCGGTTTTGGCAACACAAAACGCTGCCGGCGGTTTCCAAAGAGGCAGCCGACACACTATATATATATATATATATATATATATATATATACACCCATAGGGCTGTTATAGAGCCGTTTAAATTCCATTGAAACGACATCCATTAATATGAATCCCATGGATCCTGCTGCCACCTAATATGAATCTCCCGCTCATTCAACGATTACGAAGAGGACGTGCTTTCGTGAAATATTTTTTTGGGCGACTTTGATAAGGGCCTCTTTATAACAGGTTAGGATAAGTTATACGAGGTGGGTCATGGTGAGTTATTCTTTGAGTTTGTCCTTTTTGAGTTTGATAACTTATTCTTACTCTGAGAATAACTCATTCCGTGTGAAATGGTAGAATGAGTTACTCCTAGAATAATGGCCTTATTCCTAACCGACCCCAAATAACTTAACCCTGCTATCAAACTAGGTTAAGGGTGAGTAGGCAGAATAACTCATCCTATTCTCCCTTATTCTGTTAGGGCCACTTTGATAACATGCTAAGATAAGTTATATGAGGTGGGTCAGGGTGAGTTATTCCTTGGATTTGTCCTTTTTGGGCCGCTTTGTTAACGGAATAAGCCCCGAGTAGAATGAGTTATTCTATCTTTTCACCCTTGTTCGAGTTTGATAATAGGGTTAAGTTACAAAGGGTCAGTTAGGATAAAAACCCTTATTCTAGGAATAACTCATTCTACCATTTTTTTAAGAATGAGTTATTCTAGAGGGTAAGAACAAGTTATCAAACTGAAAAAGAGACAAGCCAAAGAATAAATCATCCTAACCCATCTCATATGAGTTATCTTAACCTATTATCAAAGTGGGCTTTGACAACTTATTCTTACCCTGAGAATAACTCATTCCATGTGAAATGGTAGAATGAATTACTCCTAGAATAAGGGCCTTATTCCTAACTGATCCCAAATAATTTAACCCTGTTATCAAGTTAGGTTAAGGGTGAATAGGTGAAATAACTCGTCATATTTCTCCCTTATTCTGTTACCAGGTCCTAAAGGCCACTTTGATTTTTAAATTGAGACTAATTGGTGGAGTAACCGAAATAACCGACCTCAAATCTATCGATTTGATTTAATTTTTAAATTGAACCCGAAAAATGATCACCCCTAATTGGTGGAGTAACAACTCACCATAGCAAAAAGGATTCGACTTTCTCTATTCGATCTCCTTCGGAAGACGTGACGTGAGAAAGAAGGAAATCCGGGGACTAAATGCTGCTCTTTGTACGCGTAAGCACTCTCTTGGGTGGGGATTGTGAGATGAACTATAGCCCGTCCTTATCCCACAGTCAAATATCAGCTTTAAGTAGACTCCTTGTAAGTAAATGTTGGCCCTTAAATAAAATCAAATAAATGCTTTCTTTCAGGTATAAAGGCCAATATCATGAAATTGTGGATTTTGCCGATATAAAATGTCAGAGATGCCTCCCCTAAAATTGCAATTTACAACAGGCCAACCATCCCATCAGTGAAGGGCTGTATCTTTTTTACCCTCATGTGCATCAAATCTAAAATATGTGATTTTTGATGTCACAAAATTTTTAAAAGAAATGGAGCGAAAGACGTATGCAGCTTTGGGGAGGATTCTGAGATATCACGGTTGTGAAGGGTGAACCTCCTGAAATAGAGAATTAGGCGAACCGGGTAAAAGAATAGAAACCAACCGGACAAAAATTCTAGATTTCTTAGATGTGGGCTAATATATAGCCTATGGCAATGGATAGCGTTTATGAGAAATAAAGGGACAACCATGGATAGATATATCTGTACGATCATCGAGCGAGGGATCTCTTAAGGCCACTTTGACAGGGGGTAAATCCAGTTAGAGTGAGTTATTCGGGATGGGATGACTTATTCTGAATTTGATTTTTTTTCTTTAATCGGGATCGATTAAGGATAAATTTGAATTTTTTAAATCCAAACAAAAGAGTGAAGTAAGTTACTCGGGGTGAGTTAGGGGTGGACAACCCAGAATGACGCACCCACCCCTAACCCACTCTTTTATCAAAGTGGCCCTTGGAGTTTCGTATTTATCTGAAAAATTCAGATGGATACAATTGCGAAGCTCAGTTTGCACTTTGCAGTCCTTGAACAACGTTAATTTCTTCCATGGGAATCTGATCCATGTCGGTATATAGCCCGTTGTTGACAGGTTCTCGACGATTCGAATTGCAGAGGCCATGGCAGAGAGTGAGCATAGCCTAGAAAGCATCAAAGCGAGCATTGGAGCAGGGAAACCAGACTTGATTGTTGCATCCGTAGGCTCATGATATCTCCAATTTCATTTCGCCCACCTCAGTGCTCAATGTCCGTAGCCAATGATGTTGTTACAATTGAGACTACAAAGTTAAGAAATCGTTTAAAACTAAGGATCCACAGTTTAATGATACATGCGCATAAAATGGGGAACATATACTATAATTCCACCATACCTATATCTGTAAAGTAAAACATAGGAACTGATTGCTATCAAGGAACAGTTGTGCGCAACATTCATGCTGCCACCTGAACTTGGGACACAAACGCATCTACGATGGTCCTTAAGACAAGAAAGATAGACACGCAAAAATTGGGCTGAAATTGTAGTTGCTGGAATCTGGAAACTGGGAAAAAGACACATTCTGCACATCACATAACGACTTGATTTTACAATGGGGACCCAAAAACCAAAAAAACAAAAGGAATGCCTGCTATGATATCTGCATCTCATTACTGGCGATTAGTCTGTCAGCACTGAAAACTCAAGAAATGTCATGAAGCCACCGGCTCCTGCCAAAGGCTGGCCGGCATTCTGGACTGTTGCCTCTTCAAGTGCTCCTGGATCCGGTCTTTGATGGCAGTTTCCTGCCAAAGAAGAAATCAGGCCATTGTATGGAGGCCAATGTTAAAGTTCCAAACAAAGCACGGAAGCGTGGTGGAGGATAATGCAGAGAATTGTACAGACTTACCATCATGTGGCATCCTTCCTCAAACTTCTCGAGGAAACCAGCCACCCACCTGTCTGCATTCTCCACCCACTCACTATGATGCATACCAGCAGTCTTGGCTACCGTGTGCAGCTGCAAAAACGCATGAAGCTGTTATGGATATATGCACAAATTTAAACAAATCACCACAAAGATGGTCAGAAAAGGAAGAATGAAGACAGCAATAATGTAAAGAACAGTCAAGGAAGAGCATAGATGCATTACTAAAAACCTGCCTTCACGCAGATAACTGATAGCATAGCAACCAATAAAACAGTTGAAAATATTAACACAAGAATGTTGAAGAAATATGGTGAGAGATTACTCCATTCAGCATGGCAGCAGCAATCCAAAATTTCACCCACCCCGACAGATCCACATAGGGCTCTAAGATGACTGAGCTACAAGGACAGAATGAAACTTTTGAAAGAACCAAGTGTGCGGAGTTGCCATTCCCCAGTTTTTGACCCCAAGAAACACTCCAAGTGTCCAACTTGTTTTTTGACCACACACTGCCAGGTATATGGTCCAGAGTACCCAGCAGTCGGCCAATTTGCACGACATGATTGGCAAAAACATGCTTAAGATGTCTTCGCACAAAACTTTTGACATTGATACAGTGTATTGTTTGTATGCTAAAATGTCCATCAGAAACAAAATTAACCACCATCAAATGTCCAAATTATTTGCATTAATCAACAATCCCGTTGTACCCAATTAATAACATCTTCATACAAATGCATTATCATGATCGGAAAGAGAAGTGCAAATTGAAGATCGAATATCTATCCTCTTGTGCTTATCACCAAACAGTCATCCTTGCCACAACACTTCACAGTAGATACAATATATAGTCCACTCGAAATAACAAAGTGTGTGAATGTTAAAGATAAATGAAATGATTGAGTTGTGTCCTGGATCATTTCCATGGAAAAAATGAAGTCTCGAGTAATACAAACCTTCTTTCCCACTTTTTCCTGATGCTCCTTCACTTTCTGACGCCATTTGGTTATTCCCATCTTCACTCTCAATTGCTTCTCCTAACATAACAGAAACATATGCGAAAAACAGTGTGTTGTATATGTTAAGGATAATAACTTGTCATTATCCACATAGTCTTCATCTCTTTAGAACTCATGTATCGTTGTAACCTCTCAACAACTTGTAATCTTATCACTTACCCAATATATATACTCATTAATAAGCAGCTATGTTTCAATTTAGGAAGTGCTGATTCAATTACAATAGGCATAGAGTGCATAATAAAGATAAAGTTTGACTTCATTCAACAAGAACAGAAAGTAATAATTTAAACAAAATTCTCATACCTTCACATAACTCACACCAAGGTCCTCCCGTGAATACCCACGGGCTAAATTACGCATAACATACTGATTGTAGTCTTTAAGAATCCGCATTATAATATCCGAAGTTGAGATTCCCTCTGTGCGCTTCGTTTCCTTGAACTTTCCAATAGCTTTAACCTAAAATTGAACATTATGATCATTAATGTGATTTTACTTGTATAAGTTACCAAAAATGTGAGCTAGCATCCAAGTGCTGGCAGAACTAACAAATTCATATACATCCTTCCCAGCTCCGCTTGCATCAGAATATCTACATAGGACCAACAGTAAATGAAATTAATCAATAGGCTCTAGGGATATATCGGTCACATATTAGATGTCTATATTTGATGGGTGTCAAAGCAAATATCCTCATCATAGTTCTGATCGCCACATGCATCAAGCAGAGATACCACAAACTCAAAAAAGGCAAAGAGGATAGAAGTTATCGAAAACCATGTACAATGTCAATTTATGACGATTGGTCTTACGGAAGAGAGTCATGTGCCACATAATCTATCTTGTGCTTTTCCAGGAACTCCTCTGTGAGGACCCATGGTGCATCAGGAATCACTTCATCAACCCACCTACGATAAGTTACGCAACCAAGTGAGCAATGCACCGGCTAACCTTGTAGCAAAAACAGGTATATTCATTTCTAGCCTATGCAGTAACAGAAATTCCAAGAGAACTGGTTGCACTTTAGTTGATGAATTTGCAAGGATTTAGCTTCCAATCCAAGAACAAGCATATGGAAAATTCCATAAAAGATTTGTTGGACCAAAGACTAGGCATCATTGCCCCTTGAGCAAAAGACTTTAAAACCCAGGATTGAGAATGTGCCTACGAGTGGAAGCATGGAATTGTTAAGGACAGATCCTTTTGTTCAAAAAAAATGGAATGAATAAGCAGTCTATTGTTGCTCTTTCACCAACACACATGAGCTGTTCATAATTACTGTAGTCGCTGGCTACTTTCCCTCCGATGTCTAGCATGTCACAAGTGAATTATAGGTAGAAGTAAAGAGTGAAGTAAGAAAAATGCACGGAACACACTGAGAGTAGTGTGACAGCATAAAGAATAATGCATGCAAAACATGATGACAATCTGGCGACCTACAAAAGATATTGGTTAATATTCTAATACCTGCAGTGACGGAGTGACTCATAGCGCTCATCTTCAGTCATAACAGTTTTGCCTTTGTATCTATGAGTAACTTCATCATTGCAGCATCCAACAAGAAGATACGTATTGGGGAATCTGAGAAAAGCACATTTGAAAAGTTTCAGATCAGCAATTTCTTATGGGTAAACATGACATGATGAGAAAAGAAGTAAAGAGTCGAGTAGCAGTTCTTCAGATAAAAATGGAAGGGCTCTGCTAACGCATAGTTGGAAAGAAATTCAGAATTTAGATTCATGTAGAGAGATTGGAATCAAGCAAATAACTGTGTTCAGTTCTGGGCTGAAAACTGTTGACATTTTTTGAGTGGAAAAGCATTAAAGAAGGATCTGTTCAGAGAATAGTTCCGGATGTTAGGTAAACAATGAGAACCACAAATCTCACTATCGATCCAAAACAGAATGCATTTGATTGACTGCTTCAATTATTTCAGGACATGTTTTTGCTTTTTCGGTGGGGTCATGCATTGATGGATGAAGGTGCTTTCCAACTCAAAATCATTACCATAATATTTTTTGCAGAATTCAATTAGCCTGTAGAACATGTATCTGGAGACGATGAACTCATCAAACTCACAATGTCAAGGCCATATGATGTATTTGTCTCAAGAGGTTGATGCTAGACTAAACCAAATAAGAGAAAATTACTAGGCAATTAGAGTCTCCAAAAACTCCAGCTATGCATGCAAACACCACCTCGTAACAAATCCCCTTCGTGGAGGAACGTCCAAAAATGTGGCTCGCATAGCTTAATTTAACTCTCACCAAATCCATTCTTGTGATCAGGAAGAGAAGGAGAACAGTTTTTTGCATATTACCGATCAACATTAACTAGCATTGCGAGTCTTAACAGTCCTCCGTGGGTTTCTCACAAGTAATGATGCAGAATTCAGGAACAAGACCATGGACCAAGTCAAACTTGAGAACTCCATCAACTCCAGTGGATGCTCTGACTGACCATATGACGTCGTCCCAATTGAACATAGTATCGGGCGTTTCATGCGGAATCCAGAGCAAAGTGTGAGACGATGCAGAAAAGAGACAGAACGGGGGGCTGCAGTAGAGCCAACCTAAGCAAACAACCCAAAATTCTAAACACTTCCAAAGAAACTTAAACTTCCTTCGCATTAGAAACCAAGTTACCGATCAAGCAGAGTCAAAACAAAACACAGCAATTCAAAAAAGAAGTTGGGGGGAGCTCACAGCTTCTTAGCTTGCTCGAGGGATCGCGCGTGCCCGAAGTGGAAGAGATCATAAATCCCATCGGCATAAACCCTCACAGGCCTCTCCCCGTGCTGCTGCGCCGTCTCCTCCAGCTCCGCCTGGGCGGCAGCCTCCGGCGGAGACGCCACCTCCTCCTCGACACCGCCGGCGGCCGCGGCTTCCCCGGCCCGCCTCTTCAGCGGCAGGCGTGCCATCCGGCGAGCAGCCCCCCGATCCGCCCCTCCCTCACCGCAACCCGGCCCGATCGGCGGCGATCCTGTCAGATCCGGTGGCTCGCCGTCGCCGGAGATTCCCGGATGGAGGCACAGTGGCTGTGAAGAGAGAGAGAGAGAGAGAGAGAGAGAGAGACGTTGTAGAGGGTCCAGGGGCACCGGAGGCGCCCCCGCTAAAAAGGGGCCGCCTGCCGCGGTGGAATCCCCGGAGGGAAGATGTTTTTGCCTGATTAGGCACGGTAAGGACACTCTGGTCCGTGGCGCAATGCGCCGAAGCTTGTAATGACAAAGAGAGCGGTGTGACGTGAATAAAAAACTAAGAAAAAATACATATATATCTTTATAAAATATTATATTTATCTTATACCTTTAATTTCTCGCATTATCATAAACAATCTCGTTGAGTGGTTTAATTTAAATTTTATCAAAATCGAGCAGAGGTGAAACCGACGCTAAATCCACACGGAACCGACGAAATACGCCATCCCACGATTCCCACCCCGCGTATTCGAATGTCACAGCGGTGGTCTCATGGTAGACCGTAGTATTTATGAACATCAAAGCATGGCCCACCACCTCCCCTTTAATGTAATGGCGCGCCATTTACGCAGGCCATGTGCTCTGTAGAGTTGATCAGCCATGATCTGATGCATTAATTCTCATAAGTTTCCCCCCCAAGTTTTCAAGTTTTGATTATTTACTACTCAAACCTTACATGCGTGCGGCTCCTTAATTACTTGGATTGAAATGGGAAGAAATTGCATTCTTATTTTATCTTGTGAGAATCTGCTCGAAAAATCTGGAATTTACCAAAATTATTTTTTTAAAAAAAAATATGTGCTCAACTGGACATATAGCTTGACATAATTAAGAAGAATGACTGGCAAGAGACTTAAGTGAACCCTGTGAATTCTATCTCTCAAGCGACTTACACGCCTGTTGAAATCGACTCGATTTTAAGTGATCATCCTCTCATCCTTGGATTCATAATTTTTTTGTTTTTTATCAAAATATTTATAATTCCGAGTGAACACTCGGGCGTTCTCTCAATTAAGAGATTCTCCGTGGTCGGGATGACTGCCAAAGTAGTATTGGTACCCCTGCAGGGTCGCAAGTTCCTTGGCGTCAGATCCATATTAACAACTATCAAGTAGGTTTACATCTAAAATAATAATAATAATCAACGATGACCGGTAACATCCCTTCGCAGAGGAAAAGCACCGTCGATGACTTGTTTAGTGTGGCCTCTGCTAGCTCTCTCGACTCTTCAGATAAACAAGCAGACTCTTCTAGGATTTGGTCATTATCTAATCTTACGACCTTTGAAAATAGAACGCGGATCGTGAGCATTTATCACCGACGGCCACTTTCTCCATCGGAAAAAAAAATAATTTTTGAACATATTTTAAGGGCACCAAAATAAACTCTAGGCACTGAACATAAGATATATATATATATATATATATATATATATATATATTCTGCCGTCCCTTCTCTCAAGTAATGGACCAAAGAGTATATAGTCTACGTGCACGTTACGTAAGCTAACTTTTCTCGGTTCTCAATATTGAACGGCGGGAAAACCACGTGACAAGAAAATAATAAGAAATGTGACACCGTCACATTTCTTTTAGGACTTATTTATCTTAATGTAAAATATTATACAATTTCATAGTTATTTTATTTCATAATATTTTTCAACCTTTTATTTGATTGTAGAGCAGTGTAAATTAGATTATGTTGTCTCACCTAAGACTAAGATTCTTTTGTTTTAGTTTATCTTCTATATCAATGTTATATCGAACATGTTCGACCGTGAACCGGTCAAGGAATCGATTCGATTAAGGTCGGTCCGGTCTAATGCTAAAGAATCAGACGAACAGAACGAACCGCGGTTCGACCGGTGAACCGGTCCGACCCGATTCATCCTTTAAAATAAATAATAATAAATAAAAAAATATTTATATATTCAAAATGATATTTATGTGTGAATAAAATTATCTTGTTATTATTTATCATTTTATTTTAAATATATTTGAAGTTTAAAATTTTAAAGGAACATAGATGTCAATTGTGAAGAGTGAAGACCAATGAAATATTATAAAATATTAATGTCAATTTATTTAACCATGTTATTATTATTTTTTACTTGTATGGTTACATAATCACGACTAATAATTATAGATGTTTATTTTTTTATTTTGATCATTATATCTTATTTCTTATTATCTTGAGTTATAAAATTAGGTCGAACTATGTATCAATATTACGATGATGTCACGGTTCAAATCGGTTCGATTGAACGGTATGATCGATTCAAACCGAACCAACTCATTAATCGATTCAGACACCGACTCGATTCTGATAATTTTGTTCTGTATATGAAAATCAAAACTAGAGGAAAAAATCCGTTGAAATCACAGCTAACCAACAAAAACTCTTGTTCTATTTTACGGTCATCTAAACAAAATATTTTTTAAAGATTAAAAAAGACTTAAATTTTATAACGGGTGATTATTAAATCAGAAATTCACGTCGAAACAAACAACACCATTTAGTTAAAACCCCAAAAAAAGGAAAACAGTCTCACAACTCGTGTGATATCTTATCAAATAGAAATCGGATGCGGTTCTTCTACAATCTCAGGTGGGTTAAACTCAGATGATACTACCTCATTCTGATGACATAATAGAAAAAAAGAAAAGAAAACTTCTGAACTCAGCATGTAAAGATTCTTCTTGCAATTGTTGGCATAATCTCAACAAAAATCTCAACAAAAATCTTCCGAACTCAGGATATATAGAATTTCTTGCATTTTTTCCCCCAACTCTCGTATAAGAGCCAGCCCTGGGTGATAGGAAGTACCGTCTGAAGGGAAGGAGGTTCGATCCGATTCGATCTACCCCCTCCCATCAAGATGACACCTTTTTTAGCGAACCGACACCAAATTCACCGGCCCACTTTGAATGGAGACCTCATCCAGATGGTGCTGGCCCTGTCACGATCTGCTGGCCCACTTTGAACAGAGGCCATCCAGTTGTTGGGGGTCCACGACGTGGGCGACCCGCCGGCACTAGAAGACAGATCCGACGAAACCCATGGCCAAGGACGGGGGAGGATGCAATATAAGTTTGGTGTTGCTTTTGGTCGTAGATTTGAGCAGTTATTAGTCAAATCAGAACAGGTCAATAAGTATAGAGAGAGAAAACATTGTGTGATTATGCCAACCAACAACAAAAAAAAAAACAAGAAGAAATGAAATGAGCAACCAATGAGAACAAGTCAATCAGTGCAAAGCGAAAATGTTATACTGTGATGAGAAAAAGTAAAACAATACATGAACCGTCAGATGGGACTAGTCAATGGGTACAGGGAGGCTGTATCTCTATGAGCAAATAGAGAATGACTTGCTGCGAGTCATTCTCAGATAATAAGTATTGACTAGTAAGGAAGTGAGGGAGAGAGAGGATGGATCATTGTGCCGGGACAGCTAGCTAGGGGGCCCATTGGGCTTGGTCCAATGTTGGGGCTTGATTTTTGGGCCCGAAGATTGAGTTCGGATCAATCAATCTAGTAAACGCGCCGCATCAAAACTTGATCGGGATTTTTTACTTTTTAGTCCTTGCAAATAGGGGTGTTTCATTTTTAGTAGTCTCTCTCAAATGCAACTATTTCTTTTAAAATCCCTCAAATCTATGTCGGTGTCCTTATCAGTCCCTGCGTTCAATCCCGTAACCAGAGTGAAATCTATCCCCGGTTAAAGTAACCCAACCCTAGTAAAAGACTAAATTGCCCATGGTTAGTCACCCTTATGTTAGATCTATGAAAAATAGAGCCTTAGCTCTGATGTCAATTGAAGTTCCACGATCAATGACACCCAAGAGGGGGGGTGAATTAGGTTATTACAGTTTTTAGAAAATTTTTACCCGATTTAAACATATATGATGAAATAGCAACTTAGAAATTTAGATCTGCTATATTACAGATTCGATCTTTTAAGCTAGGGATTTTGCAGGAGAATCCACAGGGAGAGGTCGACGACACAACGATCAAGCGTCCGCTTGCATCGCCTCTGTCGGCTCGATGACAAGAGACTCTTGTCAGCTTTGACGACGTGGCTTTGACTCCTTCATCCTGCTCCGACGCTACAGACGGAGGAGGTCGACGACATGGCAGATGCTGCGATTGTCGATAACTCACATACGGAGGTTTCGACAAAGTAAGTTTTCAGGGAAGGTGGGTACATAGAAAGATTTTGACAGAGGAAGACACGTGGAATAGGTAAGTTTTTATCTTTTTTTTTTCTGTTTAGGGTTAAGCCAGTAAATTAGGTCATGTTATCTATGGTTTAGAGTTTACCACCATGTCATAGCCCGCTTTGAAGCTTACATACAGATACGAAGGTTACTAGAAGATGTTACAATCATGTAGGAGGGTTTATGTGTTGGGTCAAAGCAAGATGGTAACTGTCTATCCAGACTTTTACCGTTGTTGCATCTTGATAGAGGACATGAATCACATATCTAAGTGGGCGAGTAAGCATGCTTTGCAACTTCATTATGAAGTGACGGACTTAAGGCCTACGATGTATAATGCCAAATCCCTAGTTGTATGAATTGATGATCTCCTACCTCTAGTGTAAGAAGATGACCATTTGTGTGAGTTCATTAAACGTTCAACCAGTGTTTGAACCACAGGGACATACTGATTCAAGCCAAGGCATGTCCAGCCAAGCCATGTCCAACTGTGTAGGAGAAGCTCAGCCACTTATTGACCCAGTCCAGATAGGAGAAGCTTAGCTACTTACTGACCCAGGGCAAGCAGGAGAAGGTCAGTCACCTACTATTTCGGGTGTTGATGAGGACTTTGATGTTGTAAGGTATAATCGGAGTATGTGGCATATGCAGATGAGTACAGTGAGTTTGATGAATCATTTTGTGATTCTGGTGAGGTTCACACAGAGAACTCCTATCATTCAATGCCATATACCTCAGATGAGTCTGATGGGGGCATATCAGATGTAGGGGGTGATTTATGGTTGACGAGGAAAAGTCGGAGATTAGAGTTGGTGCTATATCTCCTAGCTGCAGAGAATATAGAATTTCTATAAAGTAGTTTGCAATCATAATCAATTCTAGTTTAAGCATATCGAAAATGATAGTGCTAGAATTAATGTAGTGTGTTATGATATTACATGCAAATGGAGAGTCCATGTGTCAAGATTACAAGATGGAGTTACATTTGCGATTAGGACTATGCAAGAAGAACACACTTGTCAAGCTAGTAGCAAGACTTAGAGTCAGATGGCATCTAAATATTGGATTTTAGCAAGGGTGGTAGAGACAGTGAAGGAGAATCTGGACATACCCCCTAAGAAATTGATGGCCGACTTACTAAGGACCTACAATATACAGGTACCTTAGTGATTTATTTAAAATTTTTATCTAATTTTGAATTTTTTATGAGTGTGGATGTTGATTTAATTATGATCTTAGCATTTTTTTCATTGTCCAATATGACTTATAATGTACATGTACTTTACCACCGAGTTTGGCACGCTAGAGAAATAGTGAAAGAAAAAGCTTTTGCTAAAGTGGAGAATTCTTATAAATTTTTGCCACAGCTACTAAATGAATAGAATAAAAACAATCTGGATTCGGTTTTGGAATTGAAGACATCAATAGATGGATGCTTTGAGAGAGTTTTTATTGCTTTAGGGGAATGCATCAAGGGATTCCTTAATGGCTGCCATCTAGTGTGGGGTATAGATGGATATCATTTGAGAGGGACTTATGGTGGGATCTTGGTCTCTATTGTGGCAATAGATGGAAATTTATGCTCGTTCCCTGTGACATATGGAGTAGTGGAAGGGAAGAGTGGGGATGCATGGACATGATTTTTACAATTGTTGAAGAAGGTAATTTGATACCCAGATGGCATAATGTTTATATCTGATATGGACAAGGGCATTGAGTTGGTTGTCCCAAAGGTGTTTCCCGATGCCAAGCATAGGTAACTTAAACTCTTACATCTTATTTCATATTATTAGTGTTAGTCACTGGGGTACACCCTAGAGGGAGGTGAATATGTGTGCCTTTAAAAATAATAACATATAAAAATGTAAAATGTTAAACGATGAACGTTAAATGTTAAACGTAGGGGGAATGAGCTCTAAGAAACTCAAGCACACCACAATGAACATCGGGTTTTATACTGGTTCCATCAGCCCTCCTAGGCTTCCCTATGTCCAGTCCCCTACAACTCACGTAGGGTTCCACTAACCTTCTAATCAAACGTTACACCTGTTGTTTCTCTAAGGTCAACTCCCCAACTGATCTTGTAGGTCTCAGCAAACCTTACCACTGGTTAATCCAGGAACCAACAACACAGCTGATCACTCGATATCAACAACCCAACCTTGCACATCGAGTGTAGGTTATCTCAGAGCAACGAATGCTCAGCACACTATCTGTCAAACAAACGTGAATCACCACAGTTGTGCTCCTAGATGAGCGGCTAATGAAACTACAAAGAGTAAATGGAATAATAAACAACTAACAAACAGAGGAGGAAGATAATAAGAATGTCGTGGATAGTTTGGTTCCTCCTCTTGAGTGTTTGACGAGATGAGGACCTTCTGGGATGATACTTTGAGCGTGGTGAAGCTTCCTCTCAGACATGAATGCCTGGGAAGCCTTGTGATCACTAAAAAACACCTTGGAGAAGGATCGTTTCTTACTCTTGGTTTAATTGTCTGCCTCACTTTTATGTCTATTCTTAGAACTCTCATATATTTATAGCTGCATGCTTCAAGTATACGTTTAACACTTCTTCCATCCAACGGTCTATTTCAGTCACAACGTTCATCTTTCAGGCCTCTGTCCTCGTTCAAGTGAGTGTGTGTCGTTCTCATGGTAGCATGTGGAGCATATTGTCTGCCTTCGATATTCTGTCTATCCTTTTACTATTTTCTGTGTAGACTAACTCTGTTGTTCCGTTTATGTATTTTGAAACACTTTTCAAAATATATCTCTCGTACATGGACGTGAGATAAGACATAAATATTCAAAATACAAGTCTAAGCGGTTTTTTAAAAAATGCAACTATTATATTGCAGGACTTGTACGAAAAGTATATCTCACAGAGACGTAATAATTTATGAGTTTCTTTTGTCATTGTGGGATTTAGATGAAATATTGTCTAATGGCATTTTACTTTTTGGATTAGATGAAATTCTTTTGTCATTATCCGATTAAATGAAATATTATCTAATGACCATTTGCTTTTCAGATTAGATGAATTTATTTCGTCTTATTTAGTTAGACGAAATATCGTCTAATGGCCTCTAGGTTTTTTTGGAATAGATGAAGTTCTTTTGCCATTATCCCCTTTAGACGGAATATCGTCTAATGGCCTTTTACTTTCCGGATTATATGTCTTTTATCTTTATCCAATTAGACGAAATATCATCTAATGGCCTTTTGACTTTTCTGGATTAAATGATGTTCATTTGTCATTATCCGAATAGACGAAATATAGTCCAGTGGTCTTTTGACTTTTCCGATTTAGATGAAGTTCATCTGTCGCTATCCCGTTAGACGAAATATCATCTAATATACCTTTTTACTTTCAGGATTAGACGAAGTTCTTTTATCGTTTTCCTATTAGGCGAAGTATCATCTAATGCTTGAGTTTATGTTTAATAGGTTTCTGTTAGATATTTTTTTATTCTAATCCTTATCCTTTCATCAAATGAGCTTTTGTCTTAAACAATTTTGATTCTAGTGCAGGTTTGCCTCTAATACTCTCGTAATTAATTCTTCCCTAGATATTAAATTTAATCTTGATTCCAAGGCTAAGTTTACGGAGCCCTAAGCTGAGTTAAACCTATCAGCTAACTTAGCCATACGAGATGATTATTAACAAATTTATTTTATCATAACATAAAATAACTAATTTGTGGGAAAAGATATTTTCCCAACAATTAGCGCTTTTCAGACTTACACCAGACTTGTTTCAGACTTAGTTTAATTTGGAGTGTACATTTTAGAATTTATTTCCTGAACTTGTATTGTTCAGAATTTATCTCTACTCTTATTTCCTGATAATTCCTTAGATTCTTTAGGTTTTGCATGTGTGAAAAGTTTAGGCCAAAAAGTGGTCGGTGCCCAACTTTCAAAGTTGCTGCGTGGACTACAGTGAGGGCATACACCAGCGGGGGATATCAAGGTCAATTGTTTGAAATTGAAACTCTTGATGCGTAGGCAGCTGATTATTTGGAGAAGCTTGGATGTGTGTGGTCTAGATGTCAATTTTTTGAGAAGGGAAGATGTCACTACATAACTAACAATTTGGTCGAGTCCTTCAATTCCTTTGTTAGTGACATCAGAGGACTACCTATTGTTGATATGGTTGATGGTATCAGGCAGGAGTTCATGGTGAAGATGAATTAGAGACAACAACATATTAGGAGGTGAAAAGAGTCATTTGTGCCTTATGAAAGGAATTGTAAGGACATTGGAAAAATTCCATGTTAGATTCTCATCTGATTCTAGTGCTAAAGTTGAAGGCCCATATGAGAGGTATGATGTTCGTTTAGATGAGAAGACTTGCTCTTGCCAAAAATGGCAAGTGAGTGAGATGCCATGTCAACATGTGACAGCAGTTATTGATGCCCGTAGAGGCTTGCATATTAAGCAGTTTATTGACAAGTGTTATGGGGCTGAAGCCTACAAGAAAACCTATAAAACCCCCATTTACCCCTTGATAGATAAAAAGATGTAGGAAACAATGGGCAGCCCAGATGTGCTTCCTCCTCGCTCTCGCAGACCCCGAGGATGGCCACGAAAGAAGAGAATTAGAGACCCAGAGGATAAGCCAACAAGGAGGGTCCCACAAGTGCACAAGATGTGGCTAGTGAGGTCACCATAAAAACACCTGCCCCTCGCTGGACCTCAATCAGGAGCAATAGAGGTCGGAGAAGGCTCCACAAGAACCCAAAAGTGAGCTACTAAGCCCTATTCCCATTCATTTATCTGTTCATTTATTGTGTTCACACTTGTAAAGTCTTTCAACTTGTAGGCAATTACCACAAAGACCACCTAGATTTATTTCAAGTGTAAGGTGTGGCAGAGGTGGCGGAGGTCCAACAGGTAGAGGTGGAAGCGTAGATGTGGCATCCTCGGTTGGTCCAGATGTTATCGTCCATTTACCTCAATTCAATCCAAAATCCAAAATGTAAATGTCACTATATAGGATAGATAGTCTTACATGTTGCACACAAAGAGGCCGTGAAAGAGGGAGAAGAGTAACCCAGTCAGGAAGTAATGAAGGGAGTACAAGCCGTGAGCGAGGCACCACCATCCGTCTGAGAGATATATAGTTTTACTGATGTTAACAGTAAGAGTAGAGTAGCCCCTTATGTCCCAATAATTCATAAGTTTATTGATGTGTCCATATAGGTACCACTGTCTGTTAGAGAGCCACCGGCAGTTAAGAAAGAGATAGCACACGTGCTAGAGGGGGAGATATCCATGTTCACACTATCATAAACATGGATAGTCAATCGTCCATTAATTTTGACTGTCATTCAATCATACATCTACACGGGTACCACTAACCTTTTCTTCCAGTTGTAAGTGAAACATTCCTTACTTTTTCTAATTTTTGAAGTGTTGAATCCAGTTGAAAGTGATTAGGCTAAGCTCTTCTATCTCATGTGTGTAGGACTGCCGAGGGAATATCAAAGAGACATGGTGCAGGGAAGTGGACAGTTGAAGTTTGTGTTGAGGAATGGCTGCATTTGTTTCAATCTCTAGCCAGTCATGTTTTGGGGAATGACACTATAATTTTTGGATGATGAAAAAAATGTTCATTGTATATAGTATTAAGACAGTCGACATTAGTATGTTTGGTTGAGTTTTTGGACAAGTTAACTTAAATATGAATGTTTAGGGATTGTGTGATGGCACTTTTTGTGCTTCTTGTGGATGTCAATGTGAATGTCCACATCTCTGCAATGCTATCATCCTCCGGCGACAAAATGGTTTGTGTGTGATGGCATATTTTTCTTCCTTTGGAATGACTGTTATGCATGGAATGGCCAAAATGAAACTAGTGAATGTCATGGCCACTATTGGTTTTACTTTGTAACCAGCTCATGTCTTCCATGAATGAAAAATAAGTCCCAGCATCCACATGAGCTTGGCATGTCTTGCAGGTTAGTGTTAAATGTGAATGCCACTGTCAATGTGAATGTGGGTTAGTGTTAGATGTGAATGCCACATGAGCTTGGCATGTCTTGCAAGTTAATGTTAGAGCTTGGCATCCACAAACTCGGAACATGAACCATGATGCCACTGTCAATGTGAATGCCCACCTTTTTTTGTTACCCCAACAACATCATAATGTCAATTGCGCAGAAGACATGTTTTGTGGGAATAGCATAGTTCAATACTTAAAAGAGTACCATAACAAGATTACACAAGTTACTCTCAAGCCATCACTTGAAAATACAAGTGAGAAGGAGTACAAAAATGACAAAATACAATAGTATTTTTTGGTTCTTCAGTTGGATCTCCAGTCGCTTGTGATTCTTCATCATACTTTCTTCCATCGCCTTCAACTGGTATTTGATATCCACGGCGCTATATGTGGCAATTGTCAACCCATTAAAAGAAACTGCAAGTCTTTATTAGGGTTGGTTGAATACATACAACAATAGAATCGCATTCCTTTGGCCCTGTCACGACTTGAAACATAAACTCAGTAGTTGCCCCTGCTACACTTGCATTCCATCGGCGGGAGACGAGAAGAAAACCCAGACGACTACAGTCCCTGGCCATTTGATGATTGTATTTCCAAACAAGTTTTCACATGATCAAATAATCCACGAACACCTGTCAAGCATGGAAATGTGGGCAAGCATTACTATTTCAAGCATCGCCTGGCTATGTTGCGTGTGGGTCATGACTGCTGCAGGAGAGATGGGGCAGCACTGCATCGTCAGAGCTTGTCATCGGAGTATGCAGTCAGGTATAGCCGTTGCGTGCAGGGACGGGGCCTATGATGCATCCAGGCAGATCCGGCATTGAGAGTGATCGCGGGGGGAAATGGGATCAAGGTGGTCGTACGTCAGCATGCTGCAGGTGATATCGGGGAACATGGGGTCGAAGGGGACGGGGATGGGAGGTGGGGGTGATGGCAGAGGGGGCCGGTCGGTGGGGATCTCCACTGGGAGTGATGGCTGGGGGGAATGGGGTCAAGGTGGCCGTCCTTTGGCAGAGCTACCGGTGATGTCGGGGAACATGGGGTCAGAGAGGGCGGGGATGGGAGGTGGGGGTGATGGCAGAGGGGGCCGGCTGATGGGGATCTCCACTGATTTCAGACATGAGAACCCTATAACCAAAGAAGTAAGGGTATTTCCAGGATTTCCATTCCACATGTTACCCTCAGGATGGAATATACCCCGACATATTTGCCATTTTGAACGTCTGCGAACCAGATGGAGTTTTACGTGAGAGTTAAAAGATTCGAGGGACTTTAAAAGAAATAGTTACATTTGAAGGACTAAGAAGGAAATACCCTTATTTGTAGGGACTAAAAAGTTTAAATCCCTTTTTTCTTAAGCAACTAAGCAGCACCTCAATGGTTAAAAGAGTGCTATAAGTTGTGGGTCTCGCCTTCACCAGTACTTCAAACTTCAACCGTTTACCCAGCCTCCACATAGGAAAGGGTAAAACAACCATTTAGACCTTTGGCCACATATGAGTTACATGCGTCTCAGGTCTTGACAATTTTTTATGCTAAACATTTACTGACTGCCAAATTATCCCCAGCACAATCACTGCACAGCGGTCCATATAAATGTTTAATATTGATTATGTAGCTATTGTCTATTTGGAGGGTGTTGCACCCGTAATTTTCTCGAAATACTTCGAGAATTTTATTCCGAAACAACCGACGGAAAAGATACGGTGTAGCGCCGATGTCGTCGGACCGCGGAGTACCTCCGTGATTTAGGGTATATTGACCCGATCATATTATCACAAGTGACATCGCGGCAATGGAAGTTAAGAGGAAGACATGCCTGCACGCCTGTCAAAGCGGCCGAGCAAGTGTATCACACGGCACGGACGGGCGCGAAGATTCCTCCCCACACAGCGCCACCACGGCTTCTTCTCAACTCAGGTTGACAAAAACGGAGCAAAACGGCGCGAAGAGGGGCCAAAACGCGTGCCCGAGGGTCAAACGACCCCTCCCGGGCGCAAGAGAGGGCCGCGGCCACCCACCGGGGTCGGCGGGGGTCGCACGACCCCGCCAGTTTCCCAGCGGGGTCGCGCGACCCCGCTGCCTACCAGCGGGGTCGCGCGACCCCGCTGCCTACCAGCGGGGCCGCGCGACCCCGCCAGGGGGCTTCCGGGGGCCGCTCGACCCCGCCAGGAGCCTCCGGGGTCGCGCAACCTCTCTCTCTCTCTCTTCGGTTCCCGTGTTTCAAAAAAAAAAGAGAAGGAAAAAAGGAGGAGAGGGGTCATTTGACCCCTCTGGTAGCCAGAGGGGTCAAAAGAGCTTTTTGCCTATCTAGCTTGGTCATTTAACCCTTTTTGACATCCAGAGGGGTCAAAATGGCTTTTTGCCACCCCACCTTGACAGAATCGGGGTAAATTCGTTCATTTGACCCCTCTGGGCCCTCCCGCCTTCTATAAATAGACCCTAAGGGTCCAAGTGGAGAAGAGAGAGACGAGAGGCTAGAAGGTACGAAGCACTTCTCGCACTCGGAGCATTTGGAGTTTGTTCGTTTGTTTCGGCCCGTGTGGGGTAAGTCCCCGGGTCTTGTATTTATGCCCCTACGGGGTATATTTACATTTACGCTCCTCAGCGGGCCATGTTTGTAATTATGCCCCTCAGCAGGCCATGTTTTGTAAGTCTTTACGTCTCGGGACGACTAAGTCAGGTGGTTCCAACCTTACAATAGCGGAATTGCAAAAACGTCCTCCCCGGGATCGTAAAAGACCAAAGTCCTGTAATTTACAGTTATACCCTGCAATCTTTTGTAATTGGGACTACGTCCCTATCTCCCGCTCTAATGTGGACTTTTGTACAGTCGACAGCTCGCCGACAACTCATGTACTCATTGGAATTATAAAAGCACTCAGCATGCTCCATGTGTACCCTCGAGGAAAAATTGCATGAAAACCCTTGGCTTTCCAAAATTGTGTATATACCCCTCCTTCGGCCAAATTGACAGAGGTGTGCCTTCCATGAATCCCCTTGTCATTCCTTCGGTCCGGAAGTGTTGTCAGCTCAGTCCAGCACTCGGGTATCATTTCAAACCTAGGTCTAGGGTCTGGTAAAATTACCAAAATACCCCTGTGACCTAAAAATGGCCTCAGAGCCCTTGAAACCCTCCAGAAAGAGCCTAAGTGCCTTGGGGAGTCAGGGACCCGATCCTACTTCCATTCCAACCCAGAAATTTCATAAATGCCCCTGGCCTGGGAAAATTACCAAAATACCCCTGGGGTGGTAAAATTATCAAAATACCCTCGGGGTCCAGAAAACTTCTCTCTACTTCAAAAACGCCTACGGCTTCCGCATATTTGCGTCTTTATTCCTAAATCTTAGGGTTTTATTCAGACTTAGCCCTAACTCTATTAATGTGTTGGTGGTAAATGAGTGGTCATGGAGAGTCTCTCGAGTGAGTCTGCCCTCCGCATCAGAACCCCTGTAGAAGTCTTTTTGGACTTATTTGACAGTTAAACAAAGGTGTTCGGACGTTAGGCCGATGTAAATCAACACTGACCCCGGTCAGTGGGGAAAGGTCCAGCACTCGAACCCAAATCGTCTGATACGACGCGCATACACGGAATCACCCTCTACTCAGATGGGGGGGATGTTTCTTTTCAAAAAAAAGAACGAAAATCTACCTTTTATCTACGATAAAAGTATTTCTTAGATTTTTTCCGTGTCTCACAGACTGGCACGCCCGGTGGGACCTTTCCCGCATTTCTTCTTTCTGTCAAAGAAAGTCTCTAAAATCTTCTTCAAGGTTCTGATTGCCCCTCTTCCTCTTATAGGACGGGAAGAGGAGGGCACATCTCTCTGTTCATTTGAGAGTTCTTCGTGCATTCGCACGCCACTCCTTGTGTGCTACGCACCACCACCACCAACACAACAACAGCGATGGCAGCCGTCACCTACGGCCCCGAGATCATTGCCAACCATGCCAGGATCGGCTACCTGGCAATGCCACTTGTTTTTGGCGACTTCCCAGCGGTCGTCGGCTCGCCCTTCTTCTTGGGCGTGATACCGGTGGCTGAAGCCAGTTCAGCCATGCCTGCAACAACTGTCGGGGGCGTCAGGCCCTCGACCCCATCAACTGGCCGGGTCCGCCCGGTCAAGAAGACAGTCGCTGAGGGTGTCAGACCCTCTGCTTCATCAACTGGCCAGTTTCATTCGGCCAAGAAGACTTTTGAGGGCGTCAGGCCTTCTGCTTCAGCTGATCGGGTCCGCCCGATTAACAAGACAACTGTCGGAGGCGTCAGGCCTTCGGCTCCAGCAACTGGCCGGGTCAGTCCGGTCAACAAGACCATCACTGGGGGTGTCAGGCCCTCAACCTCAATTGCTGGTCGAGTCCGCTCGTCCAACAAACCAACTTCTGAGGGTGTCAGACCCTCAACCTCAATTGCTGGCCGGGTCTATCCGGTCAATTATCCAACTGTTAAGGGTGTCAAGCCCTTCATCCCAACAACCAGCCGAGTTTCCTTGGCTGCCATGTCAACGGCCGAAGGTGTCAGGCCTTCTGCCCCAGCTGTTGGCCGAGTCTTTTCGGTCAATCAAATCACTGCTGGCGTCGCGTCTGCTCGACGGGGGCAACGCCGCCGCCGCAACGGCGCCAAACCTACTGCGACCACCCTCAGAGGTGATGTCCCTGCTCAACGAGGGCAACGCCGCCACCGTCAGGATGACGCCATGCCTATGGCGGGTGTCACCACCGCCGCCCCTACCCAATGGGGGCAACGGCGTAGCCGCAAGGGTGCAAGACCCGAGGCGGCTGTCTCGCACTCCGGCAAGACTGTAATTGTCGGAGATATTCGCATCCGGCTCGATGGAGGCGAGCCGATCCTGCCACGGGATCGTCATGTCCCTACTATTTCTACCTCCAACTGCTTTGAGCTCCTCCGGCAAGTTCGGGGGGACGGAGCGAAGAAGAAGAAGCCTGCCGTACCGGTGGCAACTCAGGGTCCCTTACGGCGACCCAAGCCTCGAGCTCCCCGGTCTAAGACAGGGGACAACTCAGTGGAAGAGCGCCACCTCCAATTGAAGAAAATTTGGGTCACCAATGAGGAGGCTCGAATTATAAGGCGCGCGAGGGCGGAAGAGCCCTTCCGCATGTCAGAGCTTCAGCGGATGCGGAGTCCGCCAAGCACTGAGGCCTCGACGTCTGCGAGATTTACATCTCAACCCCTACGGGGACAAAAGCGTCGAGGAGCCGGCAAGAAAGTGCGACCGACCTCCCCGTGGGCTAGTTCTACACACACGGAGGAGGATCGCTCACCTCAAGCAGCCACATCCCGAGTGTCTGTCTTCGACAGACTTGGGAGGCCGCCCAAGCCAGAGCGACAACCGCCCAAGAAAAAGCGGGTGGTCCAGGTGACCGATGACACTGTCAAAGTGTTCACCTGTTACGCCACCTCCGGCGACAAACAGCCCGAGAACACCTCGGGAGAGCTTGACCAACCCATCCAATATTTGAGGAGGTCAAGGCCGGTCTCTCGGATTCTAGCGCAGACGCAGCAGACGCCGACCGCCGGTACATCTCAGCCTGAGCCGGCACGGCAAGAAGAGCGCCAAGAAGACGTCCACAGTGTTGATGGGGACAGTCGCTCCCGGCATGAAGACGAGCTGGGGGAAGAGCCACGGGCCCCCACATTGGACGAGCTTCGACGGGAAAACCAAGAGCTCAAGAACCTCTTACAGTCGCTTTTGCGCGAAAAGGAGGTTCCTTCCCCGCCTCAGGTGGCACCGGCTGGAGCGGATCAGCAGCCTTCTCCCATTCCAGCAGCAGCCAATGCCTCTGTCACCGCTGCAAGACTCCCACTGGCGGTGGACTTTGAAGTCCCGCCGCATGAAGCCAATGCGCGGTCATCTGCTACTCCTGCCGCAGAAAGCCTTATGGCGCAGAAGCAGATGATTGAGCGCATCGTGGAAGCGAAGTTCGCTCAACATGGCGAGGGTGTGGCTGCCGTTGATTTGTACAGCGTGCCATATCCCCTCCATCATCAATTCAAGAAGCTTCCACCAGATTGCCCGAAGGCCCCGAAACTCCAGAAGTTCAACGGGCAGGGCTCTCCGCATGAACACCTGGCCTATTACATGACGGCCATGGGTGAATTAGCCTTGGAAGAGGCATACTTGCTGCGGTATTTTGCCACGTCTTTGACTGGCACCGCCTTCCAATGGTATTCAAGGTTAAAGCCCAACTCAGTATCTGATTGGGCTAATATGCAGAAGAAGTTTGTCGACCGTTTCCAAATGGTCGAGCGCAAAGTCTCCTTAGCAGAGCTTTGTTCCCTTCGACAGAAGAAGGGTGAAACAGCCTTAGACTTCATCAAGTGATGGAGGGACGTCAGCATGCACTGCGATAATCCTCCGACGCCTGAAGATGCAATCACTATCTGCCACAGGGGTCTCTCGGCAGAAGTCAGTGAAAAGCTTCTGGGCTCCAATATCAGAGGCTTCGACCAGCTCAACACGGTGGTGGCGGAGATTGAGATGTTCTTCGCTGATCACCCTACACAAGCTTCTGCCAAGGGCAAATCCTCCAAAGACCGTCTGGCTAGCGGTAAGGAGGTGAATGCTGTGGACTTCTCCCCGACGAATGGAGATAAAGGGGAAGGAAAGTCCAAAAGAAAAGGCAAGAAGTCTGGTGATAAGACAAATGCATCTTCCTTAGCGGAGAACATGAAGACGCCTTATTCCTTCCGAAAGGAGCATACCAAGATGCTCTTTGATCTGTGTATGAAGGAGCAGCTCGTCACTCTGCCGGACCCGCGGAAGCCCGCGGAGGTGGATAAGACAGATGATCCAACCTATTGTGTGTATCACCGAAGGTTGGGTCACACCGTCGAGGATTGCTATGTTTTCAAGAATATAGCAGATGAGCTCATTCAAAAGGGCCTGGTAAATATGCTAGGCCATGCAGTCGATCCACCCCAGCCTCATCCCTGGAGCCGATCGAACCGGTCGGCTAACGTGGTCCATATGGTGGCGATGGCTTCAAGCTCCAATGCCTCTGAAGCCGGGCCCTCAAGTCGACAGCCCAATGGTGGCCCCAAAGCCACTCCTCCTCCATTCCCAGAATGTTTGGCGCTGCGGAGGACTATCCGGAAGATCCGAGGGGAAGTCCGACAGCTACGACGGGAACAAAGGCGCTTGCTGCAGTTCCTAGAGAGCATTGATCAGCAGTTGTCCACCTTCCCTTTTGGCCCATTTGCCAGGGGGTTAGCTCCAGCCCACATACGGGAGGCGGGTGTATCACCCACGGGTCGGGCTCCGCTCAGGGGTTGGCTCTCTGAAGAGTCCTCGGATTCATCTGAAGACGAGGAGGACTCACCCGAAGACATGGAAGCTCCACTTCAAGTCGAGCTCCCAGAGAAGTTATACTCCTTCCCTTGCGAGAAAACTCCCAATATCTTCTTCGCATGTCAGCGGGCGGGGCTGATTACCCCGTCACCCATGGAGCAGACGCCAGGCGCTGCTTTTCATCAGGGCTATTGCCCATATCATGAAGTTGTTGGCCATGTTATCCACAACTGTGAGCCATTCAAGGACCTCGCCGAAGTCTTAATCAGGCGAGGGAAGGTGGATATGGGCGAATTTCTAGTCGACCCACCGCAGCCGCATGCACGAAGGAGTCTTCACTGCTCCGTCAACGTCATTCACGCTGCAGCAGCCTTCCAGTTCCCCGAGCCGCAGGAGGAGGGAGTTAGTTCCCAGGGAGCCAGTTCCCAATCGCCCAAGTCCACACTCTGGTATCTAGGGTGGCGACCCTCTCACCAGTGTTCTTTCCCCAAGGAGGACACTGAGAAGATTTTTGACAAGCTTCTGGAGGAGGGTTGGGTGTTGACACATGACCCGCCGTCTTATTACAATGAGACGGCCAAGAGTCACCCCCGTTATTGCAAGTATCATGCAAGGGTGTCTCACCCCACTCGCAATGCCCAGAGGTTCAAGACTTCATTGAAGCCCTCATCCAGAGAGGGGTTGTCGATCATCAGGGGAATTCCATGACAAGGTTACGCCTTGCAGAGGCCGCCAGGGAGACACTCCAGCAGGCCCGGCGAGAAACTGAAGCTTTCTCCCGATTAGTCCGGCCAAGTGAGCCTACGGAAAATGATGAATTCCCATTACTCACTAAAGGCAAGGCCACGGCCACCTATAAAGAGCCTAAGGTCCAGAACCCAAGAAGCCAAGCTGCGGGAGAGAGTTCCAAGGTCCGTCCCAGGTCGAATCAGCCCGGCATCGTCCTAAGAGAGAACTCTCGGCCAGACAACAAAGGTAAAGCCAAGGCGTCATAGCCTTCAGCCAAAGCTCCTGCCAAGTCAGCAAGGCCATTAGTCGGGGAAATGACTCAACCCCTTGAGCCCGCAAAGATCCCGGCTAAGGCCTCTGTCAGCTCAGCAAGGCTGCCAATTGTAGAAAGGCCTCAGCAGCTCAAGCAAGCCAACCCACCAGACCAAACAAAGTCGGTGGAACTACAAAGCTCCCAGAGGCCCTACTGTGGACTGGCAGAGTTCCAGGAGTTGCCTCCTGAAATAATTGCTCAGGCAATCAATGCCACCTTCCAAGCTCAGCCGGAGGAGGTCAATTGGACCAAGATTGCCCCCAGAAAAAGTCGTGGCACTAAGGTTCCTAAGGAGCCAGCCCAGAGCAAGAAGTAAAATTCTGGGGGCAAGCGAGTCCCACTGCCGAAGCAAACTCCTCTCTCTTCTCAAGAGGCAACACGCCAAAAGAAGCAGGAGAAGAATCGCAGGAAGAACTTGAAGAGGAGGTTGAAGAAGCAAGTCGAGCAAGTCGCTGCTATGGAGGCTCCTAAGGAGCTAACTCCTCTACAAAGACTTCAAAAGCTCATAGATGAGCTGGAGGAGTACACTCCCCCTCATCCCACCAGGGTCGTCACTCTAGACGAATATATTCCCTGGGACAAGCTTGGGCGCAAAGCTCATCTTCTACAATGGCTCCGAGAAATGGTTCACCGTCTTGAAGAAGGTGAAGACTTCCCAATCCCGGAGGAGCTCTCCTTATTCTTCAA
Source organism: Amorphophallus konjac (assembly GCA_022559845.1). Classification (NCBI taxonomy): domain Eukaryota; kingdom Viridiplantae; phylum Streptophyta; class Magnoliopsida; order Alismatales; family Araceae; genus Amorphophallus; species Amorphophallus konjac. Next base: position 560,030,058 of record CM040121.1, on the reverse strand, counting down.
AGATGAGGAGCTCACTGTCGAGATGCTCGAGGAAATGTTGCAAGAGCTCTCTTGCAACATGGTGGCGATTCCGCCACCCGACAATATTTATTGTCCCACGGCTGATAGCGCTGGAGGCCAGGCGCCTATGGCGACATATCGGCGCCGCTCGGCGAGAAATGGCCGGGGACGTGGCCGAGGTCGTGGCCGAGGACGTGGACGTGAAGGTCCCCTTGCTCCCGATCGGGTCATAATATTCAGAGGGGAGAAACCAGGTCCTGTCCCGGAAACCCAAGTTCGGGGGATCCCTTTCATCCTCAACCCCTCAGAGGGTTCAGGCCCCATCTCAACGGCTAAGCCGGGTGGCGTCCCTTTTACAATCACATCCTCTGATGAAGAAGAGGAGTCAGCTAAGTCACCAGTGCGCGAGAAGGTGTCAGAGCAGGCCGGCCCCTCCAACAGGGTCGAGTCTACAAGCCCAGTAGGTCCTTCTAATGAAGACCAGCCTGATGAGCCTTTGCCACCTCCAGAAGAGTCTTTGGCTCCGCTATTCCAGGAAGATGCGGAAGGCCAGCAAGACGGGGAGCGTCCTCCTAAACAGGAGAAGTCTTGCCAGGTGCCGAAGGCCTTGGCGGAAATCATTCCGCCATTTGACAAGACCCGTGCCAGGGCGGATCGCAAAATCATTCATCATATGAAGCGGTTCCCAACAAATGTCACTATTTGGGAAGCCATTGCTTGGAGCAAATACCTCAGAGAGGCTCTTGTCAAGATACTTCATGATACAGAGGCATATGAAGCCCATGTTACAGAGTTGCAAGCCCAGGCATATGAAGCACTCACAGCCAACATCTCCTTCACGGACAAAGACATGTTGCTGTCTTCTCCGTGCCATAATCGTCCCTTATATATGAAGGGGACGATCAATGGGCATGACGTGAATCGCATCCTGGTGGACGCCGGAGCAGCCGTCAACATTATGCCTTTGAAGACTTTCAAGTCTCTATACTTGGCACCTTATTTGCAAAAGGTGACCGATGTCAAGATCTCGGGATTCAATCAGGGCTCCGAGGAGGCGCTTGGTCGGGTTGTTGTCAAACTAGTTTTGGGCGATTTCGTCACCCAAGCGACATTCTATATCATCAACTCCGACACATCTTACAAGATGCTGCTTGGAAGACCTTGGCTTCATGAGAATTGGGTCGTTCCTTCGACTTTGCATCAATGCATTAAATATGCCAAGGAAGGGGAGCAACATACGGTCTTCGCAGACCAGGCCCCGTTCCATCCCAATGAGTGCCATCTGGCCGATGCTTCACTATATTTTGGGAAGCCCACCTTAACAATCCCCGAGCCTTTAAAAGGTAAAGGGAAGCAAAAGGTGGACCCTGAAGTTGAAGAAGGGCAGCTCTTCACTGTCAACCAAGACATGGTAAAGCTGCACAGGCTGAGCCTCAGTGCCGCCTCCAAGCCGACCCAACTAGAAAGGCGGAGTATGGACTTTGAAGCCAACCTTATCAGCCGGGTCATTGATGGGAGTATCTCCTTACCACCCAAGTGCCTTCAGCTCTCGTCCCAACGGGACGAGTATGAGGTGGAGCAGTTGAAGACCTTTGCAGTCTCTTATCAACGGAGAAGGAGACGCAACAAGGGCAAGGAGGTCAAACCGATCATCTTTTACAAAGGTGATTTAGTCCCACCGTGTCCTCCTAAAGATGACTTCGGCTGGGATACTCCCGCCGATGTGGTGCCAGAGCCAGTTCAGGAGATGGACGATATGCCAGAGCACATTAAGGAGATGTGTAAAAAATAGCACATCCCGCAAACTTTGGACCCAACACGAGCGGCATACTTCCACTAGTTATGGAACCCTCCGCAAGTCCGCGGGCAACCTCCCTTCTCTCGCAAAGATACAAGGGGCCTTGGCTATGACCAGGAAAAGGACTTCGAGGTCCACTTTGCAGTCAACACCATAGGACTGCTACCTCTCCCTAATGGGCAAGCTGAAGCTGAGCCTAAGGTTGATGACTCTGTGAGGGAGTCCGCTGATGTGTCTACGACACCATCACCTTCATCAGGAGTCGACAATGACCACCCCTCAGAGGAAGGAGCAGCTCAGCCTGCTAACCATCAGCAAGATGAAGCAAGCCCTTCGGCTTCAAGCCACGAGCAAAAGTGCTTCGAAGAATTTGATGTCTATGAAGCCAACACTGATGACGAGGGAGACTTCGTCGACCTCCAACCAGCTCCACCGGAGCTTGAAGACGGTGGTCAAGCAACTGTGGACGAGTTGATCGAAATTAATCTTGGAAGCAAAAGTGACTATCGTCCCACCTTCATAAGTGCTCTCCTCAGTGAGGAAGAAAGGCAGTCGTATCGACAGCTTTTAGAAGAGTTCAGGGATTGTTTCGCCTGGACTTATAAAGAAATGCCCGGGCTCGACCCTTCTGTGGCTGAACAATGAGCTGGCAATACTTTCAACAGTCAAGCAAGCCCAAAGGCGTATGCGCCACGAGCTGGAGCTGAAGGTCAATGCTGAGGTTGACAAAATGCTCAATGTGGACTTCATATAGCCTTGCATGTACCCTGTATGGCTCGCTAATATAGTCCCTGTCAAGAAGAAGAACGGCCAAGTCCGAGTCTGCATCGACTTCAGGGATTTGAATAAGGCATGCCCAAAGGACGACTTCCCTGTCCCAATCACTGAGACAATGGTTGATATGACCACTGGTCACGAAGCCTTATCTTTTATGGACGGGTCGTCGAGTTATAATCAAATCCGCATGGCCGTCAAAGACAAAGGCCATACGGCTTTCCGATCTCCTAAGGGGATCTTCAACTATAAAAGGATGCCGTTCGGTCTGAAGAATGCCGGCGCAACCTATCAAAGGGCAATGACCAAGATTTTCGACGAGATGCTACATGACCTTGTCGAATGCTATGTTGATGATCTGGTCGTCAAGACAAAGAAGCGGGAGGGTCACTTAGTTGACCTGCGTCGAGTCTTTGAAAGGCTTCGACAATTTCAACTCAAGATGAACCCGATGAAGTGTGCCTTCGGCGTCTCCAGCGGCAAGTTCCTCGGCTTCATTGTCAGGTATCGAGGCATAGAAATTGACCCTGACAAAATCAAGGCTATAAGAGGACTACCTCCGCCCAAGAATTTGACAGAGCTCAGATCTCTTCAGGGGAGACTTGCCTATATTAGGCGGTTTATTTCAAACCTCTCAGGAAGATGCCTACCTTTCGGCATACTGATGAAGAAAGGAGCACCCTTCATATGGGACGAAGACTGTCAGAAGGCCTTCGAACAAATCAAGGAGTATCTGTTGACTCCTCCAGTCTTAGGGGCACCCGTCAGAGGGAAACCCCTTATCTTATATATTGCTGCTATGGATGCCTCTTTGGGGGCTCTGCTAGCCCATGTCAATGATGAGGGCAAAGAACAGCCGCTTTACTACCTCAGTCGAAAACTGATCGGGCCTGAGCATCGGTACGCTCCCATGGAAAAGATGTGCCTAGCTTTGGTGTTTGCTGTCAAGAAGCTAAGGCACTATCTTCTAGCCCACCGAGTGGAGCTCATCTCAAAATGTGACCCACTCAAATTTCTGCTCAGCCAGCCTGTCCTCTCGGGTAGGCTTGGTAAATGGGCACTTATCCTCATGGAATTTGATATCACCTTCGTCCCACGTAAGGCGATTAAGGGACAAGGGATGGCGGAGTTTTTAGCTACACACCCTGTGCCAGAAGATTCGCCACTCAACTTCGAGTTGCTCGACGAAGAGGTGTTAGTGCCTTCTCAAGAAATCGGGGAGTCTTCTGAAAAAGTCCCACCACAGATGGAGTCGGGTGTCCTCACCCTCGACCTCCCACATTGGGAGTTATATTTTGATGGTGCCTCTCGGACAATCAAAAGGGCCGGTGGCCTTACAGACTATGTCTCAGGCGCGGGGGTAGTCTTTGTATCTCCACAAGGCGGCATCCTCCACAACTCTTGCGCTCTCATGAAGTCGCTGACTAATAATGAGGCAGAGTATGAAGCACTAATTATTGGGCTTCAACTGACACTGGAGATAGATATCAAATGCATCAAAGTGTACGGGGATTCTCAGCTCGTCATCCGACAAGTACTGGGCGTCTATGATGTCCGTAAAAAGGAGCTCGTCCCCTACCATGCAGCCGTCATGAGGCTCAAGGAAAAATTTTATCTATTGAAATAGGCCATGTCCCCAGAGGCAGCAACTCCCAGGCTGATGCTCTTGCAAAGTTGGCAGCAGCCCTAAAACTCCCGCCTGAGGGAGAATTGAATATTACAGTCAGACACCGAAGGCTCATGCCAAGTGTGCTCGACGAAGAATCCGACCTCACTGTTTACGAAGTCGACAACATTCAAGAGGACAATGCTCCTGAAGAAGAAGATTAGCGCGAGCCAATTATAAAAATAAAGAACGGCTGGCTCCCTCCTGATCGGGCTCAGAGGGTGCAACTGCTACGCAGGGCGACATCCTACCAGCTGATTGACAGTCTGCTCTTTAGGCTTGTCCATGGAAAAGACCGATCGGTCCTCCTGCGGTGCCTTTCGTCCAAGGAAGCGAAGACCGTCATGCACGAGGTTCATTCCGGATTGTGCGGAGCTCACCAGGCAGGAGCCAAGATGAAGAATAGCATCAAGCTCAAAGGGTTCTACTGGCCCACCATGTACGAAGATTGCAATCAATACGCTCGTACATGCCATCAATGCCAAGCATTTGGCCCAGTCCCTCGGCGGCCACCTAACCCGCTCCATCCAACAGCGCCTACTTGGCCATTTCCAGAGTGGGGTATGAATATTGTGGGACCATTCCCACCATCGTCCCAGGGGCACAAGTTCATACTCGCTGCCACTGATTACTTCTCCAGGTGGGCGGAAGCCATTCCGCTACGGGAAGTTACAGGGGAGATAGTTGCTCGTTTTGTGCGGCACTACATTATATACAGATTCGGCACCCCAGTCGGATTATATCCGATAATGGCACGCCGTTCAAGAACAAGACTATTTATGCTCTGACGGCCAAGTTCCATATTGACTGGAGGACGTCATCAATATACAATCCCCAAGCCAACGGGTTGGCCGAGGCCTTCAACAAAACCCTCTGCAAGCTGCTGTCCAAGATAGTAGGTGGCCGCAAACGGGATTGGGGCGAGAAGGTCCACGAAGCCCTATGGGCCTACCGGACTATTTACAAAACCCCTACGGGATGTTCCCATTTCTCTCTGGTCTACGGAGCTGAAGCAGTGATCCCTGTGGAGATCGAGCTAGCATCTTACCGTGTTGCTGTGCACACCGGATTGCCAGGTCAAGACCAATCTGAAATTGAAAGAAGGCTCGAGGAATTGTCCAACTTGGAAGGTCAAAGACTCAAAGCCTATAAACACTTACAAGTGTATCAAACCCGCATGACACGTGCCTATGATAAGCTAGTCAAGCAACGGGCGTTCAAGAAAGGCGACCTCATCATGGTCAAAGAAAAGGAGGTTCTCGCGGGAAGATCCAGCGGCAAACTCCAGCCTAATTGGCGTGGGCCTTACGTCATTCAGAAGGTCTACGAAGGAGGGGCCTATACGGTCCTTGACCACAAGGGAGACAATCCCTTCCCTCCTCTCAACGGCAAGCATATGAAGCTCTACCACGCGCCACCACAAGAGTTTCTGCAGCAGTCCTCACAGGACAATACCTCTCCTAAGTGAAGGTTCAAAAAAAAAAAACAAAAAAAACAAAAAAAAGGGTTTAAAAATACTGATACCCCGGCGGACTCAGTCAGCCTTCAACGGTTGGCTGAGGGTAAAAAGGCCATAGACCCGGTCGAGGTGAAAACCCGAAAGGGCACCTCGGGCAAAAATGGGCAACCCCTCGGTGTGAAAACCCAAAAGGGCGCACCGGAAAAAGCTAAAGGGGGCCAGCCTCGGCGAAAACCCGAAAGGGCGGTGAGGTTGGTAATGTGAAAAAAAAAATCCTCTCTCTGTCCATTCTATGGGTGGCTCTAAGTCAATGACTCCACCCCATCTCGACCAAAACATCGTATTGATGTCAGGGCTACACCTTACATGTCATCCTATGACACCTAGTCCCACTGGCATTCTGACGGTGTCATACTTTGTCCCATCGGACTCGGCCTATGCATACCTCTTTCGGGCTGCCGGCCCATTCCGCCTATCGGCTTCCGGGTTCAGCTCACGTGTCTCTTCTGAGCAGTTAAACCCGCTTACTCTCTTGTCCCACTGGGACTGGCCTTAGTATGCTCACTCGGGCTGCCAACTTTTCATGCCTTTCGGCTCCTTTTTCATTCTAGGGAATGGCCTATGTATGCTCTCTCGGGCTGCCAACCCTTCATGCCTTTCGGCTCCTTTTTCATTCTAGAGAATGGCCTCAGTATGCTCTCTCGGGCTGTCAACCCTTCATGCCTTTTGGCTCACTTTCCTTTCTGGGATTGGCCTCAGTATGCTCTCTCGGGCTGCCAACCCATCATGCCTTTTGGCTCACTTTCCTTCCTGGGATTGGCCTCAGTATGCTCTCTCGGGCTGCCAACCCATCACGCCTTTTGGCTCACTTTCCCTTTTGGGATTGGTCTCAGTATGCTCTCTCGGGCTACCAATCCATCGTGTCTTCTGGCACATGTCCCACCGGGTCTGGCCTCAGCATGTCCTCTCGGGCTGCCAACCCACCTACTCGCCTATCGGCTTTCGGGTTTGACTTTCACGTCCCACTAGGGTGGTCAAACCTATCTTTGTCCCATCGGGAATGGCCTCAGTATGCTCTCTCGGGCTGCCAACCTATCTCGCCTATCGGCTCTCGGATTTGACTCTCACGTCCCACTAGGGCTGTCAAGTCCACCCTTTTTCTTCTTTTGGGTCTGGCCTCTGCATGCCCCTTTCGGGCTGTCAACCCATCTCGCCTTTTGGCTTTAGACTTGACTCATATATCCCACCGGGATCGTCAAGTTTATTCCTTTGTCCCCACGGGTCTGGCCTCAGCATGCTTTCCCAGGCTGCCAACCCTATTTGCCTATCGGCTCGCGGATTTGACTTATACGTCCCACTCGGGCTGTCAAATCCCCTCCTTTCATCGCTTCGGGTCTGGCCTGTGTATACTCTCTCGGGCTGACAACCCATCCCGCCTATCGGCCTCCAGGTTTAACCCTCATGTCCCTTTCAGACTGTTAAACCAACTCTTTTGCTGTTCCAATCGGGCTTGGCATATACACACCCTTTTCGGGTTGCTAACTCGGTCAACCTTCGGTTTTGGATTTGGCTAATTACGTCCCACTAGAACAGTCGAATCCACCCATCTTGTCACATCGGGCTTGGCCTCAGTATGCTCTCTCGGGCTGCCAACCCACTACACCTTTTGGTCTCACCGGGTTCGGTCTCAGTATGCTCTCTCGGGCTGCCAACCCATTATGCTTTTCGGCTCGTTTCTGTCCTCTTGGGTTCGGTCTCAGTACGCCCTCTCAGGCTACCAACCCGTTTCGCCTTTCGGGTCACAGATTTGATTTATTCGTCCTACCCGGACAATCAAATCTACCCACTTGTCCCATCTTTGCGGCACACACGTCCCTACGGGAGTGCCACCTTTTCCTCGCCTTTGGCATTATAGGTTTAAAAAAAATGGGGTTAAAAATATTGAGACCCCAGCGGACTTGGTTGTTTCTGTTAGAAGAGCAATCAAGGGCAAAAAGACTTTAACCCGGCTAAGGTGAAAATCCGAAAGGGCGTCTTAGGTAAAAATGGGTACCCCTCAGTGTGAAAACCCGAAAGGGCGCACTGAAAAAAGCTAAAGGGGGCCAGTCCTGGCGAAAACCCGAAAGGGCGGTAGGGCTGGTAAAGAAAAAAAAGAGAGAAAAGGCTTATCAAGCATCATACTCGCTCCTCCTCAGCTCAGCAAGGTGAATCTCACTCTAAAGAACTTCCTCCTAGAGCCCCTCAAGCCTACGGCGAAGAGTCTACATCGGCACGCGCAAGACTGCGCTCCTTCTCGGTCCCCCGGACCTCTCACAAAAGCCCCTCCACTCTGTGGGAGGCCATCTGCTCGCGCTCATAAGTGGCCTTGATCCTCCTGCTCCTCCACTCCTAAATAGCGCGAAGGTGGGCGAACTCCTCCCATAAAGACGCAAGCTCAGTCATCCAGGCGTCCTGAGGGAGATCAAATACATGCATCTGGCAATGCTACACCAAGTTGAGGACCATTCGGCCACTCCATCCCAAGGGCCATGAAACTCTAAAGCAGCTTTGAAGCCTCACTAGCTGAAGCTAAAACAAAGAAAGGAGTTGCCTTAGCCCGTGTACGGCCGACATCTACCCAGACCAACATGCCCTAAGGGCTGGTCTACATCCACCTTGGCTATCACAAGTCAGCAGTTAGTCTGCTTTAACATTCGGCGACATACCTCAGCGGTCAACCGACACATCGGCATGTTCGGCTACACACCTCAGTGGTCAGCCGACACATCTTCAATGATACCTCAGCGGTCAGCCGACACATCAACATGTTCGGCTACACCTCAGATGTTAGCCCACACATCTTCGGTGACATACCTCAGCGGTCAGCCGGCACAATGACTTTTGGCCAAACGCACCCCCAAGGGTCGGCCAGTGTCAGTCTCTAGCTATCACAGCTCAACAGTCAATCAACGACGACTCAGATGGATGCGCATCTTCGAGATAGGCCTACATCAAATTCGGGCTAACAAATCTCTCAGAAGTAGGCCCCCATCAACTTCGGGCTAATAAGTCTCTCAGAAGCAAGCCCCCATCAACTCTAGGCCAACAAGTCTCTCAGAAGCAGGCCTACATCAACTCGGGCCAACAAGTCTCTCAGAAGCAAGCCCCCATCAACTCTAGGCCAACAAGTCTCTCAGAAGCAGGCCTACGTCAACTCCGGGACAACAAGCCTCTCCGAGGCAAGCCAGCATCAACCCTCAACTTTCTGGAAAAGCAACGAAGCAGTAAGGTGCTGCTCTACAGAGGGCACGGACCGTCCGCCTCTGCCTCCGGCCTCGACGAACGTTCCGTGGGGGGCATTTGTTGCACCCGTAATTTTCTCGAAATACTTCGAGAATTTCATTCCGAAACAACCGACGGAAAAGATACGGTGTAGCGCCGATGTCGTCGGACCGCGGAGTACCTCCGTGATTTAGGGTATATTGACCCGATCATATTATCACAAGTGGCATCGCGGCAATGGAAGTTAAGAGAAAGACATGCATGCACGCCTGTCAAAGCGGCCGAGCAAGTGTATCACACGGCACGGACGGGCGCGAAGATTCCTCCCCACACAGCGCCACCACGGCTTCTTCTCAACTCAGGTTGACAAAAACGGAGCAAAACGGCGCGAAGAGGGGCCAAAACGTGTGCCCGAGGGTCAAACGACCCCTCCCGAGCGCAAGAGAGGGCCGCGGCCACCCACCGGGGTCGGCGGGGGTCGCACGACCCCGCCAGTTTCCCAGCGGGGTCGCGCGACCCCGCTGCCTACCAGCGGGGCCGCGCGACCCCGCCAGGGGGCTTCCGGGGGCCGCGCGACCCCGCCAGGAGCCTCCGGGGTCGCGCAACCTCTCTCTCTCTCTCTCTTCGGTTCCCGTGTTTCAAAAAAAAAAGAGAAGGAAAAAAGGAGGAGAGGGGTCATTTGACCCCTCTGGTAGCCAGAGGGGTCAAAAGAGCTTTTTGCCTATCTAGCGGGGTCATTTAACCCTTTTTGGCATCCAGAGGGGTCAAAATGGCTTTTTGCCACCCCACCTTGACAGAATCGGGACAAATTCGTTCATTTGACCCCTCTGGGCCCTCCCTCCCTCCCGCCTTCTATAAATAGACCCTAAGGGTCCAAGTGGAGAAGAGAGAGACGAGAGGCTAGAAGGTACGAAGCACTTCTCGCACTCGGAGCATTTGGAGTTTGTTCGTTTGTTTCGGCCCGTGTGGGGTAAGTCCCCGGGTCTTGTATTTATGCCCCTACGGGGTATATTTACATTTACGCCCCTTAGCGGGCCATGTTTGTAATTATGCCCCTCAATAGGCCATATTTTGTAAGTCTTTACGTCTCGGGACGACTAAGTCAGGTGGTTCCGTCCTTACAATGGCGGAATTGCAAAAACGTCCTCCCCGGGATCGTAAAAGACCAAAGTCCTGTAATTTGCAGTTATACCCTGCAATCTTTTGTAATTGGGACTACGTCCCTATCTCCCGCTCTAATGCGGACTTTTGTACAGTCGACAGCTCGCCGACAACTCATGTACTCATTGGAATTATAAAAGCACTCAGCATGCTCCATGTGTACCCTTGAGGAAAAATTGCATGAAAACCCTTGGCTTTCCAAAATTGTGTATATACCCCTCCTTCGGCCAAATTGACAGAGGTGTGCCTTCCATGAAGCCCCTTGTCATTCCTTCGGTCCGGAAGTGTTGTCAGCTCAGTCCAGCACTCGGGTATCATTTCAAACCTAGGTCTAGGGTCTGGTAAAATTACCAAAATATCCCTGTGACCTAAAAATGGCCTCAGAGCCCTTGAAACCCTCCAGAAAGAGCCTAAGTGCCTTGGGGAGTCGGGACCCGATCCTACTTCCATTCCAGCCCAGAAATTTCATAAATGCCCCTGGCCTGGGAAAATTACCAAAATACCCCTGGGGTGGTAAAATTACCAAAATACCCTCGGGGTCCAGAAAACTTCTCTCTACTTCAAAAACGTCTACGGCTTCCGCATATTTGCGTCTTTATTCCTAAATCTTAGGGTTTTGTTCAGACTTAGCCCTAACTCTATTAATGTGTTGGTGGTAAATGAGTGGTCATGGAGAGTCTCTCGAGTGAGTCTGCCCTCCGCATCAGAACCCCTGTAGAAGTCTTTTGGGACTTATTTGACAGTTAAACAAAGGTATTCGGACGTTAGGCCGATGTAATCAACACTGACCCCGGTCAGTGGGGAAAGGTCCAGCACTCGAACCCAAATCGTCTGATACGACGCGCATACACGGAATCACCCTCTACTCAGATGGGGGGGATGTTTCTTTTCAAAAAAAGAACGAAAATCTACCTTTTATCTATGATAAAAGTATTTCTTAGATTTTTTCCGTGTCTCACAGAGGGTCACTTAACAAGTTATTATATTTCTCTAAGATGATAGAGCCAGTTATCTAAGGTATATAACTACTAGGGTGGCATTTGACATTGTAATATGTATCACATGAAAGATTTTTTAAGTAGGTTCCATTTGGAAACTTTCCCACTTCATCAATCTATGTATCATTAATTCATAGATAACATCATGAACTAAAGAAACCTTGGTAACACACACACACCCAGAGAGAGGTAACTACTTATGACCAGACATCTGGTTTCATTGTTTGAACAACAAAATTCATGTTATTTCTCCAAAGTGTCCTTGGTACTTCCAAGGGTAAAATGTGTTAATTCAAGTATGACCTTGTGTGTGCATTGCACTTGTGTCGACTGAACAGAAGACATACGACTACAATTTAGAAGCCACATGGTTCCTCAAAAGTCTCCTAAGTATCTTTCCGGCTGGTGACCTTGGGAGGGTGTCCACAAACACCACTTTCCTCACCTTCTTGTAAGGTGCCACCTGCAGTTTCAAGAAAAAGGTTTCTTGTCACAAGTGGTGGTCTAATAGCATATATTTTTGCCAGGTAATTTTCTTGAATGAAATAAAAGTTGTCTGAATAGGTTTCAAAACGTGTAGACTCGGTAAAGAGAACAAATTTAAATTACACTTGAAAGGATATGCATATAATACACTTGTTTGTCTCACTGAAGCCTTGCTTTCTCCAGTTGAATAATGTATAGAATAGAATCATGATCCGAGAACCTTAAAACAGAATTTATTCAAGCCATTTTTGTAATACCTGATTGGCCAAATGGTCAATTACTTGAGCAGAAGAGAGCTTGCTTCTGGGCCTTCTGACCACAAATGCCACTGGTATCTCTCCTGCTTCTTCATCTGGGATGCTAGGAACAACAGAGCGAGTACCAAGATTAATTGCCAAGTAATAGAGATGATTGCCAGACTGAGGCGTCACTCTTCTCTGTGGAGCAGGATTACAAATTAGGGAAAATTATCTCTATACATCTGAAATCTTTCAAAATTATCTTTGTACCCCATCTTTCTCGTATTTAATATAATACCTTTGAAATCTTTAAGACGGAGTCATTGTGCCCCTGTCGTGACAGAGCTGTTACCCTCATTAACTGAAAGTGGGTTAGGGAGGTGGAAATCTATGCCCTATCTCTGGTTAAATCAAACTCTCTCTCTCTCTCTCTCTCTCTCTCTCTCTCTCTCTCTCTGTGTGTGTGTGTGTGTGTGTGTGTGTGTGTGTGTGTGCACCCACCGGGGGTGCCGGCGCCGGAGGGGGAGACCCCCTCCAGCGCCCTCCCCCTCACCGGTGCCGGAGAGGACAGTCTCTCTCTCTCTCTCTCTGTGTGCACCCGCCAAGGGTGCCGGTGCTGGAGCGGGGGCCCCTCCAATGCCCCCCCCCCTCGCCAGTGCCGGAGAGGACAGCCGTTGGCCATTCTTTCTCTCTCTCTATACCTTTTCAATAAAAATGGGGGAAAAATGGTAAAACTAACATGGGTGAGTTAACGCAGTTTGCAAGAGATTTAAACCCGGGGGTACAGCGACTCTGGTTAAGAGATTTGAGGGGTATTACAGTAAATATGATAAAGGTAAAAGTATAGGAGTAATTTCAAAAGATTTCAGAGGTATAGGGATAATTTTCTCTACAAATTATAGCAACTCACGAGGTCACCGCAACATCAAGGATGTCGGGATGTGAAATCAGTACAGCTTCTAAATCGGCAGGTGCAATCTGCATGAGGATTATTCTTATCAGATAATTCATGTTATTTTCTGTTTTCTTCTTCAATTACCACCTTTTTCTAGAAACCACTTCTAAATCAGCAGGCACAATCTGCGTAAGCATCATGGTCATCGGACAATTCATGTTAGATTATGTTTTTTCTTCCATTACAACCTTTTCTAGAAATAATATCCTTTGGACTAAATATTGCAGGTGTAAGCAAAGCCTTACCTGAAAGATAAGAACTGAAAAAGAGAGACCAGAATGTGGGTTCATCTTTGCTATGGTCTGGCAGTATGTTCGATTAAATTTCATAAAGTTACTTAGATCCTAGGAAGCATAATCTATTCACCAGAATGAACTAAACGTGAGTCCTAAAATGTGACAAGAAATTGCTTTAGCACTTCATTCTACCTGGTATCCTTTGTACTTGATAGTATCTTTGAGACGGTCCACTATAAACAGATACCCATCCTCATCGAAGTGTGCAATGTCTCCTGTCCTTAACCAGCCATCTCTATCAATTGCCAATTTTGTTGCACTCTCATTGTTCAGATACCCTGCAAAAATTACCATCTATTTCGTATCTGACACAAAAGGTTATACATTGTTTATGCATTCAAATAGAATAATGAACAGGTAAGAGCAGTTGAATCAAGATACTGCAAATTAAACCTTCAGCTTCGTCAATAAAGGCATACAAAAGAAAAGTACCTGAAGTCAAAGAAATGTTTGTTTTATCATTAAGAGAAATGTCAGTGTGCCCTCACCTCCAACCGCTGTGGAATTTTTACTAAAGGAAAACAAATCTTTAAAATTTTCACCAAGCTTCTGATCATTAATATGATATAAAGTTCTATAACCATGTGGTATGTTCAGTAACAATACTGTGACAATTGCTAGTCGAGTTAAACTAGGCTCTTGGTGGTAACAAACAAATGATCCCTAGAGGTTATATTGATAACTTATTTTGAATATTAAATAGCTATGGCCATTCATTTCAGTAAGTTCTTGTGTTCTGCGCATGTTCACGAGGATTCTTGGCATAAGAAGGCAATTCCTTTGTTCATGTATACCGACATTTTGGACAACAGGGTCTTGTTGGACACATTTATTACATCTTCTAGCTAGAGCAAGGACCTCCAAATTAATGGCAGGAGTCCTAAAATCTTTCTCTAAATTTCTTCTGATTTCTGATAAAAACTTTTATTTGGTGGTACTAGCTACCTTGTTGAAAGGCGCGGTACGGTCACGAAAAGGAGGACCATTCAATCAGTCATGCTGATGTGTAAGGGATCTAATATGATCATTTGATAGTTAAATTAACAAAAACATGAATGTTTTGCATTATGATCTTTTAAAATATAGTTAGCACTCAACAGTTTAGTTTCATCTTCAAAGGCACAAAACTAAGATCTAGCCATATAACAGGCAGCTGCAAAAGTATTGTTTGGAAGGAAGGGAAAGGATCCCACATAGCATTATTTGATTCATGCACTGTACATGTTTTCTTAGCGTAAAAGAAGACAAAGCAGTTTCAGAACCTGCATCATTCTTAGAAGTTAGCACCAAATAATGCCTTCATCCAACAAGACTTTAAATCTTGGATTGGATGAGATCTTTTTTCTCCTATGACAGCTTGGAATTTCTGAAGTTATTTGCAGCCTACATCATATGCATACACCAAAGCAAACCAATTTTGTTATTGGTCACACTGTACCCTCAATCTTACAACCAGAACTCTACCTTGGGAGTAATATCTCCAGTATGAAACATGCCAACATTTGTTAAATAGGTGTCTTAAACAATTCAACCGGACAAATAGAATGATTTGCCCTACCTGCATTTAGTTACTGATAATATAATCATTGTCAAGTGACATCTCACAGTTCTTGTGATGGAAGCTCTCCGGACACATCTAAAGCTTTAGGGTAATGTAACATTCTGGAAGCATAAATATTATGAAGGGATTTAGTTCTACAAGTCCACATATTTTCTCCAGAAGAAAACATAATCCTTGTTTCTTAGATATAAAAGGAAGTTCCCAGGGAGAACCTGTTGAAGAGGCCTGCATATTCTCATTTACAATGATCAAGTATTACTCGAAGGGTTAACCACATGCTGCTACAAATCGATTCTGGTGCCTTTATAAGAACCTGTGCTTTATATTTCAACTCGAAAGAGATTGGAGAATGAGAAAGAGTTAGAGAACATGGTACATTATTATTGATATCTTAAATGTAGTATTATAATATTTATAGTGCTAGATTTTTAAGTAGTATGACTGCCAGTTTGAACACCACTTATCAATATTCATGTGAGTTATCAAAATATCATCTTACCTTTCATGATGGCAGGTCCCCTTAGCCACAGTTCACCACTACTGCCAAAAGGCACACACGACCCACTTTGCCAATCCACCACTTTTGCCTGCATGTTTGGAGCTACAAGTCCCACCGATGTATATCTCTTCATTTTTTCAGTATTAAGGCCAGCAGCTCCTACTGCAGTTGTCTCTGTCATGCCATAACCCTGATTAAACAATTTTGAGGAGAAAAGTTTAGAAATGGAAAACAAGATTTACAGGCCTTACGGGCCATATGATGTACATAACTGAATAGGTTCATATTTTAACCTATAAATGAAAGTCCTCACAAACACTGTAAGCACACAAAAATGAAGTAGCGCTAGAGAACACTAAAATCATAGCATGGACAGAAGGTAATATCAGACATAACAAACCACCTTTAATAGGGTTAGAACATTGCAAAATTGGATATGGGTACATAGATCATCGAATGACAGTATTGACATGGCAGAGTAGCATCTAATCACATTAGATTAGAATGATTATTGGGAAAAAGAAACAGCAGAAAGCAACAAAGAGAATTTAGACAAGAACTAAAGAGCAAGTATATTGTCTTATATAACCACCTGAAGGAAGTCAATGTGAGGGAATCTATTCAGGAACGCCTCTATTTTCTTCTCACTCAAAGGTGCTGCCCCACAAAAGACCTGCTTGAGTGAGCTCAGACAAGAGGCACCATTGCCTCTTGCTCTGGTAAGAGCAACCAGAATCGGTGGCACGCAATGTAGATGAGTAACCTTGTATCTATCTATGACTCTAACAGCATCCTCCACATCGAACTTGCGCATCACCACCACCACTGAGCCCAAGCTCAAGAGCCCTACCGCGAAGAGCGACAATCCAAAGATGTGAAACATCGGTAGAGCAGCCAGATATACGTTCTCCCAGGGAGCATCTGTTTCAAGCGAAACACACAGCCGGACGAAGAGCTCCACCATGGCGATCAAGTTCGCATGGGTGATGACAGCACCTTTGCTGGCACCCGTGGTGCCCGAGGAGTACATCAGCGCCGCCGCGTCCTCTTGCCGGATTACAGGTCTCGACCCATCACGGCGATCAAAGAAAATAATCCGCCCAAATTCGGAATCTTCCCAAAAACCAGATTCCAATTCCTCGGGGACCTCGACAACCCTAATTCCCAGCTTCTTAAATTTCTTCACGTTCTTCGGGTTGGTGAAGGCAAGGACCGCGCCGCAGTCTCCCACCTGCTTCCTTATCTCCTCGGGGCTGCTGAGAGCGTTCATGGTGGTGGCGACGGCTCCGGCGGAGAGGACCCCGAGGAAGATGACGGGGAAGAAGACGGTGTTCGGCAGCAGGATGAAGACCACATCTTTGCTGGTAATCCCCATCCAACGGAGCCCGGCGGCCGTCGAACCCACCATTTCCCGCAGCTTTGGATACGATATGGAGAAACCCGACTGGGAGTCCACCAGGGCGGTGGTGCCCCTGTGGGGGCGGGAGAGTACGACGGAGGGGAGATCCAGAAAGGGGTCCGAGGGGAGGTCCACGGGCTTGTGCCTGCTGCTGTAGATCCCTGTCTCCGGGCAGAACCATGGAGGGGTCTCCATTGCTGCGGCGGCGGCGCAGTTGCTCGGCGTGTGCCCTGCCATAGCAAGGAGACTGGAGAGAGAGAGAGACGTTGCGGTGGCGCGAGTTTCGGGGATTTAAACCGCCGAAGAATCTAGCTAGCGTTTGGAAAGGTTCCTGATTTATAGATTTTTTTGGGATAAAATTCGATCTTTTTTCTAATTAATATCAATGTATACATACATATTATATATATATATAAACATAACTTGTGGGAGTTGGTGAGCTGTGTTGAGAATCTCACTTGTTAGTTGTTAACAACTTATCATTCAAAATATCAGGAGGGATCTTTTAATTTCTAAGGTTCTTTTGCAAATATACTCATGTTAAATTTTTATTTGAATGAAAATCTATCCTGCACTAACATTTGCTAGTATGTTAAACAGAAATATGATCATGCAGAATCCTAGTATATACTATAATCGTCTGCCACTGAAGGGTACTATATGATGGCACATGTTGAGTTTCTTTTAATTTTATTTTGACGATTATAACATTAATTCATTTTGTGATCTAACTTGATTGTTAAGCATATCTAAAAGTTGTTGCTTGTAGATTCTAAATTACTATCTTGATGAAATCCTTAGATCTCAATAAATGGCACATAATGTTTGGAGTCGATTTGAAATCGCGCCATACATCAAAACCCGAGATATGTGATGTTGTTTCTAAAATAGAATTTCCTTGTGTAGTGTGATCTACGTCGTGGAAGATGGCTAAGAGAATATTTTTAGGAGTTTGTTTCCTCCGTTAACAATAACTAAATCAAAGGAGATCAAGTTGGTTAAAATAGAGGATCGACCGCTGCTTGATAAAATAGGAAAAGAGACCGGATCGAATAAAAAAAGGGGGAGCAACTAACAGAAAAAGGAGAGCCCAGCATTTTCTCAAAGGGAGGTGGATGTAGAAAAAAAAAGGACCCTACGTGATTCTCTTCCAAAAAAGGTGGTCATAGAAAAGTAAATAGTCTCTACATTCTTCCAAATATAGAATATTATTGCTTGGGCCAAACATCCGAAAAGATGTGTAACAGGTGAAATAAGACTATAACAAGCAAAAAAAAATGTGGTGTGATGCTCTTCCAAAAAATGTGGCCGTAGAAAAGTAAATAGGCCCCTACTGTCACGCCCCGAACAAGGCGGAATTATCAAAGCGTGAACAGTTATACGGGCAGGTAGATCAAAAGACTCAGATGATGAGTATGAACAACAAATGGATAAAATCACATCTTTATTTCATAATCTGACATTTCTAACAAATATCCTTCAAGGACTTACAATACTATTCAAACTCGATACATTCATTTATGAAAAGAAATTTATTAAAAATTATCATTACTCTCATCACTCCAGCCTATTCCCGTCATCTTCAGGATTTCCTGAAAATTAACAACAATATACAGGGTGAGCTAAAAGCTCAGTATGACTTATATCTCTTTACCATGTCACTTTAAGTAATTAGCATTTTGGATCATCTATATGCTCTCGAATAAAATAAGTAATAAAATAAATAACAATTAGAGAACAAGATCAGGAGTCAAGAATTTTAAGAGTAGATATTGTAGAACTCAAGTGTAAACATGAAGATCAATAACAAGTATAGAATTGTAAATATGGCCATGTAACAAAGATATTAACCATTCTGGTCAAACATGTCATGTATAGGAAGTTAAGCATGTAACAAGTCAAGCATGTAATAAGTGAATTGCATAGTTCAATCTTACATGTCAATTGGTGCAATGTCACACCTGATCATTCAACTCTCTCGGACACAAGTACTTTCAGGCTTTACTCATCTAGGACTAGATCAGGGCCCCTATGTTTGCCAGGCATTGAGTATCAGGTGGACCAAAGTCCCATGTAATTTTCAGAACAATTCATTTATAATTATGGCCAATTTGATTTTCAAGAAAAGCTTAAGAAGCGTAGTATAGCGCATAACTAGTCATTTAATTATGGAGGACTCTTGAGGTGGCCCCTACAGGCTCAAGAGGTGGCTCCCATTATATAGCACTTTACGTCATTCCGGCCTCAAGAGGTGGCTCCCATAACGTAGCACTTTACCCTGCATGGCACTTAGCTCCTACACTCCCAAATGGTAGTTTATGGCTAAAGTACATATCTAATAAAATTTTCATTTCCAAAGACATGTAGTATGAAGAAAAGGCATCTAGTATGAAGAATGAATGAAGTTTATAAGAGAAGTTCGATGATGATTTAAGGCATCATGTTTAACAACATTAAGGCAATAAAGAGGATGAATTGCCGGTCAAGACGCGATCAACTCTCGCGGAAAATCTTGTAAAGTTTAGATCAAGTGTTTCTCAGTCGGGTAATTAGTAAAAAACCAAAGAAAACGCGGCCAGGTAAGAGGTGGGACAGTGGGAGGCTCCCCTCGTATTCACGAGATCCTAATTAAGTAACCACTTATCCATTTAAAACGTTTGCCCGTGGACCTCTAGCCTTAAACACCGATCTTTCTTAGTAAACTTGTTAGCTACACGATTTTTCGGAGACACAAAAATACGTAAATCGAACGGAAATCATTCTTGTATATTCTAACATGTTCATTTGTGAAAGAATTTCAATGAAGGAAAAGACATTAAAAAAAGATGTCAAGCTTCCAATTGCATAATATGTTCATGTATGAAGAAAATTTGAAAGAAGATGTCGAGCTTTCAGATAGAGCTTAGATCAAATAGACAGGGTCAATCGTGTATAGAAATTCTACGGAAATTAGAGCATAGTTATTTGAACAATTAACGATAGCTTTACGAGTTTATTTACCTAATCATTTCTTTGTTAATAGTATTCTTAAGGCAAGAACATGATTTTAAAATTCAAAATTTAAGTTTTGAAATAACGCACATAAACGAGGTAAATCGAGCGTAGTTACCGTATTCAAATCATGGTCTATATGCGATTCACGTTATTGAAACTCATTATGATAATGAAAACTCTCATTTTTGAACTTTAAATCTTAAAATAAGTCATAAATACATGATCATGAAAAATTTACGTAGAATCAAAATACTCATGCAAAGCAACATATATGGAGATCTAATTAAGTTTTCGCCTGAGAGAAAACCTACCTCGTTGAAGATCAAATAAGAAGAAATTTAAGAACGAAGAACGTTTTCGAACACTCCTCTAACTTCGAGCTTTCTCCCTCTCTCAAACTAGCAATTTCTCCCAATAGATTTGTACTTTGAGTAGCAAGAGCCCAACCCTATTTATAGGCCAAAATCTCCCACCTAATTTTCCTATTCCACCAACCTTGTTACTATTACACCAACTTTGTTACTATTACACCAACCTTGTTACTATTACACCAACTTTGTTCCAACATGTGAATGACATAATCAATGACATCATTTATTCAATGATGTAAGAATGACCTCATCCATTAATTAGGATTAGATTAGAGCTAATAATTCTCTCTTAAATCGGATGATATAGTACTGCTACAGTACCGACGTCTTCGCCTTCTCAGAATCGTGCCGTGAATCTCATCGTTCGTGTTAACAAGTGGGATAGTGTTCATGTTAATGTAATCTATGATGAAAAAATATTCATAATTTATTTTATTTTCATCTTTCATTATTTCTTTTTGCATATGAATGCATATAAAATTTTCAAGTTGCTACATCCTCCCCCACTTAAAAAGAATTTGATCCTCCAAATTCACATGATTCATTACAAAATAATAGAAGTTCTAACAATACTAACTTGAAAATAATTCTGGATACTTCTTCTTAATCGCATCCTCCAATTCCCAAGTGGCTTCCTCTTATCCACGACGGCTCCATTGGATTTTAACCATTGGTATTGCTCTATTCCTTAGTTGATGTAATTTTCGATCTAGTGTCTTGATGGGTTTCTCTTCATAAGTTAAATCCTTTTGCAGTATCAGATCATCATGTTGGATCATATGTGAAGGATCATAAACATACCTTCTCAGCATTGACACATGAAAAACATCATGCACTCCTTGCAACTTCGGGGGTAAAGTCAGTCTGTATGTTACTTCTCCAACTCTATCAAGGATCTCAAAATGACCAATAAATCTCAAACTTAACTTTCCTTTGACTCCGAATCTTTGGATTCCTCGAGTAGGTGATACCTTCAAGAAGACATGGTCACCGATTTAAAATTATAAATATCTTCTTCTATTATCAGCATAACTCTTTTGTCGGGATTGGGTAATTTTTAGTCGGTTCCTAATCATCTGGATATTTCGAGTAGTATCTTGAATCATGTCAGGACCTACTAACTGCTTCTCGCCAATCTCATCCCAACATATGGATAATCTACATCTTCTGCCATATAAAGCTTCAAAAGGTGCCATTTGAATACTTAATTGGTAGCTATTATTGTAGGAGAACTCAATCAATGGTAAATGTTCATGCCAAGTACCACCAAAATCTATCATAGACGCTCTAAGCATGTCCTCTATGATTTGATTAGTTCTTTCTGTCTGACCATCTGTCTGAGGGTGAAAAGCTATACTAAAATTTAATCTCGTTCCCAGTGAAGATTGCAATCCCTTCTAAAAGTGAGAAGTAAATCTAGGATCTCTATCAGAAATTATAGATGAAGGAATACCATGTAATCTTACCACTTCCTTAATATATAAAGCTGTCAGTATATCCATCGTCCACTTACTTTTGATGGGTAGGAAGTGAGCAGACTTGGTTAATCGGCCCACTATTACCCAGATTGCATCAAGTCCTCCTCTAGTTTTGGGCAATCCCATAATAAAATCCATACCAATGCTTTTCCACTTCCACTCCGGTATTTCCAGAGGTTTCAATTTATCAGCAGGTCTGAGATGTTCTATCTTTACTTGTTGACATGTCAAGCAACGACTCACAAACTCAGCCACTTCTCTTTTCATATTTGACCACCAAAAATTTCTTTTCAAATCTTGGTACATTTTAGTAGCTCCTGGATGAATAGTATACTTGGATTAGTGCGCTTCTTCCATTATCTTCTTCTTGATCTTGTTACTATCAGACACACAAGTTCTTCCTCGAAATAATAATCTCCCACCATTCGCCAGTTGAAAATCAGGCCTTTGGCTCAAATTTCTAAAAATTTCAACTAATAAAGAATCGTTACCTTGTTGCTCTTTTATTTCAGAGAACATTTCAGGCTGTACCCTTATACTGGCAATCAAGACTCGTTCCTCCTTTGGTTCTACATTTAAATTTAATCTTGTAAATTACTCTAGCAAGCGCCATTCATTAATCATCAAATTTGATAATAGAGCCCTCGACTTTCTACTAAGAGCATCAGTCACAACATTACCTTTTCCAGGATGGTATTGAATAGAAAAGTCAAAATCTTTCAAATATTCTAACTATCTTCTTTGTCTCATGTTGAGCTCCTTATGAGAAAATAGATATTTTAAACTCTTATGGTCAGAATAGATAATGAACTGCTAACCATATAAATAATGCCTCCATATCTTTAGAGCAAAGACTACTGCGGCTAATTCTAGATCATGCACATGGTAATTAACGTCGTGGGTCTTCAGTTGCCTAGATGCATAGGCTATCACCTTGCCTTGTTGCATTAATACACAACCTAGGCCAATTCCCGAAGCATCAGCATACACCTCGAATCCTCCTCCCGCAATAGGCAGAGTAAGAACAGGTGCAGTTGTCAAGCGCTCCTTTAAAGTTTGAAAACTCTTCTCACATTTCTCAACCTATACATAAGAATTTTCCTTCCTTGTTAGTCTAGTCAATGGCACGGTAATTTTAGAGAAGCTTTGATGAATCTCCTATAGTAACCGGCCAATCCTAGAAAACTTCAGATTTCGATCACATTTGTAGGCCTTTCCCAGTTATTGACAGCTTCTACCTTTGAAGGGTCAACAGAAATACCTTCCTTAGAGATCACATGACCGAGAAATGAAACTTCTTCTAACCTCAAATGTGCTTCATGTTCTTCCTTGGTTTTGGAGTAGATCAATATATCATCAATAAATACCACTACAAATTGATCTAAATAGGGTCAAAACACACTATTCATGAGTTGCATAAAGGCTGCAGGTGCATTAGTCAGCCCAAAAGGCATGACAACAAATTCATAGTGTCCATATCTACTCCTGAATGCTGTCTTATAAATATCTTCTTCCTTGATTCTCAGTTGATGATAACCCGACCTGAGGTCAATCTTAGAGAAATAATGAGCTCCAGAGATTTGATCAAATAGTTCATCAATTCTAGGCAGATGGTACTTATTCTTGATAGTCAATTGGTTCAACTGCTTATAATCAATGCATAACCTCATAGATCCATCTTTCTTCTTCACAAAAAGAACATGTGCTCCCCAAGGTGATGTACTAGGTCTGATGAATCCCTTCTCTAATAATTCCATCAATTGCTCTTTTAGTTCCTTCAGCTCAGTATGTGACATTCTATAAGGAGTTTTGGATACAGGGGCTACTCCTGGTATCAAATCGATTGAGAATGAAACTTCTCTCTCGGGTGGTATGCTAGATAATTCATCAGGAAATACATCCAGATATTCCTTAACAACAGATATTTCTTCCAGAATGGGTTTCTTGGGTTCGGTTATAAGGACAGAAGCCAAAAATACAACACATCCTTTCTTCACCATTTTTTGAGCTTGAAGGGCAGAGATGAGAAGAGGGTGTCTATGATTGTTATTTCTAGAGAAAGATAGTTCAGGGTATCCTAGTTCACCAAAGGTTACACTTCCTCACCTGTAATCCACCTTAGCATTATACTTGGCCAACCAGTCAGCACCTAAGATTACATCATAACCCTCTATGTTCACGCATATCAAATCAGTGGCTAAGTTATGACCATTAATCAACACTTCACTAGAGGAAAAATAATGTTTAAGCTCAGTGCTTGCTCTTAAAGGTGTGGAAATAACAAGTTTAGTTTTCAAAGGAATATATTTTTCATGTAAGGAGGTAGCAAAATTCTGAGATATGAATGAATGGGTAGCTCCAATATCAAATAGAACAAAAGTAGTTCTACAATTGATGGTGAGAGTACCTTCCACCACTCCTCCTTCTTCAGTAGGTGTAGGTTCTATCAGAGCTTGGAGTCTTCCTTGACGTCTTGGTCCTTCTTGAGTTTTCTTCTCCGATGGAGATTCCTTCATAAGGGGACAATCGAAAATGCGATGATCCCCACTTCCACAGCGCAAGCATGCTCCCTTCTTTCTCCAGCACTCTTCAGTCTTGTGGCCAGCCTTGTCACAATACTTGCACATATCTTTTGAAGATATATAAGAGATGGGTTGCCTATTTCCGTCTCGAGGCTTTTTATCTTGTTGAGGGGTTCTTCCTTTATTTAGCCTCTTCTTTTCAAATGTGGGTTTAAAGTTTTCGGTGCCAACAACTTATTCTTTCAAGACTCTTACCTTGATTCTATCCACCATCTCCATGACATCTTCTAGCACTTGGGCCTTCCGGACCATCTCGGCATATGTTTGGATGTCCATAGGCGCTAGTTGGGGAATGTATTAGGGCCTTAGCCCATTCATGAATCGCTTGGCCTTCATTCTCTCTGTATTAATGAGGTGTGGAGCATAACGGGCTAGTCGAGAAAATTGGGCCTCGTATTAAGCTACATAGAGACTTCTTTATTTAAGGGTGGCAAATTCTGCTGCTTTCTTTTCTTGGACTCTCTCCGAAAAATACTTGCCGTTGAAATATTCTAGAAATTTCTCCCAAGTGATATGGGGATCGGGCAATGTCAGCTCCACGGATTCCCACCAAGGTCTTGCATCCCTTTCCAGTTGGAAAGTTGCAAGCAAAGCTCTATCTTGATCCGAGCATTGCATGACTCAGAATATTCTTTCTATATCTTTGACCCAATGTTTGACTTCATCTGGGTCAGTGGAATCGTTGAATCTCGGGGGATTCATGTTCCTAAAGTTACGATGCAGGTCTCCCGCACCATGGAGATTAACTCCTCCTTAAGCCACTTGTTGTAGGGCTTGAGTTAGTCCTTAGACGGTCCTTTGCATTTCTCTCTATTGAGCACGCTCAGCGGCCATTTTCAATAGCTGAGAATTTCTACAAAACAAGCTATGGTGATTAAATGTATCTTATCTCTACATATCTTAATATCTAGCCCAAGTCTCTAACCAATCTCACGGGTCAAGTATAGCTATCCATTATCCTATAGTGTGAAGAACCTAGGGTTTTCAATAACTAAGCCCTGATGCCCTTGACTCTTTTTAACCATAGGCTCTGATACCAACTAAAGTGTCACGTCCCGAACAAGGCGGAATTATCAAGGCATGAACAGTTATACGGACAGGTCGATCAAGAGACTCAGATGATGAGAATGAACAACAAATGGACAAAATCACATCTTTATTTCACAATCTGACATTTTCAACAAATATCCTTCAAGGACTTACAATACTATTCAAACTCGATACATTCATTTATAAGTAGATAGACTGGGAAAAGAAATTTATTAAAAACTATCATCACTCTCATCACTCCAGCCCATTCCTGTCATCTTCAAGATTTCCTGAAAATTAACAATAATACACAGGGTGAGCTAGAAAGCTTAGTAGGACTTCTATCTCTTTACCAGGTCACTTTAAGTTATTAGTATTTTTTATCATCTATATGCTCTTGAATAAAAATAAGTAATAAAATAAATAATAATTAGAGAACAAGATCAGGAGTCAAGAATTTCAAGAGTATATATTGTAGAACTCAAGTGTAAACATGAAGATCAATAACAAGTATAGAATTGTAAATATGGCCATGTAACAAAGATATAAACCATTCTGGTCAAATATGCCATGTATAGGAAGTTAAGCATGTAACGAGTCAAACATGTGTAGACACGCTATTTTCACATTTTTTCGCGAGTAAATCTCATATTACACCACGATGTCCTAGAGTGGCTTGCACGATTAACTTAGGTGATTGATTATCATTTGTTTGAGTTTTATAAAAATACAAAAAAATTTAGAAAATTGAAAAGGGTTATAAAAATTGAGAAGATGTTAAAATACAAAAAAATGGGTAAGGGCTTATAAAAATTTTAGAAAAATAATCAAAAAAAAGGGGTCATAAGAAAATACAAAAAAAGAGATAAAAAGGCTATTAAAAAAAATCGGAAGAATTGAAGAAGATTTAAAAATAATGAGAGAATATTTTAAAGATAAAATAATAAAAATAAAATCCTAATATATATTAAAAAAATAAATAACCTTATTTATGTATATATATATATAAAGAGATATCAATAAAAAACATAAAAAAATATATACTTAATATATAGATTAATCCTATCCTTAATCTAACCATTATTATTATTAATCTAACACTAATCATCTCATTTCCTATTCACTTCCCTTTCTCTTACGACACACACACCCCACACACTGCTGTCACCCTCACTCTCACGTCACACACAGGACACACACACACACTCTCTTTTTCTCTCCTCTGCAGCCACCTCCACCCCCTCCCTTTTTCCCATTCTCTGCTAACCCACACCCATCGCGACCCCCTCTCACTTCCTTTTCTCTCGGCACCACCGTAGCAGCCACCACCCTCCCACTTCTCTCCCCCTTCCTATACTAACACCATGGCAGCACCCACAGTCGACCCCTCTCGCATCTCACCACCACGTTCGACCCGACGTCGAGCACCCCTCAGCCCTCCACTCTCCTCCTAGCGTCCACCATTGTTCCCTCCCCGTCTCTTTCTCTCTCTCGCACCTGCCACCGAGCCCACTCCCCACTCTCCAACCCGAAACCTCCCCCTCTTCTTCTCTCCCTCACCCGCTCTCCCCCACCTGCAGCCACCTCCACCGTCTCCCCTCCCTCTCTCCTTCTCTCCCTCTGCAGTCTTCACCCACACCATCGTAGCCCCCCCTCTCCCTCACCGTCCTCTCTCCACCGTCACACCGTAGCCCCCCCCAACCTCGCCGTTACCCCCTTCCTCTCTCCTTCCCCCTCCATCTCTCTCCCTCAACCTCTTTCTCCCTCACTCCCTTCCCCTCTCTCCATTTCCCTCTTTCTCCATCAACCTCTCTCTCTCTCTCTCTCTCTCTCTCTCTCTCTCTCTCTCTCTCTCTCTCTCTCTCTCTCTCTCTCGCGTAAAGATTTGTTTTAAAAAAAAGTTTTTTTTTACGTTTCGGGGTGGGGCCTCGCCGCCCGTGCCCCCCGTTCGAACGAAAAGGGCCATTGCGGCCCCTTTTCCCGCAGCGCCACCGCCACCTCCCCGCCGTCGCACGTCGCCCGCCTCCAACGACGCCTCTGCCTCCGGCCGCCGCTCCAGCCGCCCTCGTCGCCGTCGCCTCCGGCACCTCCTCCGACGCCGCCCCGCCTCCAGCACCGTCTCCACCGCCACACGCAGCCACTGCCGCTGCTCCCGCCCGCGGCCACAGCCGCCGCTGCCCGCCGCGGCCTCCCCACCCCCTCTCATCTTCTCTCCCCCCTCTCACTCTCCCTCTCTCGCTCTCCCTCACTTTCTTACTCCCCCTCTCTCATTCGCACCCCCCCCCCTCTCTCTCCGTTTCTCTCTCTCTGTCTCCCTCTCCGCCGCACCCCCTCTCTCTCCTCCTCTCCCTCTCTTCTATTTCTCTCCCTCTCCCTTTCCCAGTTTCTCTCTCTCTCTCTCATGCTTCCCCTCTCTCTCTCCCCCTCTCACTGCTTCTCTCTCTCACACCCCCCCTCTCTCTCTCTCTTGCCGCGACGCGGCTCTCTCTCTCTCTCCTCTCTCTCTCTCCTCTCTCTCTTTCTGTTTTTCTCTCCCTGCATCTCTCTCTCCCGATCTCCCTCTCTCCTACTTTTTTTTTCTTTTTTTTAATCCCTTCTCCCCATCGTCTATCTCCCTCCCTCACTCTCTATTTCTCTCTCTCTCACCATCCGATCTCTCTCTCTCTCTCTTTCATACATTTTCTTTTTTTTTAATCCCTCTCTCTCTCTTTCCCTATTTTCCCCCCTTCTCACGGTTCCTCTCTCTCTCCCTCTAACTCCCCCTCACCATCTCTCTTCCTCTCTTTCTCTCATTCGTATCCCCCTCTCTCTTTCTTTTGTTTTCATTTTTTTATCATTTTATTCCCTCCTCTCTTTGTTCTGTTTCTTCTCATCTCTCTTTCTGCTCATCTCCCCTTTCTCTCCTCTTCTGTCTTCTCCCCTCCCTCTTATGTACCTATTATATATATATATATATATATATATATATATATATATATTATTTACGTATATATAGCATCTATATGTAATATCTGCATGTTGTATATAAGTAATATATATATATATTGGATATATCATATGTATATGTAATATCTGCATATTATATAATATATATGTATAACACATATAATACATATATAGTTCTATAATACCTATAATATAGATATATATATATATACATATATAATATATTTGTGTACATATACATATGTGTATGTGTGTGTTTGTATAGGAGTACGTGTCGGTGAGTGCATGCACGGGTCGATTCAAAGTGGAAAAGAGATTTCAGTCCGATCGACGTTGAAGCCTGCGAGGAAAAGAAGATCGATTTCCAGCGCAGTCGAATGCACTGGGAAAGCTGTCCTGCTGCGCCGTGTGCCTACACCATCCTCACTTTGCTGAAGAAGCTCACCCTCGAGCCCATCACCCATCTCCGAATAAGCTTTCTTCCCCCCTTTGCCCTCTACTTTTCATTCAGTTAATTGCATGCATGCATCATTTGCCATGTCCATCAAATTCCTCTCTTTGAGAAAACCTTAGTCATTCATTCATCATATCGCTCATCCATCCTTTAGTTCCAAAGGGGTTTCAAACAACACTAAACAGGTGTGTGTTTGAACATGATCGTGCTATTGTCATTTCAAGGGACCGGTACTACACTACTTTTCTTCTAACCCACCATCTGCTTCTTTTGTCCGCTGTGTTTTGCAAGGGATAACCAGCCCGGAAGTCCGCTTCTTCAGTCGGCCAAAAGAGTAGGAGGAGCGACTCATGTCCCCAGTTCGAGGATGAAATGCGACCTCCTGTTTTGAGGTACCCGGCTATCATCTCCCTCATCCCATTTTAATTCTTTCCCTTATTATTGTTATTTGTTGTTAAATTTCCACCCTCACCCCTCTCTATTTTGTCTAAAAACAAGTCTATCTTCCTCTCTTGTTGTTATCATATATCGTTAAATCTTCATTCCCGTTCTTTTCTGTTTTGTCTAAAATACGTCTCTCACTCTACCTATATTTTTTCTTAGTGGTTTTTCCTTATATCATATTATCTTATTCTATCATCTACCTCTCAGTTTCTTTCTTCATCTTCTCACGTCTCTCTAAAAGACATAAAAACATAAAAAAAATAATTAAAGCAACAAAACCCCAAAAAAATATAATAACAAAAGATAAAACAAAATAAAAAGAATAATAAAAATCAGGGTAACCAAAGAAGGCCCTCTTCGTCGGCCGGCCGACCGAAGAGGAAGAGAGGACCCGCACTGCTCCCGCTTCGGCGGTGAACGCGATCAGGACATTTCTTGTGGGGTTCTCAGCCCCTGGCGATCACACTTCCCTTCCCCTTCTTTTGTTATTTATTTCTGTCCAAACCCCGTTGACGGAACCAGTTCCTCGCGGTGGTCTCATCTAACTGGTGCGGCGGGCTATCTCCCGCGACCATTTTATTTCAGTAATTTAATTTTCGCATTCTAACATCCTAACCGTTAACTGCTTAACTCTAACCCTCCCCTATCATCGCTTCAAAACCCCGCGGAGAGTGACATCTCGCGGCGGTTTATTTGATCCCCTTTTATTTGTTCAAATCCCGTCGACGGAACCAGTTCCTCGCGGTGGTCTCATCTAACTGGTGCGGTGGGCCATCTCCCGCGACCGTTTTATTTCAGTAATTTAATTTCTGCATTCTAACCCTCCCCTATCATCGCTTCAAAACCCCGCGGAGAGTGACATCTCGCGGCGGTTTATTCAATCCCCTTTTTATTTTATTCTAACCCCGATCGAGGAACTCGTTCCTCGCGGTGGTTTAATTTTCTGTACATTCATTCCAACCCAGATCAAGGAATTCGTTCCTCGCGGTGGTTTAATTTTCTGCATTCCTTTGATCTGACCCCGATCAAGGAACCCGTTCCTCGCGGTGGTCTTATCTAACTGGTGCGGTGGGTCATCTCCCGCGACCATCTTCATTCCAGTAATTTAATTTCTGCACGCTAACCTCCTAACCCCTAACCATTTGATTTCAGCATCCCCCTATCATCGTTCTAAAACCCCGCGGAGAGTAACATCTCGCGGCGGTTTATTTGATCCCTTTTTCTTTTCCTGTTGTATATATATAGTTATTGTAATAAAAACCCCGCGGAGGGGTAATACCTCGCGGTGGTCTTTTGTATATAGTTATACTTAATACTTATACCGCTGCGAAAACCCCGCAAAGGCCAATGTCTCGCGGTGGTATGTACATATAATATTTATTATTTATGCTGCAGTAAAAATCCCGTAAGGCCAATGTCTTGCGGTGGTCCTAATATGTACATATATATTCATTAGTGTTGATATTATTGCATCACTGTTAGAACCCCACAAAGACCAATGTCTTGTGGTGGTATGTCTTTGTTTGTATTGTCCTTGTAATTGTCTGGAGAACGATATTCCGTTGCAATTTCTGAGTCTTCGTGCCTCTCCATTTTTGTTACTTAGATTCTCGGACTTCCCGGTATATGAAAAATTGCTCGTGGAACGGTAAGTCACGCTTACCGGGAAGGGGCCAGTTTGCACGAGAGGGTCTTCCGACCCCTATCTCCGTCACATACCGGAGTCCGTTCTGCATCCCTATTTTCTTTCTCTCTCCTTGAGTTGATCTCGTTATCTCCATCTCCTAAGACAGACGAGGGTGGACGACGACACCTACCGTCTCTCAGTCCACCACGTGGCGCGTCCACATCTCTGGCGATCACGGTGGGACCTCTTTTATTTTCTCTGGTTACCCAAATATTTTCGGCACCCACGTGTGCCCCTCCTAATTGCGCCCGCGTGCGCTACATTCGTGCTCCCAGTAGCACTCTTGCCATCGGCACCCACGTGTGCCCCTCCACTCGGCACCCACGTGTGCCCCTCCACTTGGCACCCACGTGTGCCCCCTCCTGATTGCGCCCGCGTGCGCTATATTCGTGTTCCCGCTATCACTCTTGGCATTCCAATTACATCCCTCGTGCACTACGTGCATTACTCTAGAGTCCCCTTGAAGTCTGAAGAGATTCGTATCATTGCAGAAAAGGAGTGTTGTGATGTTTGTTTAATTTATTTTGTTGTATATATTTGCTGTCTGTTTATATATCTCCTGTTAAATTCAGCATTGCATTGCATATCATCTCCCTTTTATTTTTATTTCTTTTGTTCCATTTTTTTTAGGATCACCTTTTCTTGGTGAAGGAAAGACTCTCCGTCGGGAATTCCTCTCGGCGGACTAGGATCTCCTTCACTGGGACCTCCATAAGTCCCCGACATCGAAGGATTCCCTCTTCGTTCACTGGGCTGGTTGTACCACTGAAGTTCCCTGGAGATAGTCAACCCATTCGTGGCGAGTCGAGTGTCCTTAGATGACACGGCGGAAACCGATATTGTAACTAAGATCTCCCCTATTGTGTGAGCATTATATTAAAAAAAAGAAAAATAAAAAAGAGGACGTAAAGCATCAACTTGTGTGTTAACCTCTGTCATTTGTTTGTTGTTGTATGTTATTACGTTCCGAAAAAGTGTTACGGATGGCTGAACACAATCACGATGCTTTCAAGGCTGAGGCCTTCAGCTATGAACCCCAAATGCATGGCCTAGGTCGTGACTCTTTTGGAGAGTATAACCCGGACCAGGGTTACTAGGGTGAGCCAGGAGTCCATACCATGGACGCTGGTCTGTCTTATCAGTTCTCACATGGAGTACAGGCCATTGCCGGGAGAGCTTCCTCCTCCATTAGTGCTTCCTATGCCTTAGATGTCCTAGGTCCCCACATCGATTCCCTTACCCCTCAACAACTTGAAGCCATCCAGGCTATCATTAAGAGGGGTTCTACTTCTACCTCTCCCCTAGGTCATCCATGCGCTATAGGTGGTCCTCGTGCTGCTCCTTTTGAGGACCACATGGGCCAACCACCTCCCTCATTTCAGCATCCCTCATGGCCCCAAAATTTGGCCGTCCCTTTTACCCCGGTTCGACCGGGTCATTCCATGGGAAAACCTTACTCCCTTTCTCCTTCATGGCCTTCATGTCAAGCCGCGCCTCCAGAGTCTCAAAGTCGACTCTCAACTTCACAAGTCACACCTCTCCAACAAGCTATCATTGATAAAATTGATCAAATGGAGGAACAATTAAAGAGGATCACGAGTCTGCGACCTCTTCCTACTCCTCCTCAAGTTAACCCCCTTCACGCTAAAATCGCTGAAATAGATAACGAGTGGAAGAAGGTAAGAGATGAGTATGAGCAAGAGCTTCTTTCAAGTCGTTATGATCAAATGATGACATCTACCCATCACCCATTTATCAC
Organism: Amorphophallus konjac; assembly: GCA_022559845.1. NCBI lineage: Eukaryota > Viridiplantae > Streptophyta > Magnoliopsida > Alismatales > Araceae > Amorphophallus > Amorphophallus konjac. Next base: position 559,997,762 of record CM040121.1, on the reverse strand, counting down.
ACTAATTCATACGGCCCTCCGTCTCCACATCCATATTCATATACGCAAAACCCTCCATACCAATACACGTCACCTCACCTCATCAATACGCCTCCATCACAACATCCATTTGAACCTAATAATTATGAGGAATTGCAAATGACACCTGATCACATCTACGAAAATTTTGAAGATTTACCCACTCCGAGGTTTCTTCGTTCCTTCTCTCTCCCACCACCACCAGAAGACTCCCCTGCTCAGGACGAAGTCACTGACCCAACCCCAACCTATGAAACATCATGGTATTATGACGATGGGTCCATGCTCCAGCAACCTATGTCAACGTACCATGAGTCTCCTACTGATTCTACCCCTATCTATGAGACGTCATGGTATTATGACGATCGATTCATGCTCCAGCAACCTACGTCAATGTACCATGAGTCTCCTACTGATTCTACCCCTATCTATGAGACATCATGTCATTATGATGATGGGTCCATGCACCAGCAACCCACGTCAATATACCATGAGTCAACCACCGATTCTACCCTTACCTATGAAACCACCTGGTGTTACGATGACGGGTTTACACCCCAACAACCCGCATCAATGCACCATGAATCGCCTTCTATCCTTAACCCACCACGTACCACCCATTTTCTACATACCAAGCCTTCTACTGTTACCCCTTCGATCGCACAATTAACCCTCGCACCATTGGCTTCCACTGAGCATTCCATTAACCCTTGTTCCCAACCAAGTAATCCTTCATCGCCTTCACCTAAAACCTCCACGGAGCCTTCTATTAACCCTTGTCCCCAACCAAGTAATCCTCCATCGTCTCCACTTAAAACCTCCACTAGCCTTGTAACTCCGAATACAACCATTCCTGTTCCTCCACTCAACCTCATACCCAAACCCGTGATTAGTCCAGAGCAGGGCCCATTTATTTTTGCACCCGAGCCAACCTCGTCTGCTCCCGAGCAGGAGGAGAAGCTCGTCGTGTTTCAACCTCCACCTACTCTTTTTACAACCCATTCCATTGAACCTATATTACCCGCTGAGCCTGTTGCCTCCATCTCGCCTCGGCCACTTCAGGCTTCCACCATCCCTATAACTTCAAACCCAACCCCTCTTACTCCTCCACTTGACCCCTTACCCAAATTCGTGGCTAACCCTGAGCAGGGCCCATCCATTTTTGCACCCGAGTCAACCTCATCTGCTCCCGAGCAAGAGAAGAAGCTCGCTGTGTTTCAACTTCCATCTACCCCTTCCATTGAACCTCCATTGTCCGATCATGTTGTTTCCGACTCACCTCTTTCTATCACCTCTCGGAGTGGGTGTATTCTTATAAATACATGTGCCAAAGATGATGATCAAGAATCGGACAAGAAGAATTCGGTTACGGCTATGCCGTTCAAAATTCAAGATTTCATATGCCGAATGCCAACTCGAGTTCTTGTACCGGTCACCTTTGAGAAGGCCGAATCTCCATCTGCACCAATGTCCATCAAAAAAGACTCTCAGGAATTGGTGCTAAGTAAATCAAGGGCCAAAACAATAACGATCACGTTACTCATTGGCCAACATGCTTTCAAGGCCCTTATTACCCCTTGTTCGGACATAGTCCAAATGGCCAATCCAAAGAAGGGGATCTCCTCATGCATAGTGATGACATATTCTACTGCCGAGGAGATGATGAATTCTATGCTCAAGGGAGGGTCAAGCCGCTCTTTATTGGAAGCTTTTGACGTTTTGTCTACTCCCTACCAACTTCCATGCAAGGGGCGAACGTGTATGCTATCAAGCATATTCGCACACGATATTCCAACGCCCTTGAGCAGTGCATCAAATAAGAAGCCCTTTATGCCGAAGGTCAAACTCCCAATGATAGATACCATCCATTTATCAAGGGAGTTATTTCTAAAAGAGCCATTCCATGTCAAGATCCCTACTGCACAAGCGGGACTCTTAAAGTTTTGCTATGATTATTTGCCAAGAGAGTTACCGTTCATTTTCGAATGTCCAAGGGATCTTGTTACATCAAATGAGAGCCTGTGGGCTCTGACCGCACCAATTGAACCGATTGGTCAGAGAAGGATGAGGCCATCTTTTGAAGCACATAATTGGAGAGAGCGGCCTACAAGGTCAAGAGGTCAAGAAGTCATGTTGAAGGTTGAGAGGCCACACTACGAGAGAGTATCCACCAGGAAGGAGGGAAAGCATAAAGTGGAGCTTAAGAGTGATAAATCCCATGTGGAGAAGCCATCCTGTAGCTCATCTACTGCATACCCCATTCCATCACTGCTTGTGCTGTTATTCATCTTCTTTTTATGGGCAATCCATTGGCTGAGAGGACGCTTCCCATCATCTAAATCTACGCAATCAAGCTCCTCTTCTTCTCTAGGGTCTTTGGACCCTCACATTCATCCCTCCGGAACCTCCGGACCCCTCCCTATTTAATTTTATGTTTTTATCCATCCCTCATCATCGTCCCCGTCCGGAACCTCCGGACCCCGCTCTGCTTAGTTCCTTGTCTTTATCCTACCCTCACATTCCATCCCGTCCGGAACCTCCGACCCCTCCATGTTTAATTCCTTACCTTTATCCGTCTCTCATCTCCCTCCGGAACCTCCGGACCCTTACCTTCTACCTCGTCCGGAACCTCCGGACCCATATATTCATCTCCGTCCGGAACCTCCGGACCCCTCCCTATTTAATTCCATCTTTTTATCCATCCCTCATCATCGTCCTCATCCGGAACCTCCGGACCCCACTCTGTTTAATTCATTGTCTTCCCGTCCGGAACCTCCGGACCCCTCTCTGTTTGGTTCCTTGTCTTTATCCTACCCTCACGTTCCACCCCGTCCGGAACCTCCGGACCCCTCCATGTTTAATTCTTTATCTTTATCCGTCTCTCATCTCCCTCCGGAACCTTCGGATTTCTCATATCATTCTCCATCTCTCTCAGGGCATCGCACCCTTCCTTTTTATATCCCTCAGAACCTCCGGATTTCTCATCTTGTTATCCATCCCTCCTAGGGCATCGCGCCCTGCCTTTTCATATTCGTCCGAAGTCTCCGGACCTTTCCTTCTTCCGATTTATCCTTTTGTTCTTCCGTGGCATTGTGTCTTTCGTCCTCTTCATCCCTTTAAATTACCTTTTTGCATACCTTTTCTCAGGGCATCGTGTCCCTCATCATTTTCTTCCTCCGGAACCTCCGGATCATTCTCCTCTGATTCTCCTCCTTTACATCCGGACCCTCCGATCCGCCTCTCTCAATTCATCAATTTCTAATTCCTCTCGATCTTGATCCCGAGTCTGACTCGATTCATGTCATATCAATTGTCTCGGGCATCTGCCCGTTCTTATACTGCTTTCGAGGCTTTAGTCCTCACCTTTTTCTTTGATTCCTTTCCTATCTTGTAAATTCTTCTAGGCATCTTATGTCTAATCCTTTTTTTTATTATCACCATTCCTTTACAATAAACTACAGCAGAAGACAGGAAAGCCATAAGAAGAGTTGTCCAGAGTAACACATTGGTTGGAGGACTGCTATACAAAATAAGCCTCACTAGTGTTCTTCTAAGGTGTTTTGATGACGATACAGTCTGGAAGTGTGTAGATGAAGCACACTCAGGTGTGTGCGGTGGCCATGTGAATAGCCAAATGCTTGCCAAAAAATCCTTCGACAAGGCTTTTACTGGCCCACCATGAAGAGGATTGTGCCGTCTATGTCCGCAGGTGTGTTAAGTGCCAACTTCACGTCGATAAAATTAATTCCCTATCCTCTTCACTCATCCAGTGTCCTCCCCATGGCCTTTCTCCATGTGGGCTTTCGATGTCATTGGTCCTCTTGGTAATCCTAACTCCCTCACTAAGCAAAAATCATCATCCTTACTGCAAAAATCATTCTCCATGAGTACTTCACCAAATGGGCCGAAGCCGAAGCTTACGTGGAGGTTAAAGCATCAACAGTCTGCAAATTCATCATGAAGAACATCATCTCCAGGTTCGGCATTCCAAGCACAATCATCACCGACAATGGGCCGCAATTCATTTCTTAGGACCTTCAGGACCTCTGTAAAAGGTATAAAATTGCATTGCATCATTCATCGCCTTATTATCCACAAGGTAATGGCCAAGCAGAGGCCACTAACAAAACATTGATTAAAATCATAAAAAAGACATGTGAGTCTAACAAGTTCTCGGATTGGCCAGAAAAGCTGATTGAGGCTTTATGGGCCTATCGCACTTCAATCCGTACTCCCACTGGGCAAACTCCGTTCGCCCTTACTTATGGGATGGAGGCGGTAGTTCCGTACGAAATTCTGGTACCCTCTCTGAGAGTACAATTGGATAAGGATCTCCCCCTCGACGAACGTCGTGATTCACTCCTTGCCCAATTGGAACTCTTAGATGAGAAACGGCTGGCCGCTGCCGAGCATGCACGTGTATATCAGAACAGACTCACACGTTTTTATCAAAAGAAGGTCATTGAAAGGAAATTTCAAGTCGGTGAAATGGTAGTGAAAAGAATGTTTGTAAAACCTGGTGGGCCCCGTTCTAAACTCCAACCCAATTGGGAAGGACCGTACGTGATTCAGGCTGTGCATCCTGGCAACGCCTATAGGCTAGTCAATGCTGAGGGGATCGAGTTATCCCACTCTTGGAATGGGCTTTATCTTAAGAAGTACTACCCTTAGATAGGTGTACATAGTGTCAAAAAATGATGAAACGAAAAATAACAAAAAATTGAAAAAAATGAAAATAACAAAAATATTTATATATATAACAACAAAAGCAAAAAAAAAATATAGGAAAAATGAAAATAAAAAAATAGAAAATTAAAATGCCAATGCCTGGAGATCACCATGTAGTTAAGTCATCGCATTCAACCTCCATGTTGGGATGAGGCCTATTAAGACTTGGTAGGTTCCGGGTCTTGGTTTGCCAGAACCGTGGAGATCCCTGCCCGACTAGTTCGGCTTATGCCCCCTCAAAAGAAGGCAACATGTATGTACACATGTGTTCTATAAAAGATCGGTAGCATCGCTCATGGTGAGGCCTCACCCAGAGGTCTCCAGAGGCTTAAATCTTTATTCTCTCTCTCTTCGACCGAATGAGACAGCCGGCGCCCTTAAAACGCTGAGCATGGGAAACACGAACACAACCCCTAGGGTGAGAGTAGGGTCCAATTCCTCGAGCATGGGTCAGAGCACGAGAAGAGGGCAGTGTCCCCGCAGGCATCCAAGAGGGATTCCATAATGTCAAAATACTATGTCCCTCGCAAAAATCTGTCAAGAAAAATCAGAAAAGAAGAACAAAATCAAAGTCAAGTGAAAAGCCTGGTCGTAACCGTGCCTGATCCACAAATGAAACCCTTTGACTGAAAGTCAAATTCTATACAAAAGGGGTCATGAGATGTAAATGCTCGAGATTTGGTCTGAAGTTGCCCGAAAGGGGAAGTTAAGTGCGCCCCTACTGGCTCGCCGGGTTAACGGTTTTGCCGGTCCTCTCAGGAGGTTTGCCCCCAATACTCTTCCTTCTTCCTCTGAAGATGAAGGCTCAATGGAGTTCCCGAAGGGTGAGGCTTGCCCAAGCTTGTAACCTCATTTCAATACAAACATATGGTTGTCCATTTTGAAAAGTCAAAGCCGTTGTCGTGAAGGAGTCCCCGTGTTTCTGGCCGGTTAAGACCCTTATCTACCATCTAGATGTCTTCTTAGCCTAACCTCGGGCTTAGACCAATGCAAGCGCGTCACCTATAGGTGCGACGGCGTCTGATTCCGGGTCAGCGTCGCGCGGTTGGTCATTTGGGTTCCAGGGCGTTCCATCATATATCATCTAGAGTTGTGAGGAAATAGACTCGGGTCGGGCAAATCATTTACCTCGAACATTTTTTGGGTGAATCCCTGCGGACGGAAGCAACTGGGAGCCTAAGCATGGCATGACGGTATTGTCATCAGGGTAAGTTTTAGCCGGCGGGATTATCATTCGAGGAGTCTAGAGGCCCAAATCAACTTAGATGTGCACTTAGGATGCCTGGGAGGTTAGCAAGAAACCCTCGTTCTCATGCAGGTTAGATGCTATATCACGTAGTCATCATGCATTAGTAAAAATAAAAATAAACTAATCAAAAAAAATAAAAAAATAATAAATCCAAAAATTCGAAAAAAGTAGAAAAATGTATATGCATAAAAAAATGGAAATGTAAAAGACCAAAAAAATAATAAATAAATAACAAAACACAAAAAAAAATCAATGAAAAACTCCAAAATAAAAAAATCGCAATTTGCATGTTGGCATTGGTATGCAATATCTCATTTTAAATTTCCGTTTGCATCTGTATGCTTGTATGCCGCATTCATCATCATCCTTTATTATTGCCTTTGTTAATAAAGGCTTGCCCCTTGACTCGTTATCAAGAATGGTTCTTCATCATATTTGCTCATTGAGCAAGGGGCAAGTCAGAACAGAAATACTGACTTGTTTGCTTAGATGTATGCAGGGATTCGAGAGACAAGAAAGAAGCAGCGAACCAAGCATAAAACATTTTATTCCACTCCCAATCAAAACAAACAAAATCGAAGGCTACATTAAGTTCCACCTCCTCTCTCCACGTTACTTGTCCCCCCACTCTCTGGGCAAGACGCTCTTGAGGGTGCTACCCAACTATGAAAAGCGGTACTTCTACCACTCTGTGCTCCTCTTCCGATCTCTACACCCCGGCGTGGATCTGTAGGGGCGGCAAAGAAGCTACTAACACGAAAGCCACGCTCTCATGCTATTCGGTAGCGTTCCTCGCCATCTTTCAGCCACTGCTCGGCAAGGCCGAGACTGGTCCTCAATTCAAATAATTGGACTTCCAATGCCCTCTTCTCTTCCTTCTCGGCTGACCTCTTGGCCTTCTCTCGTTCCTTGGCCTTTTCCCTCTCAGCACGTTCTCTCGCTCTGTCTTCCCTCTCCAGCTGAAGGGTGATCCTCAGCTCTATAGCGTCCCTAAAAAAGTTGTCACCTGGACGACGCTGCAGTTCCTCTTCTAGCTCGGCTATTCTAGCTTCTTTCTGGGAGGCATGCGCGAGTGCCTCCTCCGTTTCTTTCTCCTGCCAAACGTTTCATCTCAAGCTTCTGGTAACGCTTGAACAAGGGATATTAAATGGTGAGGGTCTCACCTGTACAGAAAGCATCCCTTCTGCTTCCGCAGCCCGCTGGTGGCATGAGCAAGTTGCTCGTGGAGTAGATCTAACTCTGAAGTGGGAATCCATAGACTGGAAGAAACGCCGTCTGCCCCCATGCCGATGAAACTACATCGAGCTGGGCACGCTGCGTACACATACGAGAGGTGACAGTTAAATGGTTAACGCCATGAATTTCAAATCATGCCAGGAGTATGTATATATACACTTACTGATGAACCCAGAGCCACTCGGGTGTCAGTTAACTCTCGCTCTGTGTCCGTATGGTGTTATGGGCATCCTACAGCCATGGCTCTTGAGTTCACAAACAAAAATAAAAAAAAAATGGAAATTATAAAAGAAAAAAAATGGTGTTTTACTTTACCTCTACAAGCCCTCCAAGCTGGAGCCTCTCCGCATACATTTCCCTATAGAGCCGTAGGTAATCTTCACTGTCTTGCGCTTGCGATTCCACGAGCGTACCACCCCGCTGCCAGTCTTCATACTGTTCGGGGAAGCGCACCCTCCAATCAACGCAGGTTGCCGGCCCACGCGTCTTCTTCCCGACGCTGGGTGAGGAGGTTATATCCACCCATTCCTGGGCAAGCCCGAGAGTCCTCATGGCTAATCGTAGCCTTAGTGGCTCAATTTCATTCAAACAATGAAGCCAGAAGTCCCGTCCAAACCGGGCACGGCTTCCAATTACCCATGGCTGGTCGACATCGACCATGTTCAAGTAAGGCTTCCAGTTCATCTATGTTGGTTGTACATATCTTCTTAATTACTCAAAAATATAAAAAAATGGTAAAAAATGAACAAAATAAAAAAATAAAAATAGAAAAGGGTATCCTACCATCGTTGCAGGGAATTCTTGTAGCTCCCGTCTCGATACCGTCAGCTGGTAGGATAATGGTGCTGTACTCATGATGGGTTACCACCGCCTAGCCAACAGGATCGTCACAAGCCGACAGTGTCGAGCTCTCCCCATTGGAATATAATAGTAGCTCCATAGCTACACCATCATGTGTCATTGGCATCAACAAATACAAGAAAAAAGCATAAAACGAAAACCACAGAAAAAATAATCTTTTACCTGGATGAAGGGCGTAAACTCATTTATTGTCACCTCTCGGCCTGTCCTTTACGACAGACCTGTGAATAGATGCGCTAGTACAGCAGCTCCCCAGACGTACTGTCCTACTCTCTCCAAGTCCACGAGCAGCTCCAAGAAGCGGCAATGTATGTTGTCTCCCTTGGAGCCCAGTAGCAGCCTACCCAGCAGAAAGAGGAGGAACCTCCTCAGGTCCATGTTGGTCCTCTCCCAGTTGCTGGCATCCGCACAGTATACAGCACGGGCACCTCTTTCTGCCCTTTCCATGAATTCCTCCAGGGACTCGTCATCCCGTGGACGAATGTCAGTAAGCCCTAACACCTCCATGATCGATGTCTTGGCTACTGACATGTTCTTCCGACCGTCGAGTTCCAGTCCTAACAGTTTCTGGGCACCTTCTCGATAATCCGCATAAGTGACGCCGGTCACCGCCTCTCCATCTACTTTGAGACCCGTGATGCGGACCATATCTTCCAGACTGGGCACCATGTGCCCCCAAGGCATCAGGAATGCCCGACTCGCCGGATCCCATCTTTCATGTAATGCTTGGATCAGGGCAAGGTCGAGCTTTATCGGCTCGATTCGAAGAAAGGCACCGAACCCCATCACGTCTAGCCTGGCCTTTTGGAAGTCCGGGAGACCTCGATACGCTGCCACTACCAGTTCCCACGAGATGTGCGAGCGCATCATGCTCTGCACATATACAAGAGGTGAAAAGGGGAGCATTGCTAAGCAAGAAAGGAGAAGAAAAGGATGAAGGAAGGAAACCAAAGAAGCCACTTACAAGCTATGATCGGGTCCTCTCACTCAGTTGTCCTTCGACTTCTGAGAGTCTCTTGGAATTGCTACCTGATCTGCTCCTCTTCGAGGAGCGGGAAGACTCACCTTCTGCTCTGAAGCTGGATTCACCCTCCATCCTGAAAAAATGAGCAACACTTGCAACCTCCCTTCCTTACAAACTTGCACTCCTCAAGTCTGCTCTTAGGACCTTGGTGCTTCCAGGTCGAGAGAAAAGAGAGGTATTTATAGGATCGGAGAGAAGGTGATATGGATCTATCACCATCACCCCTAGCAACAGCTCTTACGACAAGTCACCCTCTCTTTACTTTTACGGCCACTCTACCATGAGGAGTGATCGATTCGGAGGCGCGATTTATTGACTTGTCCTCCTATTTGGTCCAAAGATTCTCCGTGTTCATTGTCCCGTTGCGACCACTTTTAGCGCAAAGAAGAAAGTAGGGGACATTTATGCGAGAAACAAGGACCAAAGACCGACGCTTTTGAAATTGGAGGTAAATCTTTTGAAAAATCATGGCCACGGTACCCTCGTGTGCCACTTCGCCATGTGGAGTAAACAGAGCGGAGCCGTGATTTATTGACTTGTCCTCCCTATTCGGTCCAAAGATTCCCCGTGTTCATTATCACATTGCGACTACTGCTAGCGCAACGAAAGAAAATGAGGGACATTTATGCGGGAAAACAGGGACAGGGGCCGATATTATTGAAATTGGTGATAGCTTCCAATGCAAGCCATGGCCGAGGTGTCCTCGAATGCCACTTTGCTATGTCGGGTGAATGCTTCAGAGCCGTAATACGGTCTGAAGATTCCCCGTGTCCCTTGTCCTATTGCGGCCCCTTACGGCGCAAAGAACGAAAATTGGGACACTCACGTAGGAATAAAGTACTAGCTAGGGGGCCGTCATTTCGAAGGCGGTGGCAGATTCCCTTTGACAATCATGGCTATCACAAGTCACTACCCCATGTTTCAAGGAAATGACTCATCGAGCATGTCTCGCGGGACCCACGTGTTGAAGAAGAGGCGTATACCAGAAGGAACGCATCCTAGGCAGCAAGCCGCTCTTGAACCGAACCATTCCACTCATACATCTATATAAGGATTTCTGCCCGTCATGAGGAAAGAGTGGGTGTGCAAGCCACTCACTAACCCTCATCACCCTCCTAGTCACTTCTCTTCTCTCTTCTCTCCGAAGGCAAGAAGTCCCTCGGAGGTTTTCTGTAGCTCAGTGACGCAGCAATCGCTTTGCCGTGCCACGAGTTCCCACCGGCTCTTCGGCGGTGCTCTTCATCGTCCTCCTGCTTCTCTCGCGATCCCGATGGCCGCGAAGCTCTTGAAGTTGAGGCTGCTGGTTCAGCTGCCCTCTGTTCTACCAAAAGAGACTGCACCAGCTCCAGGAGCTCCTCCACTGCGAGCTCCAATTCTGCCCTAATCTGCAACAACTCTGAGGGATTGACGCGTCCGTTCGTTGTTTCTCCTAAAGCTTCATCAGTTGGGCCTCCAGTGCCCTCCTCTTGTATCAATCTCAGCGTCGCTCTATCCCTCCATTCCTTCTCACTCTCTCTTCGTCGTCTGAAGAGAACATCAGCTCTAGGACGCCTCAGGGCAACCCCTCGTGCTAGAGTTATTCTGGTCCTTCGGTTCCCGACCGATGACAGCTAGCCGTCGTCCGGCGTCTGCCACTCCAAGCAGCCGATACCAAAAGTAAAAGGGGAAAAGGGGATTCAAGGAACATACAACAACATTAAGGCTTGGCATTTATTCTAAAATGAGATACATTAGGGTTAGGGCACCACGGGCCTCAATTTCCCCAGTTCCATTACATAAGTCTTCAACAGCTCACGATCCTCACTCACAGTCACCATCGTCTTCCGTGGAACGCTTGCCTTCCACGCTGCTTTGATAGCTTTCCTATCTTTGGTATCACCTTCCGTGTCTAACTCCCTTTCCTTAATCAAAGGAAGATCAGATGGTGTAGGAAAAGAGTGTCGCGGAAGGCCGACTTGCAGGTAACATCGGTGCGAGCTGTAAAGAATAAACTCAGTTGCACCGATAAGCTGGAGTTCCACGTCAGGAGAGGACCTCGTGAGAAGCTCACGTCCAAGTAAACATGCTGGCGCGTGAGTAAACGCATCCCGCTCCAAATTGTTGAAGTAAGCACGCCAGTCTCCACGTGACTTCAGCCGAGGCATGCGATTGACCACGCTCCCGCCAAAACCCAACACATCAACCATGTGATAAAGGGGGCTTTGTTGGAAGATTCTGGAAGTAGTTCGTGCCTCCTTGCAGTGATCAAATTTGAAATGGAGATCGATCCAGCAATTGAGGAGAAACATGCACCCATAGGGAGGCTGACCTATGCTGGAAGCCGTAAGATCGCTGTAAAGGTAGGCGAGGACGGCTGGCCCCACTCTTTTGCCCTTCCAGAGTCCGCAGATCGCACCCAACTGATCCTCCTCCAGGATGTTGTCGATGCTAGGAAAGAGGAGAGCTCCTGCCAAACAAATTACGAACCCTTTCATGAGTGCTGCTAAACGTTCATCGCTTGGCGATCTTTCCAAGGCGTTCGCAGTCCAGTCTGCCAGCTTCTGTAGGTTGATTCCCCTCTGGGTATGAACGCCTTTCACAACTTCGCAGGGCATGAAGCTTCCCAGAATCTCCTCAGGGGATACTTTCTTCCCCATGCGTAAAATCTTTATTTTGCCATCATTCCTGAATCTCTTTAAGCCGAGCAGGAGTTCGCCTCCTCCAAAAGGATCGTTGATTCAAAAGTCGGGAAGACGAAGGTGTGGGTTTTAGGGTGCCAAACCTCTACCAGTGCACATGGCTGCCCAGTCCATACAGATCTTGTTATAATATTTGGCGTGGATAACCAGGTCTTGAAGGTGCCACTTTGAAATGAAAACCCTCATACCGGTAGTAATGTTAGACGTGAGCTTCGACAGCCACGGCAGCCTGGAGAATTTTCTCGGGCCCGGAAAGAGAGGATACGGCTGGAAGAAAAGGAAAGAAAAGAATCAAGGGATAAGGAAGGACTCATGCAGGAAAAGTAGAGGAAAAGGGGTAGGCTTACCATCCGTGAGCGAATCCTTTCGCTCAGATGACCTTCAATGTCGGTCAATTTCTTGAATTCGCGAGCGAACCTCCCCCTTTTGGTAAGGTGGGAAGGTTCACCCTCCACCTCCAAGGACTGGGACCTCTCTCTTCCCATCTCGAAAGAACAGAACACCCTTGAATGACATCTGGCTAAGACCTAGGGGGGTACTTATAGGAGGGAAGGTGGTAAAACGGTAAAAGTAAAGCATGAATGATAAGTTACCGTTATGGATTTTTACCGGAGGAATCTTGTTTGGTTCGCATTATGTCTTTGCTTGTTTCTGAGAATTACCTTGGTGTGTGGACTTCTTTGTGAAGTGCAATTACATTTCTTGTGCAATAATTGGTGCAGCCATCAATGCAATAATTGTGTGTTAATTGTTGAGTGCATGTACCATTGAAAAAGAACAAAAAAAAAGGATATCATGTCCCACCCTTAAGTCACCCCGGTGACTGACCCCACTGCGTCTTGCATCTTACTATATGATATCTACGCTACTAGAACATGTCAAGGACCTTGCGGTCCGAATGAATCCGAGATCTGAGTTCCCCTTCAACAAAAACAGTGATGATCTCGGAAGAGTTCGAATCGTACGGATAGGCCGTTGAGTTGTGATAGTATGGGGACGACGGTTCCGTCCGGTGTCTCGATACGTGGATAAACGGGCTCCCGGCTCAGTATCAGCTCATCAGATCGGTATCCTGACACAGTCTCCACAACCTAACAATATTATCCTTGGTTATCTTCTATTTTCTTTTGTCTTATATTTTTCTTTTAAACCCAGCATGCATTCATGTAGGACTTTGAGTTCATTGTGGAAAATCATTCACTTACTTTGATTGTGTGAGCCACTGTGCTTAATTGCTTAAATATGAGATATTCCATTCCGAGTTGAGTACTGAGTTTCCCCGAAGTTGCCTTGGGATGTTTCTCTGAAAGAAACCATTGTTTGGATTGGTCTCTAATTCATCTTTTCAATTTCCCTTGGACCCACCTTGGCTGCAGCACTTCCACAATGGCTGGTAACCGCTCCCCAATGGTGAAACCTGAGGTTTACGACCCGGGTACTTCCGCACCGTGAAGTTGGTCCCTTTTAGTTTACTTATGCCCTAGCGCACGTAATGTCCTTTCCTAGTTTGTTCACCATCCAAACAATCGTTGATTCCGGAGGACCTCCTTCAAGGTTGCTTCGGTAAAATTCAGGAAAGATGCTCATCAGGAAAATGATGAGGGCGTGTCTCATCACACCTTGGCACCTATTTTTCACTCCACTCCACTCCATTCCATACATTTCAGTCCATTCCATTACGTGTCCTGCCCTTACAAAGCAGATGCCAAGGCGGGGCAGCTGTAGACACGCTATTTTCACATTTTTTCGCGAGTAAATCTCATATTACACTACGATGCCCCAGAGTGGCTTACACGATTAACTTAGGTGATTGATTATCATTTGTTTGAGTTTTATAAAAATACAAAAAAATTTAGAAAATTGAAAAGGGTTATAAAAATTGAGAAGATGTTAAAATACAAAAAAATGGGTAAGGGCTTATAAAAATTTTAAAAAAATAATCAAAAAAAGGGGCCATAAGAAAATACAAAAAAAAGAGATAAAAAGGCTATTAAAAAAAATTCGGAAGAATTGAAGAAGATTTAAAAATAATGAGAGAATATTTTAAAAATAAAATAATAAAAATAAAATCCTAATATATATAAAAAAATAAATAACCTTATTTATGTATATATATATATAAAGAGATATCAATAAAAAAACATAAAAAATATATACTTAATATATAGATTAATCCTATCCTTAATCTAACCATTATTATTATTAATCTAACACTAATCATCTCATTTCCTATTCACTTCCCTTTCTCTTACGACACACACACCCCACACACTGCTGTCACCCTCACTCTCACGTCACACATAGGACACACACACACACACACACACACTCTTTTTCTCTCCTCTGCAGCCACCTTCACCCCCTCCCTTTTTCCCATTCTCTGCTAACCCACACCCATCGCCACCCCCTCTCACTTCCTTTTCTCTCGGCACCACCGTAGCAGCCACCACCCTCCCACTTCTCTCCCCCTTCCTCTGCTAACACCATGGCAGCACCCACAGTCGACCCCTCTCGCATCTCACCACCACGTTCGACCCGACGTCGAGCACCCCTCAGCCCTCCACTCTCCTCCTAGCGTCCACCATTGTTCCCTCCCCGTCTCTTTCTCTCTCTCGCACCTGCCACCGAGCCCACTCCCCACTCTCCAACCCGAAACCTCCCCCTCTTCTTCTCTCCCTCACCTCTCTCCCCCACCCGCAGCCACCTCCACCGTCTCCCCTCCCTCTCCCCTTCTCTCCCTCTGCAGTCTTCACCCACACCATCGCAGTCCCCCCCTCTCCCTCACCGTCCTCTCTCCACCGTCACACCGTAGCCCCCCCCAACCTCGCCGTTACCCCCTTCCTCTCTCCTTCCCCCTCCATCTCTCTCCCTCAGCCTCTTTCTCCCTCACTCCCTTCCCCTCTCTCCATTTCTCTCTCTCTCTCTCTCTCTCTCTCTCTCTCTCTCTCGCGTGAAGATTTGTTTAAAAAAAAGTTTTTTTTTACGTTTCGCGGGGGGGGGGGGGGGGGGGGCTCGTCGCCCGTGCCCCCCGTTCGAACGAAAAGGGCCGTTGCGACCCCTTTTCCCGCAGTGCCACCGCCGCCTCCCCGCCGTCGCACGTCGCCCGCCTCCGGCCCGCCTCCAACGACGCCTCCGGTCGCCGCTCCAGCCGCCCTCGCCACCGTCGCCTCCGGCACCTCCTCCGACGCCGCCCCGCCTCCGGCACCGTCTCCACCGCCGCTGCTCCCGCCCGCGGCCACTGCCGCCGCTGCCCGCCGCGGCCTCCCCACCCCCTCTCATCTTCTCTCCCCCCTCTCACTCTCCCTCTCTCTCTCTCCCGCACTTTCTTACTCCCCCTCTCTCATTCGCACCCCCCTCTCTCTCCGTTTCTCTCTCTCTGTCTCCCTCTCCGCCGCACCCCCTCTCTCTCCTCCTCTCCCTCTCTTCTGTTTCACTCCCTCTCCCACTCCCAGTTTCTCTCTCTCTCTCACGCTTCTCTCTCTCTCTCTCCCCCTCTCGCTGCTTCTCTCTCTCACACCCCCCCTCTCTCTCTCTCTCTTGCCGCGACGCGGCTCTCTCTCTCTCTCTCCCTCTCTCTCTTTCTGTCTTTCTCTCCCTGCATCTCTCTCTCCCGATCTCCCTCTCTCTGCTACTTTTTTTTTCTTTTTTTTAATCCCTTCTCCCCATCGTCTATCTCTCTCCCTCACTCTCTATTTCTCTCTCTCTCTCACCATCCGATCTCTCTCTCTCTCTTTCATACATTTTCTTTTTTTTTAATCCCTCTCTCTCTTTCCCTGTTTTTCCCCCCTTCTCACGGTTCCTCTCTCTCCCTCTAACTCCCCCTCACCATCTCTCTTCCTCTCTTTCTCTCATTCGTATCCCCCTCTCTCTTTCTTTTGTTTTCATTTTTTTATCATTTTATTCCCTCTTCTCTTTGTTCTGTTTCTTCTCATCTCTCTTTCTGCTCATCTCCCCTTTCTCTCCTCTTCTGTCTTCTCCCCTCCCTCTTATGTACCTATTATATATATATATATATATTATTTACGTATATATAGCATCTATATGTAATATCTGCATGTTGTATATAAGTAATATATATATATATATTGGATATATCATATGTATATGTAATATCTGCATATTATATAATATATATGTATAACACATATAATACATATATAGTTCTATAATACCTATAATATATATATATATATATATATAATATATATATTTGTGTACATATACATATGTGTATGTGTGTGTTTGTATAGGAGTACGTGTCGGTGAGTGCATGCACGGGTCGATTCAAAGTGGAAAAGAGATTTCAGTCCGATCGGCGTTGAAGCCTGCGAGGAAAAGAAGATCGATTTCCAGCGCGGTCGAATGCACTGGGAAAGCTGTCCTGCTGCGCCGTGTGCCTGCACCATCCTCACTTTGCTGAAGAAGCTCACCCTCGAGCCCATCACCCATCTCCGAATAAGCTTTCTTCCCCCCTTTGCCCTATACTTTTCATTCAGTTAACTGCATGCATGCATGCATCATTTGCCATGTCCATCAAATTCCTCTCTTTGAGAAAACCTTAGTCATTCATTCATCATATCGCTCATCCATCCTTTAGTTCCAAAGGGGTTTCAAACAACACTAAACAGGTGTGTGTTTGAACATGATCGTGCTATTGTCATTTCAAGGGACCGGTACTACACTACTTTTCTTCTAACCCACCATCTGCTTCTTTTGTCCGCTGTGTTTTGCAAGGGATAACCAGCCCGAAAGTCTGCTTCTTCAGTCGGCCAAAAGAGTAGGAGGAGCGACTCATGTCCCCAGTTCGAGGATGAAATGCGACCACCTGTTTTGAGATACCCGGCTATCATCTCCCTCATCCCATTTTAATTCTTTCCCTTATTATTGTTATTTGTTGTTAAATTTCCACCCTCACCCCTCTCTATTTTGTCTAAAAACAAGTCTATCTTCCCTCTCTTGTTGTTATCATATATCGTTAAATCTTCATTCCCGTTCTTTTCTATTTTGTCTAAAATACGTCTCTCACTCTACCTATATTTTTTTCTTAGTGGTTTTTCCTTATATCATATTATCTTATTCTATCATCTACCTCTCGGTTTCTTTCTTCATCTTCTCACGTCTCTCTAAAAGACATAAAAATATAAAAAAATAATAAAAGCAACAAAACCCCCAAAAAATATAATAACAAAAGATAAAACAAAACAAAAAGAATAATAAAAATCAGGGTAACCAAAGAAGGCCCTCTTCGTCGGCCGGCCGGCCGAAGAGGAAGAGAGGACCCGCACTGCTCCCGCTTCGGCGGTGAACGCGATCAGGACATTTCTTGTGGGGTTCTCAGCCCCTGGCGATCACACTTCCCTTCCCCTTCTTTTGTTATTTATTTCTGTCCAAACCCCGTTGACGGAACCAGTTCCTCGCGGTGGTCTCATCTAACTGGTGCGGTGGGCTATCTCCCGCGACCATTTTATTTCAGTAATTTAATTTCGCATTCTAACATCCTAACCGTTAACTGCTTAACTCTAACCCTCCCCTATCATCGCTTCAAAACCCCGCGGAGAGTGACATCTCGCGGCGGTTTATTTGATCCCCTTTTATTTGTTCAAACCCCGTCGACGGAACCAGTTCCTCGCGGTGGTCTCATCTAACTGGTGCGGTGGGCCATCTCCCGCGACCGTTTTATTTCAGTAATTTAATTTCTGCATTCTAACCCTCCCCTATCATTGCTTCAAAACCCCGCGGAGAGTGACATCTCGCGGCGGTTTATTCAATCCCCTTTTTATTTTATTCTAACCCCGATCAAGGAACTCGTTCCTCGCGGTGGTTTAATTTCCTGTACATTCATTCCAACCCCGATCAAGGAATTCGTTCCTCGCGGTGGTTTAATTTTCTGCATTCCTTTGATCTGACCCCGATCAAGGAACCCGTTCCTCGCGGTGGTCTTATCTAACTGGTGCGGTGGGTCATCTCCCGCGACCATCTTCATTCCAGTAATTTAATTTCTGCACGCTAACCTCCTAACCCCTAACCATTTGATTTCAGCATCCCCCTATCATCGTTCTAAAACCCCGCGGAGAGTAACCTCTCGCGGCGGTTTATTTGATCCCTTTTTCTTTTCCTGTTGTATATATATAGTTATTGTAATAAAAACCCCGCGGAGGGGTAATACCTCGCGGTGGTCTTTTGTATATAGTTATACTTAATACTTATACCGCTGCGAAAACCCCGCAAAGGCCAATGTCTCACGGTGGTATGTACATATAATATTTATTATTTATGCTGCAGTAAAAATCCCGTAAGGCCAATGTCTTGCGGTGGTCCTAATATGTACATATATATTCATTAGTGTTGATATTATTGCATTGCTGTTAGAACCCCACAAAGACCAATGTCTTGTGGTGGTATGTCTTTGTTTGTATTGTCCTTGTAATTGTCTGGAGAACGATATTCCGTTGCAATTTTTGAGTCTTCGTGCCTCTCTATTTCTGTTACTTAGATTCTCGGACTTCCCGGTATATGAAAAACTGCTCGTGGAACGGTAAGTCACGCTTACCGGGAAGGGGACAGTTTGCGCGAGAGGGTCTTCCGACCCCTATCTCCGTCACGTACCGGAGTCCGTTCCGCATCCCTATTTTCTTTCTCTCTCCTTGAGTTGATCTCGTTATCTCCATCTCCTAAGACAGACGAGGGTGGACGACGACACCTGCCGTCTCTCAGTCCACCACGTGGCGCGTCCACATCATGTAATAAGTGAATTACCTAATTCAATCTTGCATGTCAATTGGTGCAATGCCACACCTGATCATTCAACTCTCTCGGGTACAAGTACTTTCAGGCTTTACTCGCCTAGGACCAGATCAGGGCCCCCATATTTGTCAGGCATTGAGTATCAGGTGGACCAAAGTCCCATGTAATTTTCAGAATAATTCATTTATAATTATGGCCAATTTAATTTTCAAGAAAAGCTTAAGAATCGTAGTATAGCGCATAACTAGTCATTTAGTTATGGAGGACTCTTGAGGTGGCCCCTACAGGCTCAAGAGGTGGCTCCCATTATGTATCACTTTGCGTCATTCCGGCCTCAAGAGGTGACTCCCATAACGTAGCACTTTACCCTACATGGCACTTAGCTCCTACACTCCCAAATGGTAGTTTATGGCTAAAGTACAGATCTAGCAAAATTTTCATTTCCAAAGACATGTAGTATGAACAAAAGGCATGTGGTATGAATAATGAATGAAGTTTATAAGAGAAGTTCAAGGATGATTTAAGGCATCATGTTTAACGACATTAAGGCAATAAAGAGAATGAATTGCCGGTCAAGGTGCGATCAATTCTCGCGAAAAATCTTGTAAAGTTTAGATCAAGTGTTTCTCAGTCGGATAATTAGCAGAAAACCAAAGAAAATGCGGCCAGGTAAGAGGTGGGACAGTGGGAGGCTCCCCTCGTATTCACGAGGTCCTAATTAAGTAACCACTTATCCACTTAAAGCGTTTACCCGTGGACCTCTACCCTTAGACATCGGTCTTTCTTGGTAAACTTGATAGCTACACAATTTTTCGGAGATACAAAAACACGTAAATTGAACAGAAATCATTCTTGTATATTCTAACATGTTCATTTGTGAAAGAATTCCAATGAAAAAAAAGATATTGAAAAAAGATGTCAAGCTTCCAATTGCATAATATGTTTATGTATGAAGAAAATTTGAAAGAAGATGTCAAGCTTTCAGATAGAGCTTAGATCAAATAGACAGGGTCAATCGTGTATAGAAATTCTACGGAAATTAGAACATAGTTATTTGAACAATTAACGATAGCTTTACGAGTCCATTCACCTAGTCATTTATTTGTTAATAGTATTCTTAAGGCAAGAACATGATTTTAAAATTCAAAATTTAAGTTTTGAAATAACGCATATAAACGAGGTAAATCGAGCGTAGTTACCGTATTCAAATCATGGTCTATATGCGATCCACGTTATTGAAACTCATTATGATAATGAAAACTCCCATTTTTGAACTTTAAATCTTAAAATAAGTCATAAATACATGATCATGAAAAATTTACGTAGAATCGAAATACTCATGCAAAGAAACATATATGGAGATCTAATTAAATTTTCGCCTGAGAGAAAATCTACCTCGTTGAAGATCAAAGAAGAAGGAATTTACGAACGAAGAACGCTTTCGAACACTCCTCCAACTTCGAGCTTTCTCCCTCTCTCAAACTAACAATTCCTCCCAATAGATTTGTGCTTTGAGTAGCAAGAGCCCAGCCCTATTTATAGGCCAAAATCTCCCACCTAATTTCCCTATTCCACCAACCTTGTTACTATTACACCAACTTTGTTACTATTACACCAACCTTATTACTATTACACCAACTTTGTTCCAACATGTGAATGACATAATCAATGACATCATTTATTCAATGATGTAAGAATGACCTCATCCATTAATTAGGATTAGATTAAAGCTAATAATTCTCTCTTAAATCAGATGCTATAGTACTGCTACAGTACCGCCATCTTCACCTTCTCAGAATCGTGCCGTGAATCTCGTCGTTCGTGTTAACAAGTGGGATAGTGTTCATGTTAATGTAATCTATGACGAAAAAATATTCATAATTTATTTTATTTTCATATTTCATTATTTCTTTTTGCATATGAATGCATATAAAATTTTAAAGTTGCTACAGCTACATTCTTCTAAATATAGAATGTTGTTGCTTGGGCCAAATATCCGAAAAGATGTGCAACAGGTGAAATAAGGCTACATCAAGCAAAAAGGAAATGTGGTGTGATTCTCTTCCAAAAAAGGTGGCCGTAGACAAGTAAATAGGCCCCTGCATTCTTCTAAATATAGAATGATGTTGTTTAGGGCAAACATCTGAAAATATGTGCAACAGGTGAAATAAGGCTACAACAAGCAAAAAAGAAATATGGCGTGATTCTCTTCCAAAAAAGGTGGTCGTAGAAAAGTAAATAGGCCCGTTCATTCTTCCAAATATAGAATGATGTTGCTCGGGCAAACATCCGAAAAGATGTGCAACATGTGAAATAAGGCTACAACAAGGAAAAAAGAAATGTGGGTGTACTCTTCTCCAAGGCGTTTTCAGCAATGTACCAGGAGTGTGCGTGTTCTCTCGAAGGGTGCTGCAACCTGATACTCCAACCCACGTCTAAGCTAATGGGAGGCCGATCTTCATCAAATTTTCGTGTGGATCAAGAGAGCAACATCAAATCTATCATTCTCCATATTTACTTTCTAGAATTCTACTTCTTGATGTGTCTCTTGTAATATTTTATAGAGTTTCTAGTTAGGTCTTTAGATCCTTCTTGTTTGAGGGGGATAATCTCTTTTCTCATATTGTAATTTCAAGACGAGCTAACGACTTTATGTTTATGTGATTTGTAGCGAGGTAGCGCCCTTGTGTCTAGTGTTTTGAGACAAGCTAGTATCCTTGTGTTTAACACATTGAGAGGTGAACTTGCACCTTGATGTCAAATGATTTGTAGTGGTGAATTAACACTCTTATGTCAAGTGGTGTTCAGTGAAAATCTCAAAGTGTTCTTAAGTAATGGACGTAGGTCAGCATAGTGTTGTCCGAACTAATATAAAAATCACATTGTTCACTTTGTGCGATTGGCTCATTGTCTCTCTTCCCCTTTGTCTAGAATTTTATGGAATAAAATTTTAATTTACTAGATTTAATTTTGAGCTGCGATTTGATTTAATAATGTAATTCATCTCTCTTCTCTTGAATTATTCGGTCTGAATTTTCTTTCAACACATTTATTTAATAAGAGTATGCACATAAATATAAATCTAATATTTATAAAAAATGGAAACATTTGACACTTTGATGGATTGTACAGTAGAGTTCTACATGACAAAATATTTATCTAATATATGTCTACAAATAAATATAAATGTAAGAGAGACTTTCACATAATTAACAATTTAATAGGGATATATATGCAAAAAAACATTCGTGTAACTTCCAGTGAACGCCCATATATGGGAACACCAACTAGGATTTGCAATCTCGGTCCGGGACGGCCCAACTCACACGACCCGACCCGAGTCAGGCGGTGGGTGGGACGCCCGGGCCGTGAGTCGTGACCGGGATGCTCCATATATTTAATATTTTATTTTTAATATAAAATATTTTATAGGTAATATGGTTAAGTATCTTCATCGGTTCAAGGGTGATTTGAGTTTGAAAGTCATCAATTACATGTGTTACTTTGATTTCTTTTTAAGATTTTCATTTAAAAAACTCAAAATCTTAAGGGCATTCAACATATTTGAACTCAAGATGTCTTAAACAAAGTGCACAAATCACTTAACCAATTGAGCTAAAAAATTTATTACATTTATATATATATATATATTATATATATAAAGAGTCATTTTTTATTTCGACATTTGACGGGATGGACCGAGACGAAGCGGGACGGTACTATCTCAAGCCATGACCGGGATGACCGAGACGTCCGGGACGACAAACATTGACACCAACCACCACGATAGATTGTTACACTGGAGTTGTACTAGTAAATATTTTTGTCTAATAGGGATATGTTAGCAACCGTAGCACAAATATAATTTCAAAAAGGATATACAAGGAAAAAACCCTAATTTTTTCTTTAGATAAATGTTGTTGTTTTTTGTTTCATTAAAAGAGATTTTTAATTTGAATTTACATAAATGTTCTTATTCTCTTGGTTAACTTTCAGAAGATTCACGAGTGGCTTGATCGGTTTATGATAAAAGTTGCATCTTCAAATTTCAATCACTAGATTTCCCCGTTCAAGGAAGATGTTCATCTGGTTGTATTTTCTTAAAGCTACCTCCATCATCTTTCAGGGCAAATCTTCTGTTACCTATTTCTTAGTGCCTCTCCCCTCCTCCAAATACATCCTATTCTTTGATAATTAAGAAGAGGAAGATAAATTATATCATTTGAATCAGAGGTTTTAATAACTGAAATCTATTTTTAAAGTGCTTCTAAGGCGATACTTGAAACAAAATAGTGTATAAGTTTTGCTGAAACTGTAGACTTTGGGTGTCCATGACGTCGAGAACTTTTAAATCTGAAATCCCATTGGCATTTAAGGTGAGGTCTGGAGTTGAAGAGCAGAAAAGATTTGGACCATTAAATGTGGATGGCAACTTACCGTTATCTCTAACTATTTGTATGAAAAATAAACACTCTCAAGTGAACCTCAATCAACCTACATTTTGATTGTTCACTCCTCCACTCTGCACGTAAAAAATTGTGGATTCAAATCTTACAAAACACGCCGGTGAGAGCTGCAAATTTTCTCACTTTTGATCTTAAATGATCTACCAAAAAAATATATATATACATTCTTAGTGCGTTACTTTTGCATTAAGACAATGCACGTGATGTTTTGTTAGTTTTTTTTTTAACTTGTTTACATTCAGCTTTATGGGACGTTATTGTGCAATTTTCCTCAAAAAAAATTCCGCTCTCATCGAATTAAATTTGCCACTCAGCTTCTCACATCAAGTAACCCTAGACATTTCCGATCTTTTAAACCACTGGCTCTTCTGATTGGAATCCGGCACAGGATTCATTCCCACATGCAGCACACGAAAGAAAATGACGGGGGATGGAGATCGATCCAACTTCTTGCCACCACACAAACGGACCCATCGGTTAAACATGGCGCCCAGTGCCCACCTACAACTACACACATTTGCCTGAGAACGCTGCTGAAAGACGAGTGACGCACCAATGATAACAGAGAACCTGAGATCAAATTACGAGCGTGCGGCGGATGCTAGGTCAAGGTTCGATATCATAATGATACACATAGTGGGGCGGTGAGGGAGAACTGGATGGTTCACTTCTTGCAGGGGTTGACGTCCGCGAGTGGTAGGTCTGGTACTTGTCCACTCTGAACTCCCCCATTTCCTCGTCTTCGAATGATTGGAAGATAGGGTGCAAGTAGGCATCAGCCAGGTATGCCTTGAGATTGAGATCCGGCTCTGCAGCCTTCTCCATGGTATCCTTTTCCATGGCTTCCTGAAATCCAGGGGTACAGCCTTGAGATAATAAGAACATGAAGATCATCTCAAAAGGCAGATACAAAATGACAAATAAAGTAACAGATAGATAAAACACATCCTTGGACAATTCATATCTCTAGCTTAGTGTGCCAAGCATGGCAGTATACGTATCTAGAACGAAATGGGGCAAAGAAGGCCGTTAAACCTTGGATTCTGCGACATAATCTGTGGAGGAATTGGGGAAATGAAGTGGAACATGGTACTCCCCTATATAAGAATAAAATGATGGGATAAGATGCATGTGACTGGCCGCAAATAAGCTGTGTAAAGGCTCTGCTGTGCCGGTCATGATCTCAAGACTGGATATAACTAAAAACCACATGTGGAACACTTTTTATGCAACACCTACAGTTTAATTTATGTCATAACAGACTGACGTATTGCAAAATGAGATCAGCGATATACTGCTTTTATTTCATGTCACGTGGATTCGATAGATTGCTAACTTCTGATGCGAAAGTTCACGAGCTAGTTTGCAGTTAACTAATTTGACAAGAAAATCTAAGTCAGAAGTCCTCCAAGTTTAGCCTTCTTATACTGGAAACTACAAATTCTTCATATGCCTAAAATTCTTAAATAGGGAAGAAAAGTTCAATACAATCATTCTCACCTCCAGTGGATATCTTCTGAATGCAGGTTCAAAGCGACTTTTACAGTACTTGTGAAACCATATTGTTAGAACAGGCAAAACTATGAGCAGAGTCGTGTAAGGAGCTTTCTTTACACTAAGCAGACCAAACAGAAGAATTTGTGATATCAACAGGCTTCCAATTATTCGGGTATGGACATGTGGCCAAAATGCACCGGCACTTTCATATTCTTGATTGTAGACATTAATGATCTAGAGATGCAACAGCAAAAAAATATGTCACAAATTGAACTCCATCAGGTGAATCAAGGACGAAGCCATAAACATACGGTCAGAATTCATACAACAAATGTGAAAGAACAGGGGCACTATGATTACTTGCGAAGCTATGTCATTGAACGAGAACTTGACAAGGTTAACATGCTTTCAATGCACAAGTTATTAAACAGAGAACTAGTGAATTAAGGAAATTTTCCATTTTTTTCAGAGAAACAAAAGGTGAATCACCATCTGACCGGTTAAAGAGTAATGCTTGCTGCACCACCCTGCTAACTACACCACAGAGCGGTGCAGCAGGTTTTTTTTTTATTTTTTTGACGTGGGACCCATGCCCCCTAACGTGCCGTACACGCCAAGGATGGCATCTGCCCAAAAAAAAAGGAGCATGATTTTTTGCATTTTTTGGGCTGTCTGATGGGAGAGTGCCGTGTACGGCACGTTAGGGGGGCGTGGGCCCCACGTCATAAAATTTTCAAAAAAAAGAAAAAACTGCTGCACCGCCCTGTCATGGCTATAGTTTGCATGGTTATCAGGGTGGTGCAGCAAGCATTATTCCCGGCTAAAATAGCTAACATATCAGCCATGTCAAACAAGTAAAAGATGAAACTGATGACACCTGACAGTGCCAAAATCACAATATAACCAGCAAACTATCAAATACTATAAAGCACTCAAATTTAATTTGTAAATCTAGAGCTAACAATGTTCTGACTGATGTACTAAAGACAAGTGAATGGCCTTGATAATAAGCATCATGAAAATGATATGGCCTTGTTACAGGAAGACATGTCAATCTCAAACAAGCCACTTACCTGATGGCGGTAAACAGCATAGGCAAATGCAAAGAATACTAGGATGAAGGGAAGAAGAACAGGGGTGACTACAGCATAGACTAGCCCAAGGAGAAAGTATAACTCCAGTGTCGGAAGGGTCTCTGGAAGTTCAATACTTCCAGGGTCCATGGCTTTCTCTCTGTCTCTTTCAGTTTTAACAATAAACATGTTCTTGAGATGATATATAACAAGTGGTTTCAGTCGTAGAATCTCATAGGCAATGCCTGTCCACCCATCTGCCATTATATAGGACATAAAGAATGTAGCCTTCATTGGTATTGCTAATCCAATAGTCTTTGGAATCCTGATACACAAAAGGAGAATGATAAATAACAGAAAAGCAAGTGTACTCTACAAGGAATCGCAAAAGGGAATGAAATGAAACAAAATATGAAAATCGTAGGGAGTATTATAAAAGCAGTATTCGAATTTATCAGCACACAGTTGGTTTTGGCTACGAAAAGATGGTATTCAAGAGGCAGTGGCAACATGACACATGAGCACAAATTTCTAGGTTGCAGTTATAACCTTCAGCCTTATATTATCTTCATTGGTCAAAGAAACTGAAAGAGAGGAGGCGAGTGGGAGTGTTTCTTTCGGCCTCCCTGGAGGCAAATGTTATCATCATCGCCGGGTTTTGCAGCTGCCTCCACAGCCAGTCACAACCATCAGACAATGTCACCGATTTAGGATTTAGGGGGGAAATGGTTGAAGGAGAAAAGGGCAAATCATGGAAAAACAATAATAAATATTAAAAATGGTTGTTCTTATTCTATTAATCATTAATCCTATATAATTTCATATTGATGATTCTTCGACCATTTTTCCGTTTAGGAGTTCCCTTTCGAACCACAACAGAAGAAACTAGTCAAACATATGATTGGACAGGTCTGGTGAATAAGATCGAGTGATTTGTTGATCATTCAATTAGCATGCAACATATCTCCAATTTAAATCACAACTGACCTAACTTCTTTAAGGAAAAATTTTGTTGATTTCATGAAATATCATGGAACATGTCTGGGTGCAAAAATTAAAATACTTGAGACAAAGTAAATGTCTGGGAATAATATGACACTGTTGAAAGCTAGAGAGCATTACTGAGTAGGCGATTGATGAAGAAAAGAATAAAGCTGCTCGAAAGCTGTTCCAGTGATTATGCTCCCAAGGAAAACGTTTACCAGCATGAAATAATAATACTTGGATGCTGCCCTTCTTTCAAGTGATGACAGTGACAGGTAGCCTTCTATTTTTGACATAATCAGAAGAACATTAGGAAGGATATACAAGAATACTTTTAAAGCAAGTCCAGGAATATATCCTTGTATAAATGATTTGATCAATTTCCTGCAAAAAATAACATGAAATGGTGTTACATGTGAGCGAAGACATCTAGAAACCAATGGAATAATCTGGTGACCAAAGATCATATTGCAAAGCAACAGAAAATATACATGAATTATTGGTTTACTGCATCAGTATGATTTTCACCTGATACAGATACATAGATTTAGCCAGTGAATAAATAATTAATAAAAATGGATACAAATTAATTCCCTCTAATCTATTAGGAATTTGAGGAGGCCAATACAACATTTAACCCTTAAGTTCAATGTGCACTGAGGGACCAAATTGCTACTTTTTCCTGTAGCTAAGTTTTTATTCTCCTTTTGATTCGTAACCTTAACATACAATTTACACAATTTGGGTTGATTGCATGTTACCTTCTTGGGAATTTAGTTGTGG
This sequence comes from Amorphophallus konjac, assembly GCA_022559845.1. Lineage (NCBI taxonomy): Eukaryota > Viridiplantae > Streptophyta > Magnoliopsida > Alismatales > Araceae > Amorphophallus > Amorphophallus konjac. The sequence goes on along the minus strand of CM040121.1, from coordinate 559,970,421 downwards.
AAATGCTTGCAAAAACAGCACCCACTTGTATAACCTTCTTAAAGTAAATAATTCATAGTTTGCCCATATTGGAACCTAGAATCTCCTTAATGCTACCACATTAGAGTTAATATTTGACAATATGCACAAAAGATTAGAGGGATGAAAAGCATGATGTTCATACTTCATCTTTTACGGTTCCTACCGTAGACACACCAAAATTGACATCATTTTGAGTACATCTCCTATCGCATCATAATGCCCCAAATTGACCCTCAAATTGACTTGTTTGAGTGATTCTCCTCACTTTTCTCAGCTATTCAACTTTTCCCTATTTTTCCTATTTTTTTTTCAGGATTTTTCTATAATTTTTCGGGGCATTTTTGAATTAAAGTCAGACCCCCAGACGCCAATTAATTTGCGTTTGTGACCTGGGCGCTAATTCTTTGAATATATGCCTTCTCAGTTGACGCAGATTCTTCCATTTCTTGAATTTTATTTAAATTAAAATTTGCGTCATCAACCTGGACGCCAATTCTTGAATCTACGCCCTTGCAGAAAGGCGTTACTTAATTAGCGTCAACCTTCCTGACGTTAATTCTTTCAGAATTTCATTCAAATTAAAAAGTCGCGTCCTTGCCCAAGACGCTAATTCTTTGAAGTTGCGCCTTTGCAGATAGGCGTTAATTAATTAACGTTAGCTTCTCTGATGTTAATTCTTTCATTTTCCGAGATTTTAGTTCAATTAAAATTCATATTTCAGGAAATTCACACCTTTCTGAAAAGGCGCTAATTTTTAAATTGCCGTCCAACGCTCGGACGCAAATTCTTTTCTTCATTAATTTCAGCTCAAATTTGTATTATATTGAATTAACGTCTTTCTGCGAATGCGCCAATTCTTAAATTAACGTCCGGGTAGTGGACGCTAATTTCCTTTCCTTTTTTTGAGCTTTTAAATCCTACCAAAATTCGTATTAAATCTTAATTCGTGTCAACCCATTGGACACGAATTCTTTTCCAATTTTGATAATTCCCAAACTTTCCATATTTAAATTTGAATGAACGTCTCCTTCGTTGACGCTAATTAATTGACGACCATTGGGTCAGACGTCAATTCTTACAGAATTCAGATTTCCTTCCCTTCCTCATTTTAACCTCCTTTTCCACTTGGGAAAGGGTTCCTATGGCCTTCTAAGGTTGTGAGGACACTTGGAAGATAGATGTCTCTCTCCAAATCCCATTAAAACTCAGCTTTCTATTTTTAAGGGAATTAAACCTCCGAATTTTCACTCTATAAATAGGACCCCCCCCCTCTCCCTTGTGTTTAAGGTTGAATTCTATTGTTCTTGGGGAAGCCCTGCTGAATTGAAGTGCCAAAGGAGGAGCCTCCCATATGTTTAAAGCTACATCCATTGGATTTCTTCCTCTTTGAAGATCTTTGGAGCCCCTATTTGGAGAAAATCAATAAGATAATCATAAAGAAAAGCTCTCTTCATCGACCGGCCGATTATAAGAGAAGGTCAAACCTCACAATCTCCCCCCGCTCTTTAAAGGTGTTTATATCGCGATCACCTCCTTTATTTTATTTGCTAAATTCTTCCTAGGCCCGAGCATCTTTGGTGATCACACTCCTTTATAACATCTACATGCTCCCTTTCCCCTTCTTTTATTCCAATTCCACACTTAATTCATCATAAATTTTTTTTCTTTTGAAAATCTTGTGGATTTTTCCATAATCTACACCTACCTGCAAGGGCAATTTGGTCAAATTATTGTGTTTCATATAAGTGATAATTAGAAGCAAAAATCTGAAGAATATTCTACCAGAGTACAATGGCACTTAACTCAAAGGACAAACGTGCGAGTATCTTCCACAATTGAATCCCTGGATCCCCCCCCCCCCCACACACAATGACTCAGAACATAAAAATATGTTTTTCAATAGCAAACATAAAAGTTCACATATAACCGATAGATTTGACTCAACCCCCTCTTAAAGAATGGTCTCTTTCTTTGATATGGCATGAAGCATAATGACGCTACTTACAGTTCTATCACAGGTCTGAGGAATGGAGCGACCTTCTCGAGACCCTCGAGATTTGCCAGCGATTGCACAAAAGCAATAGGAATCATGTAGAAGAAAATAAGTGCAAAAACCAACAATGATATCACAAGCCTTCGGATGCTGAGAGAAACAAATGGTATAGCTAAATTCTGCCAATATACATCACGTGGCTCTGGTGCCCAATCAGTTAACCACTGGGTTGGATTCTTGCTTTGTTGTGTCTGTGCACAAACAGCTGCTGCCCACCGAGAATCAAATGTAACAAATGACACCGGGAGGATAGCTTTTGGATCTTTAAGAATCCTTTGACGTTCAGAAGCTATCTGAAATGTGATAGAAAAATATAACTCTACTGCAGAACACAAACTAGAGTAACCAGATATAAATAAAGAAAATATGATGTTGATAGATGATGACAAGGTGAAGTGGTATAGAAGCAAACAAACTATAATCAATAAAAGAACCTAACGTAAAGGAAAGTGGATGCCATAACCTTCAATAATGTATGAAATTGATTTTGGTCACTAATTCAGGTTTCATTATTCTTAGAAAATTGTACAGAGTGCAGGCGTGTAAATCAATGAAACTCATGTTAGAACCCAGAGTATTTACCTTTTTCTCAAGATCATCAATCGCTTCCTTGTAGTAAGCAATTGAATCCACCCTTTCACCCCAGAGGCCAAGAAAACCTTTCTGAAGCATGAAACTTTGTTAGATATCAATTGTCTGCGGTTAAAATCTGCTTTTAAATAGATTGTAAAACAAAGTCAACTGGACACCATATGGAATTAAAGAGAAATAAAAGCCTACCTTTCTTGTTGGTTTTCTTTCTGGGTTTCTTTCAAATTGAAGCTGATTATAGTCAAGCCAATTTTGGAGCCTTTCTTTTTTCTTCACCAGCTTAGCAAATTTGTTTGCATTGTACACAGCCTGATAACAGAGGAGCGGCATATGAACATAATTTTGACTAGCAGGGTGTGGAGCAGTACCACGCAGCAGCATCCAAATAAATCTATGTAATACATCTAATTAACCTCATTGTTCAGATTCCAAAGACTTAACCTTAGGTAAGTGTGGTATAAGAGATTGAACATAAGCTACCTGGTGACCAAGATAATGGTCAGGGTGGTTCCTTCTAAAGAAATTGTCTACACTCTCTGAAATTGAATGGCCACCAACTGAAGGCACATTTCTGACCACTACCTGGAAGGATGACACCATGAAAATTAATAAGAAAATGATTAAAAGAAGTCAGAGGTGTTTGTTACAGTAAGTACAGTGAAGTTCAGTTATCACTCAAGACCTATGGCCTTTTAGACAGATGAGTAACAGACATGGTAAATATTATGCAAAGGTATATAAACATATATGCATTCACTCATATACATGCAGATAAGATGAATGAAACATGTCAAGATTGATGTAGAACATGCCAATTAATTTGCAGTTAAAAAAAATCAAAACTTGCATTTTGAGTTTCTAATATGATGGAAAGTCTACTGCTATTAGAGTCGTTGTAACAAGTATGTTCTACTCAAAACCCTAAAAAACAATTGTGAACGTATTCAACATGCATTTCTGACATGAAAACATGTAACACGGTTAATTTAAAGTTTCACAAGTGTTCAATGAATCATTGCTTGGGACTGTCATATCACATATGAAAACCATGCTGCTTCTGACATAGTTACTTCCACGTGACACTTGAACCTCCTCACCCTTGTTGATAAAGCCTAGAAGGAAAAAGAAAGGAAACACAGGTAATGAAACATGGTTGTACATCTGAAGTTAGATTGCTTCCACACTAGTGTTATTCAATGACCTGAGGAGGAGAAATAACATGTTATTGCATTTATGATCGTTAAGAAAGATCGTATCTCTCTGTGTATCTTTCTTTGTATACCCCTATACCGTCAGCTTGTTGGAGCTCATGTCTTTGACTATTTTTCATCCTGACATTGCTCATGTTGTGTATGTCTTGAGTCAGTTTGTCAGTGCCTCAATGTTGGACCACGAAAAAAAATGCGGGGCACACTAATGATGAATTAAAGAAATTAAATCAGAAATTTAAAATCCGTGATATCATCAACATGTTTATTTACATTTGTTTATTTCACATTTTTTGGTTTATCAAACGATTTGGGTTCAGGTGCTGGACCTTTCCCCACCAACCTCATTTGGTGTTAATTTACATTGGCTTAAAGTCCGAAGACCATTAATTAAGTATCAAAGAAAACATTTAAACCTTTTAACAATACCTGTTATGATATTGTGACCTTTATCTAATGGACAAGATCGTAGATATCACTCACTAGAGATATATGCTTGTAGGAAAATTAAGAACTTTCATTTCTTGAATATGTGTCATATACATTACAATCGGCCTTTTAAGACCTTACATTCGGTCAATCATGTGATCGGGTCAGTTGGTTTCCATTCGGTCGCAATCCGACCGTTGGATGTACCTCCAGTCATATGATCGGACCATTGGACTTTATATCCGATCAAGATCAAACCATCATACTTGCTTCTGACTAGGATCAGACTATCGGATTTTGTATCCGATCATGATTGAGCCGTTGGATTACATTTCCGGTCAGGATCGGATCCTCGGATTTGTTCTGGATGACGATCGGACAGCTGGATTTATCCCTAGTTGAGATTCGACAGTTGGATTTACTTCTGGTCAAGACCTGACCGTTAGATTTACTTCTAGCCAAGATCTGACCATTAGATTTGCTTCTGACCAAGATGTGACCGTTGAATTTGCTTTTAGTCAAGATCTGACCATTGGATTTGTTTCTGGTCTAACTATTGGATTTTCTTCTGATCAAGATCTGACTGTTAGATTTGTTTCTAGTCAAGATCTGACTGTTGGATTTGCTTCTGGTCAAGATCTGCTATTAGATTTGAATTCCATCACGCTCGGACTGTTGGATCCGAATATGATCACTATCGAACCGTTGGATCTGAATTTGAACACGATTGGTCCTTGGATCGCCATAGGATCACAATGGGACCATCAAATTTGAATTAACTTGGATTTACTCCAAAAGAAACTTGGGAAGATACCCCAAGTGCATATATGTAATTTCTATTTTCAGATTTCTGTTTTAACAAATACACCTGATGCTGACAGGGAAATGTATGCAATTTCTGCTTCTTTCAGATTTCACGCAGAACGGAGACATTTACACAATTTCTGCTTCTTCAGATTTCACCCAGGACGGGCATTTGCACAATTTCTGATTTTCTGCCTCTTCAGATTTCACCCAGAACAGGGGGACAAACACAATTTCTGCCTTTTTACCTTTAACCCATAACAAGGGTACAAATACAATTTCTGCCTTTTCATATTTCACCCAGAATAGGTGTACAAATACAGTTTCTGCCTTTTCAGATTTCACCAAGAACAGGGGTACAAATACAATTTCTATTTTTCAGATTTCACCCAAAACATGGGAATTTACCCAATTTCTGATTCTCAGAATCACATACAGCACAGGACAGGGGTATATACATAAATTCTGGTTTTATGGAGACACCCAGAACAAGGAGGCATTTACCCAATTTCTGTATTTTCAGATTACACACTGCACATGGACTGGGGTATATTGACAACACCTTGTCTTTTTTTTTTCTTAACAAGCACGCAATCACAAGTCTTCTTGTCCAGCACGTCCAACACTCGTTATTCTTGGCCCCTTTTGCGTTACCCTAGGGTTTTGGCAGAGCTTACCTAGAAGAGATTAGGACCCAAGTCCGGTCGGGTAACATTAATTACCCACTTAGTCGGGTCGGTTAAGCCATAAGAGGGTGTAGATTCCTCTGGATAAGAGAAGAGAGTGAGAAGGCATAGCCCTCTTGCACCCGACCAAAAGAAGGCGCAGCTCTCTCTCTTCACCCCGGTAGGTTAAGAGAGAGAGAGAGAGAGAAGGTGCAGCCCTCTTACCCGACTGGCCTTGGGTGGCTATAAAAAGGGGCGCTGGGTCCCTTTCAACCTCTTTTTTATTCTGACTTCTCCCACTGACCAAGTGCAGCCCACGTGGAGTGCTTTGTGCCTTTCTTGTCCTTTCTTGGCACGGTCGACTTGCTGCTGGAGGATTCCGTCTCGCCGGGACCACGATCCAGAGTGCGCTGAGCAACTCCCGGGTGTGCGGAAAATTATTCTTCTTGCTGAAATATCGCAGAATCATCGAAACAGGTGTGTTACTTTTTGCTGTCCGCCACCCATTTGAGGAAATTCCGTTGTGCAAAACACGGGGGTTTTATGCGTGTAATTCCGTCCATCAGAATTTCTCGGACACATGTATGATCCGTGAACACAATGGCGCCGGCTGTGTACCAATTTTATGCCGTTGTTGGATAAAATTATTTTTTGTTATTTTCCTTGATTAATAAGAAAAACTACAGGTTCAACACCCCACTTCCATCCATTTTGTTGCTCTTCTGTGTGCGCTTCAATATCTGCATGGCACAATTCGATGCTTCTTATTTATGTCATCCGCAACCACTTTGGAGCGTCGTGCTTACATCAATGCTGATTGGACTAGTGATCCTACTCATCGTAGTTTCACCACAGACTTTGCATCTTTTGCGGTTCCTCTCTCATCTCTTGGCACAACAAAAAGTAGGTTGTCATCTCTCGCTCTAGCACTCAGGCGGAGTACAGTGCTATGGCTGACATGTTTGCTAAGATCATTTGGCTTTGTCATCTTATACACAAGTAGGTTGTCATATCTCGCTCTAGCACTCAGGCCGAGTACAATGCTATGGATGACATGTTTCCTAAGATCGTTTAGTTGTCATCTTCTCCACAATCTGTACGTCACTTTACCAGCTCCTACTCCACTCTACTGTGACAGATGGAGTGCCATTCAAATCCCAAGAAATCCCATCCTCCATGAGTGGACTAAACACATTGAAATTGATTGTCATTTAGTCCACTAGCAGTATCTCTCCAGCATTTTGTCATTTCCTCATATTTCTTCTGCCAAGCAGGGATGGCAGTGTCGGTTTCGGACTCGGTTTCGGCTCTCGATTTCAGTTTCGGCCAAAACCGGCCGAAACCCGGTGAAAAGGTTCAAAATAAATCTAAAAAATCAGAAACAAATAGAAAAAATATAAATAATCACATAAAAATCAGAAAATTCATTAGACAAGTATTTGACTGTAAAGAAATTAGATTAAGTGCAATAAACATGAAGTAATCATTGAAGTTCAAACATTGAACATGTTAAACTAATATTCTTGAGTACATATTAAGCATGTAGTAGGTTCAAGTAGTACAATAAACCTAATTAGACACAGTAAATGTTACCGAAATTAAATGATCCTTACCTAAATGATGATCACTAATATGGATAATAACTAGAAGAACCTTCTTCCTCATCATCTGACTTTTGATGTTGAGTTCCATAAAAAGGTTGCATGCATTCTGTATATTCACTATAACCAAACAATGAGGTAGCCAAGTCCTGCATCCCTCTTTGGATCCCTCTTGGAGTGTAAAGTTGTTGGCTTGATTGGAATCAAGAATCAGCATAAGAATCTTAAGGATGAGAAGAGGAACTAGATAGAACTGGATGGAACTGGAATTCTGGTTGATGACCCCACCCATAAATGGCTGCTTCCTGTTGGCCACCTCCATAACATGATGGATGCCCATATTGGCTCTGTGAATCATATCCTCGCTCACTATGACTGTATCCTCTGCCTGTGTCTGCGTGGAAGGAGGAAGGAGCACCATATGTGCCACCGCCAGTAGTAGCACATGCAGCTGCACTGGGATCATCACCATCATCATCATTATCAGAAATCAGTCAGAAATCAGTCGCCTTTTATTTAGCCTTTGGGATGCTTTTTTCTATTTTGGTGTGATTTTTTCAATCATCTTTGAAATGAGTTTTTTTCCCCTTGGTGTGTGCCTCGCATAAATCTGCTTCAACTGCTCAATTGTCGAGTCCTCTCGAACAGTAGCACTAGTCCTCTTAGTTAGTTCATGCACTGATGTACTTCTTAAGAATGGAGGTGACTTGACCATTCTAAAAGTGACTGACCTGCTATCTGATTCTGAGTGTCTAACTGGCTCAAACTCAGGCTGTTGTTCAGTGTCATGAACAAATAAAGCTGGGTCCCTTCTCTAGTGTGCATGAATATCTCTGGCCCTCTTTGTTGCTCTTCTAAATTCTGGATCTCTTGACTCATCTTCATCTAGTATGCCCTCTGCCCATGTTCTATCATCAACATCAAAAATGGACTCATCAACCTGCTCTCGTGTCTCCACCCAAGACTGCAAGGATTGTCATCATCAAATAAAGTGTCCACATCAATTTCTGGAGTTGCATCCTCTGCGACACGTTTGTCCTTCAGCTGTTGTCTTAACTTCATGTTTTTTATTCTCAGTCTCATATTATAGTGGCAGTAAACCAATTTTTCTAACCGTTCAGCCTTTAGACGATTGCGAACCTTTGAGTGTACAAGGCTGAACGTGCTCCAATTTCTTTCACATTGGCTTACAAATGTTGTTTGACTGAGCACCCTAATTGCAATGAAAGTCAATGCATTACTGCCCACATCTCGGTTGTTCACCATTATCCACCAACCATAAACAAATAAACGTAAGATGTAAATAAAGATCAATTCTCCATGATGTACTAATACATATTGAGGTTAAGAAAGCACAAAGATACAATATACATGGGCTCACTCTTCCCACATCGTATTGCAATTAGGAGTCGGAATATGTCCCGATCTTCATTCTATAATAATTCATCTACAAAGATAAAGTAATAGATTAACATAATAACTTAAAATAAATTCTATAGATCTTATTAATAAAATCAATAAAGGCCAACCTCTACTTCGACCTGAAGTCTCTTTTCTGGTGTCCTCGATAAAAGACCAATGACTTTTAAAGTGCCTTGGAGCACCTCGCCATCAACATGTGCATTGGCATTGTACATAAATCGAGCGTTGAGGAACTAATCAGCATTTATGTATAGTTAACTAAATGTTAGATATAAAATAACCTAGGGCGAGTTTGATAAACGGTTAAAGTCGACAGGGATGAGATATCCCTGGGCGAGTGACTTGCTCAAATTAAGAGACGGAATGGCTCACTCGAGGTCGACCTATACCCATTACCCAGGAGTGCCGACCTATGCCCAGGGGTAGGTCGACCTACCCTTGGCATACCCAGGGGTGTCGACCTATGCCTGGGCATAGGTCGACCTATACCCAGGGGTGTCGACCTAAGCCCAGGGGTAGGTCGACCTACCCATGGCATACCCAGTGGTAGATATCCCTGGGACTTGGGTAGGTCGACCTACCCAGGTCCCAGGGATAGGTCCGGTGCAGAGCTGTTCAGTGAATTTGGGTATATGGTCAACCTACTCAGTTTTAACCCAGCAAGAGTAAGTAGCAGTTATCGAAGTAGAGCAAGCTAACTCCCATGGTACCCTACTTGCGCTTATCCTAACCGTGTTACTCTAACCTGTAGTCAAACTCGCCCCTAAAGAACAATGTATCAATACAATTAATCACTCACCAACTGTATGCAAGTCGTGGTGTAATGTGTTGTCCCATCTATGGTCAATAATTTTCCACCACTTTGCATATTCTCTGGGAAGGGAATCCTGCAACTCTAATTTGGCACAGTCTATGACCTCGTACAGATATCACATATCATTCTTCTCATCGTCATCCACCACTCTTAGGACCTTCACGAGGGGTGTGACTACTTTCATGTACCGTGAGACTCTACCCCAGAATTTGTTGTCTTCCACGATGTGACAGACATCCAAATAATCCATCTGAGCATCAACATTAGACTTGTCTATGTATTCCTGCAGGGCATTGTGGTACATGAAAGCTTTTAACTCATTCTTATACCTGTGCAGAGACTCCAAAGAAATGAAATTTGAATCAAATACGAATCATAACTATAAGGATAAAGTAGAAAGAATTGAGCGCAATCTTATACCTGTGCAAAGACTCCAAAGAAATAAAATTCGAAGTAAATCTGGTTGGCCCTGCACAGATGATATCTCGCCCCCCACTTGCATGCTCCCTGAACATATTCAATATCCTAGGATGGCGATAAATATACTGGGTGATTTTCTGTGCATTGTCAATTGTCTTCTTCACATTATTTTCATTTCCTATGTCTTCAAGTATCAGATCCAGACAACGTGTTGCACATGGGAGCCAATGTAAATGTCTGCACTTCTGCATCAATTTCTTCCCTGCAGCCTTATAACTGGCTTCATTATCAGTCACTACTTGTACAACATTATCCTCTCCAATTTGGTCTACCATCTTATCCATCAAATGAAACAAATAATTGACATTTTTTTCATAATTTGATGCATCTACAAATTTAACAAATATTGTACCTTCGATGTAATAGACCAAATAGTTAATCATGGACTTCTTCGTGGTACCAATCCAGCCATCACACATGATGGTGCATCCTCTCTCCATCCATATATGCTTGAAGCTTTCAACCCAGTCATGGAGCTACTCAACTTCTCCCTCAAGGCCACGCCCGTATATGTCTCGACGTGACGGGGCCTTCAAGCTAGGGCCAACATCTGCCATGGCATCTAGCATAGGTTGGAAATATTCACTTTCAACTGTATGTGTAGGGACACATGTATGAAAAAACCATTTGCAGATATTTTTAAATACATGCCCTGCAACTTCTGCTGGTTTTTTACCCCTCTCAATGCTTGCTTGATTTTAGGTTGTGTAGCATGGGACCTTCTGTGCAAATAGCTGTCCATGGGGCCTCCTCTCTGCGGAGCAGCACCAGGGTCAAGACGTCGTGCAGCTGTACTGGAGTAGGTCCCTGAACCTATGGGTGTTTTTCCTTTCCTTCGAGTGACTTGTTCACGCTCCATTGCTTCAGTCAGCTCTGGATCTGAATCCTCAGTGCCTTCCTCATCATCATCCCTCCTTCCCATTTTGCCCGAAATCTCCTCAGCAATTTCAGCCTCATCTTCAGCCCTTTGTTGCATCCTCTCCTTTTTGCCCAGAAGGCACTGACGCATTTCTTCTCGGACCTCTCGGGAACATCTGTCACATTGTCTCACCTCTCCTCTTATCCCTGCCAATTGTAGCTTTCCTCTAGTAATTCCGCCATGTATCTTCTTATCACAATAATTGTATTTCACTTTTCTTCTCCCAACATCAACTAAGGAGAGGTGGGCCCACCCCAGATCCTCCTACCCTTGTTGCTCCTGACTTTGTTCACGTCTAGGCATGATGCTGCATTAAAACAGTCAAAGACAAATAGTTATAAGTACAATGAAAAAAATATAATTCAACATAATAGAGCTTGAAATTATTAAATGAAACTTAATTGAGCTTCAATTGACCCTAACTAAACTTATAGAAGAAAATCCCAAATTTAAGGATGTAATTAGGATTTAATTATCAACTTTACCCTAATCACCCTTCATAAAAATTAATTACCAGCATGCTCCCATCCTAAATTATTCAATGAAGCTTAATTTAGCTTCAATTGACCCTAACTAAACCTAATTAGACAAAAGCCCTAAATTTAATGGTGTAGTTAGGGTTTAATTATAAATTTTACCCTAATCACTCTTCATAAAAATTAATTACCAACATGCTCCCACCCTAAATTCTTCAATGAAACTTAATTGAACTTCAATTGACCCTAACTAAACCTAATTAGACAAAAGCCCCAATTTAAGGAACTAATTAGGGTTTAATTTGGAGTCTTAACATATTTCATGGTTTAAAATTAACCTACAACTAAAAAACTAACCTACAACAAAAAAAACTTTCAAACCAACCAAAAAAATAAAAAACAAAACAAACCCCAACCTCTCCCTTAAGAAAACGTAGCTACACACGTCACTTCTTTACGACGACGGCAGCAAACCCTGCAGTCTCCCTCACCCTGCAGCAGCACCCAGCAATCCCTCAGCAGCTCCCTGAGTCCCTGGACCCTTTCTCCCTCAGATATGAGGGAGAACAGGAAAGGGGAGTTCACGTGGATTTCGGCCGAAATCGGACGGTTTCGGCCCAAAACAGTCCGGTTTCGGGCCGAAACCTATAAGTTTCGGGCGAAACAAATGTCGGTTTCACTCGAAATCATTAAAAATATTTTTTTTAGTTTCAGACCTGCTACAGTAAGCAGGTCTGGTATCGTTTCGGTTACGGCCGAAATCGATACGTTTCGGCCGAAACGTATCGATTTCGGTCGATACTGCCAACCCTGAAACAGCTTGCTGCCTTATTCACCAAGTCTTAGATGACTTTGTGCTTTAAAGAGCTCATTGGCAAACTCATGGTTTATGATCCACCATGAGTTTGAGGGGGTTGTTAAGAGAGATTGTATCTCTCTGTGTATCTTTGTGTATCCGTGTACATATTTTCCTTTTGTTTATTTGTGTCCTATTAGGAGTAGGAAAGGCTTGCTGGCCTTGCCGTGTATAGGGATCTTGTACCGGTATACATTGAGAGTAATTATTTCACACGCGGAAAAAATGACAAAGAAATAAGGGTGTTCATTCATTGAACAAATGTGCACATTTTTCAGCTATTTGATTAGCATGTGCATGATTATTTCCAAACTTTATGTTTATCAGACGATTTAGGGTTCATATACTAGACTTTTTCCCACCGACCATAGTCGGTGTTTATTTACATCGGCATAAAGTTCGAACACCTTCAATTAACTGTCAAAGATACCCTTAAGCCTCTACAATATCTATTGTGATATTGAGGATTTTGACTAAATTAGACCGTTACATTTAAATTTGATTCAGATCGGGCCATTGGATTTACTCCGAGTCAAGATGTAACCACTAGATTTGTTTTCAATCAAGATCCGATCATTGAGTTTTGACTTTCATCCTAACAGACCGTTGGATTGCCATGTGATTGTTATGGTCCATTGGATGGACTAACGACCATTAGGACATTTTCTCATAAAACAATGGTAGATTTGTAATCTTTCCACCAGTAAGGTATATTCACCATTTTTCCTACAAGCAGGTGTGTTTATGCAACTTTTAACCATTCCTAGCTATTTATGAGATTTTGCAAAGTTGCAAGGTATGTCTGCAATTTCTGAGCATATCAAAGTTTGTCCCTAATTTTATGAACAGTATGGAGTTTTCCCATAATTTTTGTAGATTTTTGTAATTTCTTGAAATCATGCAATTTTCGGAGCTTGCAAGGACTTTTGTGTACTTTCTGACACGAACATGAATTTCTTAGGCAAAACATAATTTTCTGTATTTTTGTAGAATTTTCATACAATTACAAGAAATCTTCCACAAAGTAGGGATACATATGCAATAACAAGAACATACCCTTACAAAAAGGTTTTATCAGATCAAACAACACAAACAAATAATTCTTGGGGGATGGAGCAAGCTTCAAGCCTTATCCCAAGTCTTCAAGTTCTTAGTGTTCTTGAGTATTATTGAGCCTTGTGAGTTTACCATCGGGCTCTCTTCTCCTTCTTCCCGTGTCCTTATTCTTGTGTGTTACCCTCTCCCTTTTATAGGAGTTTTATCCGGGGGAAGGCCCATGTCAAGTTAATGTTGGGGATTTATTACCCATGGGGGTTTCCCTGGTTGACTGGGAGGTGGAGACGCCCCTTGTTCGTGCACGCACATGGAGAAGGGAGAGAGAAACAGCTCTCCCCTTTGTTTGTAGGAGAGGAAGAGAAGACGGAGGAGGCAGGCCCCCCACCCCTCGTTCCTTCGCACGTACAGAGAGAGAGAGGAGAAGAGGGAAGTGGCTCTTCCCCTCCTTGGTGACTGGCGGTGGAGGCAAACCCCTCACTGCTCCCCCCTGTTGCTTGCAGAAAGAAGGAAGAGGGGAGGGAAATGCGGCTCCCCCCCTTGGCTGGACTAGCGGTGGAGGCGAACCCCTACTCCCCCCCCCCTTTTTTTGCATGCAGGAGAAACGAGGTTGAAGAGGAAGTTGCGGCTCCCCCAGTTGGCATCAGCAATGGAGGTAAACCCCGGGTTCCCCCGGTGGATGTTGGCGGTGGAAGCATACCCGGGGTTCCCCTGGTGGGCATCGACGGCGGGAGGTAACCCCCCTGCTTCCCCCCTTTTTGTCTTGCACACAGAGAAAACAAGGTAGAAGGGAGGAAGGGGTGGCAGCCCTGGTTGGACCCGGCGGTGGAAGCCCACCCCTCTGCTCCCCAGGTTTAAGGTGGAGGTGGGAGCAGGGGTCGCGGCCTCCTTCCCCCACCATTTTGACCCAAAGAGAGGAGGGAAGTGGAAGGGAGAGGCCGCTGCCTCCTCCCCTTGCTGCAGTCGGCCATAAGGCCTATAAAAAAACCGTTGACTAGCAACCTTCTTGTCTTTTCCTTCTTCTACTCCGCAGTCTAAAGATGCAGCGCACGTGGAGGAAGATTTTTGTGTGTGTTTGTCGTCTTCATTGATGCCGACTTGCTGTCGGTTTTCCCCTTGTGCAAGAACCACACATCCCAGCACATAAAGAGCGGTCCATGGAGGTCGGAGAAGACTTGTTTATTGGTTATTTTCACGAGTATGTGGCTTCATGCCTGCCGCCCATCATGTGTTTGACCTAATTCCGGCGTATAGAACACATCTAGAATGTACACGTCTCTCTATCGAACGGAAACTCGGGACTTATGTGTGACACAACGGTGATGATTTAATATCATTTTGCGCTATTATGGGGTTAATTTAATTTCTCTCTTGTTGGAATTAATCTCAAAAATTACGGGGTCCAACAGTAATATACTACATGGGAGTGGCACGCCCTCCAGTTTTCTCCTAGCCTCTCAACTTGTAATAATGATAACCATGTCCTTTAGTTGGAGTACTAACATAAGATTCTTCCTTGGACACTGCTTTCATTAAATGACTTGTAGAGGAGGAAAAAAACATGATATTTTGTTTACAATATCCACGTCCTTTACCTCATAGTATTGATATAAGATTCTTTCTATATAGGTAACATACTCCTATGCAATCCTTCAATTTAGTCCAACCTTTTCCAAAATTGAAGACCGTAACACGCAATCCTCCTGGTATGCCATCCTGTACCAGTCTTCATGTAACAGACTACCAGTAGGGACTATAGGCAATAACCGGATGGCAGAGACATTTATATTCTGAATTCAACCAGCCATTGATTCTAATCATAGACAACTTCAAATGCACACAAGTACCCACAAATATCTGTATGCATATTTTTTATCTTATCAAAACATGTGAATATCATAGCAATAAGATAATGACAACAGATGGGAAAACTATAAATGTGGAAAGTCTCAGTAGATTTTCATAGAAAGAATGTGGAAAAAAGTCCAGTAGCAAAACGAGGAAAATATGAAAGTAAGTCTAACAGTTTAGTAAGAAACGAGGCAATCTGTATGACTAGCCTCTAATCCCAAAGCCAAGCAATGAAACTGTGATGATCCATATTCCAAAAAATTACATTGCAGGCAACATTTAAACTATCACTCAGAAAACTACAGACTGCTATTTTGAAGCATAAGAGCTACACAAATATCACAAAGCCTACTTTAAAAGTAAAGAAAAATAAAAAGCTTCAAGATAATTAAAACATACAGAAAATTGATCAACACTTCGAGGTTGTGACGCTAGGAAATGCAATCTCATAAATGCTACATTGTCATATTCCACGTAGAGCACATAACAAGTCCACATTGTAAGCAAGTATGCCATGGTTATATGAACCCATAACCTGAAAATTGGAAAAATGCCATATTAGGAAACACTGATTTTCTGAAAGGGAGATGTAGAGAAGAGTAAATGTAGAGAAGAAAAAACTAAATCTTCTGAAATAGCATGCAGTTTACAGCCAGGAAGACCCACACGAATTATAGGTTACCTACCATGCAGATTACTATTGACGCATGTACTATATAATTATAAGCTGGTCGAATCATGCAGATGGCTCTGTAAGCACACAGAGCACATGTCAAGAAGCAAGGTCATTTTGTCAAACCCCACCCGTCAAAAACTGGTGCACATCATGAATGGTAGCAGAGGGTGTTTGTAAGCCAATGCTCAGTATGTTATCAAAGGCACTTAAAGCGCTCACCTTGGCGATGAGGTGAGGCAACGCGCCAACAACTTGCCTCACTTCGGCCCATCTCACCAAGGTGAGCTGGCTGTGGCCGCAGGCGCCTTTGGGCCAAAGCCCACTTGTGCTGCCCAGCACATTCCTACCGTGATGCGAGACTGGGTCTATGTGAATTTGATAGGTTTTAAATTTAGTTCTCACATTTAAAGGGTTGATTTTATGTGCGTTGTTGGCATATTTAATGATATATATTATATATATGTTTTATTTAGTAAATTTAAAAAATGTCGCCTCAAACACCTAGGCCATCGCCTAGGCGTGAGGCTAAGGCAACCCCTTGAACCCTTGATCGCCTTGGGCACCTCTCGCCTCTGACTACATAGAGATTGCTCACTTGGTTTCTGAGTTGGACACGCCAAAAAAATAAAATAAAATAAAATAAATCCTAGAACTGGATAAAACCTGCTTGAACCTAGCCAAAAATGACCAATTTCATAGTGAACTGGCTGACACCTTACCCAGTCTTATTTAGCAATCATGTTTTCTCATTATTTTGTTTTTAATTTTTTATGTATTACTTTATGAAAGTTTACAGCCTTCCATTAGCGGAATTGGCCCAAACTGGTTCAGTTAGAGAACCAGCTCTATTTTTGGCATTGCGACAACTGTGCAAGTTCTAAATTCATTAACATACTTATGGCATCCTTCCCTCGTGATTTTTTGGCCGCATGTGGGATTGTGAGAGAGAAAGAGATGTCATGAGGAAAAATGACTAGTGGCCAAACTGAAGTGAGTCCACTAGTAACCAGATATTGACGGACAGTATTCTCTTTTGAGAATTTATGGATTTATACAAGATCATAGACTGCTTGAAATTCCAACAGACTGTCACATAGGAGAATAACAATAGGAGGGGGAAAATGAAGAGAGAGGATGAAACATCATTAATGTTGGAAGAAAATCTCTTAAACTTCTTACACCTAGAACCTATCAAAGGCTCTCATCCATAATGCCTAGATTGGTCCTTTGTTCCAAGTGGAGTATAATAGATCCTTCCTGCACTGGATAAGCTAGCTATCCATTTCAAATCTTAATTTCAGTTAAAGTGCTGCCACATTATCCTATCTCATCTTGCACTCATATCCAGGTAAGATAGGTGCTTATATAATATCCTTCTATTGGTGGTATGGGTTAGCAAGGACCAACCCAAAGAACCAAAAGAGCAGAGTTGAATGCAAATTATGAAACTTGAGGAGGGTAAGGTTCGCCCAGCCTAGCGCGGCCCAACAGTGCCAGGCCCACAGCGGCCCGGCCCAGTCAGGCCCGACACAGGCCGCCCGACGGTCTGCAACCTAAGCCGGACAGCCCAACTAAGGCCCACGAAGGATTTGTCAGCCCACGGGGAAGATCGGCGCGAGCATCTCAAGCGCTGAAAAACTCGCCAGCAACCAAACGTTGCCCCCGCCATTATAGACCCTTCCCCGACAGGGACGAGGTCACGCCCACAACGCCGAGATTCTCGCCACGAGACCTCTCTTCCCGAATAGCCAGGTGCACAACGAACAACTCTCCCCACGATCAAGGAGGCGTTACTCTACGTCCTATGCCCTTTTCCCATTAAGAAACGGGTCCTCACGAAATAGGCCCCCGATTAGATGCACAAGGGGGGGGACACGGACATACACACCTAGACATACAGAGATACACAGAGAGAGATGAGACCTACACCCATCGCTTCCCAAGGCTCTCCGAGCACACTCCAGGCCCCGCGAGTACTCTCCGAACACTCGTCAGACGCGGCGAGGACTTCAAGAGTCCCTGTTTTCGCACATAGGCTTGTCCACTCCTCTCTCTCTCTCTCTCTCTCTCTCTCTCTCTCTCTCTCTCTCTCCCCTCCTGATAATCTTCTTCAAGTGTGATCCTGACTTAAACATCGGAGAGTTGTCCCCTGGGATAACGCCTAGGGCTCCTTCTGATGCCGTCTTTCTAATGTTTGCAGGCTTCCACAGGTGACTGATCGATCTTTCCCAACAAACAAATCTTAAAAGTGTGGTACGAGGTCGAGAGACCATTTTTCTACCTCTACAAAACTCACTGCAGAGCCCACACTCGGGGCACATTCAAAAGGGATAATTTTACATTGTTGTCCCGGGCAAATTAAAATTTAGATGAATTCTGGTCTCATTCAACATATGTTTACTAGGCTTGGACGGGATGTCCATTATAAATTACTGATAATGGAAAAATTAAATGTAGCATGTTTTATAGAAAACAAACAGCCTCAAGTTAACCAATAATAGAAGAAATGTCAGGCTCACCTTGGAGATTGATCACCAACATTTGAAATAGAAAGTTTGTCAATATCACTTGAAACTATCTTGCTCGTGAGATGAAATAATGTTCCACCAAATATATTGACTGGAATAAGAATCAAGAGTGCTAGGAATGTTATTGGCACAAAAATCTTCAAGCTGTCAAAAATTAGAAACAAAAAATAATAATTTTCAGTGCCAAAGCAGTTTAATCAGTTAGTATTTGTGACTCAAAAGATTCAGGGATACAAATGATTAATATAATGTATGTGACATCTGCAACAAAACAACTAAAAAGGTGGAGAAAGCCCACAATGAGGATTTGTTCACGTCCCAAAAACAGCTACCCCCTCAAAGAGCAAAAGAAGAACATTAAGAAAAGGCAGAACTGAAAGGCTTCCCTGTACTGAGGTATCCCCGTGGATGAAGTGGGTAATCAGCGTAGAAAACAGACACAAGCAACTGCATCCTGTGACTTAAAATTCCAAATGAAGGGTACTGAAGAAAACGCAATTCGACAGACTCCAGATGCAAAGGCTCTAGCGAGATGGACAACAACGCAAAAACAGACAGAAACGTGCATGCACATATTTGCGAAACTGTAAGTCGCAAGTCGTGGCTCCTTCGGTACCAATTCATCATTTGATCAAATTCTAGTGCCAAGAACCCGTAAGAAGAAAAGTCACAAGACATGAAATTGAAGAACCACCCAAAGTGAAGAAAAAACAGATTTTGAGAGTCCAGCGGAATTCTTCCAGACCCAACTCAGGAAGGGAACAAATACCAGTGATAAGAACCCATGTGAACAAGACCCACAAGGGGGGAAAGAGAGAGGGAGAGTTTGAGAACGCAGTGGGCATCTCTCTCATCATACCCGAGAATGTAGATTCGGAGGTAGATGGCGGAGTCGAGCCCGGCATGCCGAATGATGTCCGCCTGGCTCATCCTCAGCGCCTGCGGCATCCAGCCGAGGAAGGCCCCTAGCCACGACCCCACGTTGAGGCTGAAGTGCTTCCACACCCAACTGGCCTCCCCCGACCGGGGGTTCTTCCTCCCCGCCATTATATACAGCTTGGGGAAGTACACCCGGTCGTTCACCGGCTGGATCCTCATGAAGGCGAAAGCCGCCAGGAAGACGAACCAGAGTAGTATGTTCACGAAGGCGGAAACCGCGATGTCGCCCACCGTCGCCATGGCTGACCCAGAAGGAGGAACAGCGAGAACAAGCCCGTAGAAGGAGGAGGAGGAGGAGGAATAGAGAAGGGAGGAGTGTGGATGGTTTGGGGAGGTGGAGTGTTGTAGAAGTGAAAAGGGAATCTTCTGTTGCAGGAAATCGGAATGGGGATTAGTGGAGCTGCAACGGCAAAAGAATATAAAGAAACAGGCGGAGTGGAGGGGGCTGGCTTTGAGAATATGTACCCAATTTAGAGAGAGAGTGACGGCACTGAAGAGTGAGAAGAGAGAGAGAGCGCGCGCGCGCGGAGGCTGTGCCGTGTTCTGCGGGGGAAATGACAGTGAAGGGAAACAAGGAAACTCTGCATCGTGGCGCAATGTGCCCAGAAAATCACAGCCGTAGATCGAGCACAGGGTGAGTTCCATGGGCTCGAGATCACAACCATCTGATGAAAAAGGTATGCAGCCTACGACGTCGAATATGTACTGAGTCGTGAAATTTTCATGAGTTCGAACTCATTATTAAATCATAGCTTGACATAGTAAAGAGTAATTTTAATGTGAAACTCACTTGGTTAACACTATTATTATTTGACACTAAATTCCACACGTGCAAATGAAAGCACGTAATATCACCGGATGATAGCAAAGGTTGAGCGGGTACGGTGTAGAAGAGAGAGGGAGCACATGTTTATTAATTAGTGTTAATTTTTATATAAAAGGGAGATGTTAAAATCTCATTTTCATTAGATTATTCTGAGAAAGATTATGAAAAAAATCTTAATTTTCAAACGAGACCTTATATAAGATTTCAAGATCACATTTCTTTTCCTTGCGGCGCATTATGCCACGGCACAAATAATTCCAGCGTCCGGAGCCGTGCTTTCCTTCCTACCTAAAAGCTGGATAGGGAAGGTGCGAGGATAACGAAAACTGGAGGGGAGGAGGGCACTGGAAGACACAACGTGCTCTACTGCGCCTCGGCCACCTCCCACGTGTCGGTCTCGTCACATGGGTAACAAGCAAGGAGGAGCAGGGGTGTATTTACAAAGTTCTTCCTCGGGATCAGCAGAACGGAAAAGACGGAGCACTGGTGGCCATCATGACGATGGCGATTCCCATCCTTCTTTTGGCCACTTTATCCTCTCTTTTGCGCTTGGGTTGTTGTCACCTGTCCCACCCAATTATGGGATTTTTTTTTATTCGATAGATATGTTTTTTTATTTTTTCACGTAGACGTGCACCCATGAATTAAACTCGGGAACTTTCACGGATGCGATCAAACTTGGTTTAGTTACTAGAAAGAGAGAGAGCCTACTCGGACGGTAGTGACAATGTCAAAGATAAATAACGATGATTATCATATCTCGAAACTTAAATTGAAAAAAAGTTAATTAATTCGATTTAATTTAATTTAATTTTAAAATAATTTAATTTAATTTCACTTTAATTAAATTTTTAAAAATCGATTAAAACTAAACCAAATCGAACTAAACCCCGATCACCCCAATTTACCCTCGCCGTTGCCGTTCCCGCCGGCGGCACATGGGACGGACGCGGCCTTGTTCTCGGCGGTAATTGTGCGCTGTCCACTTGGTAAAATTGAAGTTGCCGTATACCATTGGATGAAATTTATTTGCACATGTACTCATAAGGCACCATTACCTTCTGTTAAAATATTATGTAAATTACCTCATTCCAATCACCTATCAACTTGTCTGGCCGAAAATACATTTTAGAAGTCCAAGTAAAATAGCTCGATGCTCGTCATCTTTTAATTACTTAAAAGCAATTTTTAGTTATCCTTGCCTTTCGTAAAAAGGCATATGTTTAACAGTAGGGGTACATTTGCACGTAGCTTGATAAGATGGGGGCGTTATAGTAATACAGCTTTTGTGATATCACGGAGGATTTGTCGACCCAGTATGGATCACTTCGACTCGCACGGTCGGACTCGACCCAAGTTATGGGCGGGATGCTCGAGTCATAGATCGTCACTAGATCGTATCATTAATTTATTATTATATTATATATGTATTATCTTTTTCTATTTTATTCTATTATTTTATATATATTATATATATGTAATCTTTTTTATTTTAACATGGAACGACATGGATCGAGACGGATCAAATCGGGATCGACCCGAACTGTCCTAACTTGTGATCGAGATGGACGAAGCGATCGAGATGATAAACCCTGATATCATCGTAAAAAGAATTTTACATGTGATTGGGATCTGAGATACATGTGCAAGCATGCTCACGATTTCTTCCACCGGCTTTTCTTTCATTTGGTCGTGAGACTTCCACCACCACTACACATATTAATTTAGTTTATTCAACTACCTTAATCACAGGTGAAGTGGGGGAGCATGTACATGACCATTGTTTTATTATGCATGATCTCATGCCATTGCTGCCCCCACCAAATAAAAATAAGAACGAATTGTTAAATATCTCTCACTACAATCTACCACATTAAGGATTATTTTTTATGATTCCACTATCTACGTTGAACTTCGTACAGTTGTAATTTGTATCGTAAAGAAAATTCTTGAAGTATAAACGGGAGTTGGTGGCTCTTCTTCTATCTCTATTTGCCATATCTACAGGCAGGCCCAAGATTTATCGGACCGGCGTATCACACTGTGTCGGTTATGGTTGGGTACGATATTCCATTAGATAGTGACTAGATCTAGAAGTTTTTTTGGGGTAAAACAAGATAGTTTTTCTAATAAAATAAATGGACTCCCAAATGACAAAAAATGTGATTTCTATAGGGATTCATTTATAAGTTTTCACCTCTCAGTCTAATTCGCATCCCCTCTTCTGCTCCAAGTCTCCAAGGCCTCCGCCGCCTTCCCCAACCCCTTTCTTCTTCCCTCCACCCCCTTCCCCACCCAACGTTCTGTTAGACGATGCTGGTCACCCTACTACCCTTCCCTGCACCACCGAATGATGCCAGCCACCATGTCACCCTCCCCCTTTCTTCTTCCCTCCACCTAGTATAAGATCACGGGCGTACAAACGTGCCAAAGTGCTCATTTCGCCCAGGTACGATCCAACACAGTCGATACAGTGTGATACATCACGATCCGGCAAACCATGCTGCAGGTCAATTATATTGTTGAGATACCCTTCGTTCATTTTCTTTTTAGCATCACGAGGGTGACCTTTCTCAGTTTGTGTGGGGAGAATTCCTATTACATAAAACTGGATGTCCCTCGCTTTGATATGAGCACTTTTGATTTCTTATAATTTCTTTGTCCTTGTATTGTTGGAGTATGTACCTGAAGCGGAAGTCGTAGTCGCACGCACACGAGGAAGACGACGCAAAGAAGATTAACAATTGAGTTGAGCCGATTTTAGATAGAGATGCACGTACAGCGTCTCCCTAGTTTCCACTTTCTATGGAGCCGATGAATGCTTGTGTCCTCTGTGAGACAAGCACGGGCTAGTATTTATAGATATGAGAGACCAGTCCAAAGTTTTGACCTAATTGGGTTCCTACCCGTAACAAGAACCCATGGGCCACATATGTATTAGGCCCATTGACCATATCTCATCGACTAGACTTAAGCGTGTTGCATGGCCCAATAATAGTGATAAGTTGACCACTAATATTAGGTGAAACCCAATATTCTCCCACTTGGTTTATCTTATCACAATCACATCAAAATTTTCTTTGAAATCATACATATGTATAATATAATATACTTTTGCAAAGTCATTTGAAAAATTTGACTTTATTAAGATGCACCTGAAATAAAATCTCAGTATTCGTGCGTATGATATAAAACAGAAAATCACACTCTGCTCTAGTCAATAGGGTCTGCAAATCTAACTTGTGAAAAATCAAATGACACGAGTCATGGTGGTAAATGCATTCAGTCATATATCACCTTCCATGTATCACGATATCATCAACTCATCACAATTGGACACTGAATTTGGCACTGCAAACGAACCAAACGATCGTTTGCTAGTTAGCACATTCTGCCAACTATAATCTATCTTCATGGAATAGGTAGAACGAAAGAATCATCATCGTTAAATGTGATCACACATAAGCACAACTGAATATGTCATTACACGTTGAAAGAACAAAAGGATCTTTTATTAGGTTGCACGAAACCTATTGTTGATCGCTTAGAGTACTCTTTACATATTCACTCTCTCTAAGACAACTCCCATATCCAAAGCTCCACTATCTTTAGATGTTATTGTGAGAAATTGTATCAGAATGGTCCTAAAAGTGAAGTCCATAAATAGTAGAGTAATGACCAATTCTATATCTAAATAGCCTATTGATTAGCCTCAAATAATTATAAAATAAAATCATCTACCATGGTGGAGGTCTTCAGAATGCTTGTAATTGCACCAAATAATACTTTTAATTAGTCAACAATATAAGTGAACTTCCTTACTTATAGACAACCACCATAGTTCATGTTTATATAGTCTATATTAATCACTAAATGATAGTATATATGAGAAGTAACAATGACTTTCAAACATTGAGACTCTCTTACTTAACATATAAGTATTTCAAGTACTTTAAATACACACATCAAGTATAATAAGACTTCCAACTTTAAAACTTAATTAGGCCATTACAATCAATGAGTTTAAAAATATTGACTATACGAGAAAAGCACAACACACTCTCAAATATTTATCTCTCTATATCTTAGAGCATCATTCATAAAGAATTTATTTATTTTACATAGCACACAAAGAAACATTAATTGCATGTAAACAATAAATGAAAATGAACTTGCTCCAACTGACCTCTAGATAGGTACAAGTCTTTGTACTTTCTTAAAATTTGATGTTCATAAATTTCTCTTAAAAAGTAAGGAGTAAAGAATGTGTAACTTAATTAAGTACATTAAATACATGTCAAATATTTTATTTTCAAATACATAAAACTACTAGATATTCATATACACGTCCTAAGTATAATCTACAAACATGACTATCTTAAATGAGAACTTCTAAAATTGAATAGAAAAACTAATATTATGGCCCAATATTTTTATTTGAGTGAATATTAAGCATTGATTTGATATTATCCAAACAAATTGACTCTTTTTTAATGTACTTATGTCAATCAATCAAATATTCACTCTGTGTATCTCTCTTGTCAATGGATTTTCCTACAAGTTATTTAATGAATTGTTCTTCTAAAATTACAATAGGTTAGAAGTGAACTTCTAAGATTTTTAATTTCACTACCATCATGTATAATTGAATAGGGAGAGAGAGATTATGAATATCGGTGTATTTGAATGTTAATGTTTATGCATTAAATAAATCTCCTTAGGAGTCCAGAGAGCTTAATTTTGACTCTCACTAGTTTATTTAACATTTGAATATTGTATACTAATGTGATTCTAGATCTATTATGTGCTTTAGTGAAATCAAATGAAGACTTCTATAAAAAAATACTATTATTTTTAAATAATTTAATAATTTCACAAGGTCTATCTTATTGGGATAGACCATTGAATGTTGTGTCTTATATAGTTAAATAGACACAAACAATTGCATGTCTCCTACTTATTAAATAACTTAATAAAATTTGTCTTACTAAAATAAGATATAGAACTCATGGTCCAATCATTAAATAGCAGTAAACTTAAATGCTCACAAATATATATAAATACAAATAACATATGAGACTTTCACTTTAATCCAAAGTGAATATTAAAATCACTTAATCTACCACTTGGTATAAATAGACTATTTACATCATTATGATCTCACCTTTGGGTGAAAACTATAACATGTTAGTGGTCTACTTCCTCCCTTAAATTAAAGATCAATTATATGATATAATTAGTACAAATATGTAAAATAACGTCATGAGAAGTTTATACCTTTACGTACAAAAGTTTCTTAAGAGTCAATATACAGATTAGTACTATTCTATCTTGTTCATATCACGAAGATGAAGTACTCCTTTGAGAGTAAGACTTCACTTCGTAAATACAAGTACAATGATGATATCATTCAAATCTTAATGAAAAAAAATATCATTCTTAATACTTAGAGGCTGTTTTGGTGGACAACTTAAGTACTTCAGAACTCAAAGGTTTAATCAATCCCCACAATGATGTCAAACAAATCACACGCACTTGCATTGATGTCATTTAACTTTTAACTTCTTAAGAGTGAGTTTTATCAATCTTTTTATCTAGAGCCACTTTGGTGTCAAGCTTAGAAAATTAGAAATCAAAAATTATCAACCTCTAAAAAACATCACAACAATCATTATGTGTAGCATGATATTCGTTATCACTTAATTTCATAATGGATGTATTAGAATATCTAAATGCAAATGCCACTCCGGTGATAACTTAAATATAGAATCACAGTATCTTAAGACATCAAATATCTTAATGCGCACTACACTAACATATCACTTTCACATAAGGGAACTTAATTTATTTTCCAGGTTAGGTCCACTTTGGTAGATATCCAAAATAAAATTAAAAAATAAAAAATCTTTATTTTTTAAGAAATGATATTTGACAAAATTAAGTACAAATAGAAGGACTAAACCAAAGTATTGTCATCCTCAAAACATAGAGATAGCTAATTTCATACACAAATGATATCAACAACTCAATAGAATCTTCTTTAAGTATCTCAAACATGATGACAATGAGGATTATAATAACATGTTTGAGCACAACTTTATGATATCATTCATTATCTCAAGAGAACAAATTATTCTTCATACATAAGACAACTTTTGTGTACTACTTACACAACTTAGAATACCAAAAGTTCCCTCAATTTCACAAGAATAATATCAAATATCTACTTCTCACTTAGTTTAAAATATGTAATAACTATTCATGTAATGACCCATATTATTCTCATATGGAACTTTAAATTTTACAATACAGATTAAATCCAAATATTTTTGAAATCTATAAAAATAGAACTATCAGCATGTCCTACTTTCTCATAAACATTGTAAAATATATCTAACACACCTTAATTTACAAAGCTATCTATGATCAAGATTATCAGAATGGGTCCAATTTTTTTAAAAGGGTTATTAGAACTATCTCAAAGTTTTAAGTCACTACGTAAGAGTTTAGTCCACCAAAAAGTTGTTGTGCACCCTCAATGGGTCAAACATAAACCTTATACTCTATAGACTATATTATATGACTATCAACATCACTTACCCTTCGAATCCAATAGGTCAATAAAAAGTCTTAACTTTATTGCTTCAAAAGACCTAAACATTCAACTCAAAACATGCGTAATATTAGACTTAGATACTAATAGTCTACCAAAAAGATCCAATAAAAAGTATCTAAATGATAGATCCGTATAATCAATAAAAGATCTACCAATATTGTTAGATCTGAAATTACTTTATAGATCCAAAAGTTTGGTTCTATTAACTAAAAAGATTCATCGTGGTGTTTTATTGAATATTACATTGGAACCTCCTGGATCTTTGATATCTATAAATAAATTCATCAATATCCAAATGAGGATATAATGATAAAAGAATTTATTATCACCCTGCCAAATGTAAAGATAATCGTTCCATATTGATTAAAAGAACCATCATGAAATCTTTGTAGTGATAATAAAATATGTACAATGCATTAAACATCAGCTAACAGATAAGAATTGATAACTTAAAACATGTTTTATTATGTCTCCATAAACTTGATGTAATAAGTAATAAATGTAAAAATAAAGTTTAATTTGTACGTACATCTTTATTATTTATTCACATATCTATGATATTTTATGTATATGTCACTTAATTTATCTACAGTCTTTCATTACGGCTCTCCTCGTAAGGATGTCTTAATAGATTTTAAAAATTCAACCCTTAATGAGTTAAGAAAGACACTGATTGGATATTAGATGTGTCGATGATATTGTCAATTTTCTTAAAGACAATGTAAAGAAAAGACTAATCCAAACACATCATTGCATTCCGAAATTAAAGATATTATGACATAAATAAAAGCTAAATATATGCCAAAATCAAAAAATTATCTCTAGCATTAAGGCAATAACGTATAAATGTAAGCAAAGGGACATAATTATAAAATTATTGTAATCTAAAAATAGAGACTTTTAAACCTAATTGACAGCTAAAAGAAAATTTAATTTCACATAAATATCTCTAATATTTACTGCAATAATTAACAATTCAATATTATGCTAAAACTTAATGAAAATATACGTAACACTAAAGTTTCAGTATAGAGTTACTTAAATATTACTTAAATTACAAGCAAACCCTTCTTAATTGTTTTTGTATTAAAATTGATTGTAAATCAATTCTTGTTATTCTTTAAACTCCAATAATTTAGTCAAATTACCAAACATTTAATGGTCTACGAGTGAAAAAGACATAAATATAATTACTATATTTTGAAACTAGGGATGCATGTTCATGGTAAACAACTAAATGAAAGTCAAGAATTTCATAAAATATCTCTTGAAATAATTATAATAATTAATAGTCCAATTCCATGTTAAAACTAAATGAAAAAGAGTAAAAAAACAAAAGTTTTAATATGTTGTTATAAATATATCCAACTCTGTTACAAAAATATCCCCTAAAAGTGCTTCTATATCCTCACTGTTTTGCAAAGCAGTCCCTATTGTCATTAAAGACTCTCAATAGATCTTAAACATCCCAAAACTTAATGGTCAAGGGTTCAGAACTGAATGGGTCAGGTGAGTCTTGATTAGACACCTTAAAGGAAAAAGATATGAAAATTTTTTGATTAACATTTAAACTGACAAGGATACAAATATAATAACAAATAATAATTGAATATTATATATTTAGACTTAAATCGGATTTGGTTACCTAAAACATATTTAGATTCGGGTCTGAAATGAGAGCTAGAATAAATTTGAAATCTCTACTCAAAACCAACCCATTAAATATCTTATGTTTTGCATCCTTATAAGGATCTTCAATCCAAATCAAAATCTAAATCTAAACCCTAATATAGATCCAAACACTGGTCTCGAAACCTTGTTGGATCCGTAACATAATAAATTTGAATTTTAAATTTCAAATGTTAAAACTCTAGGGGGCAAAAGGGTCAAATGACCATGGTTTGCCGTCCCGCCCCAACCCGCACGACTCGACCCGACCCAGGCGAGCACCGGGTCGCACGGGGTCGTGGACGGGACGCACTGGACCGCATGGTCCCGTGCGTCCCGCCACGTACCGCTCCGGTGCAAGGCGGGACCCGGCTCGATATGAGCGGGTCGGGGTGGCTCGCCCATTTAACGGGCCGAAGGGGAGGCTCTTCTCCATCCCTCCCACCGGCGAGCGGCGGTGCAGCGGCGTTGGAGCGGCGGTCAGAGCGGCGGACGGCTGCTTGGGCGGCTCTGGGCGGCGATCGGAGGTAGGTGAAATTTTTTTTTTTAAATGGTCTGCGCCTGTGGGGGGCCGCCGGAGGTGGGGGAGGGAGGGGTGGAGGGCGATCAATGTCGGTGGGGGGCCGATCTAGGAGGTGGGGGGGGGTGGGGGTGGGGGGGGGGGGGCGGGGGGGGGGGGGGGGGGGGGGGGGAGGGGGTGGGGGGGGGGGGGGGGGGGTGGGGGGGGGGGGGGGGGGGGGGGGGGGGGGGGGGGGGGGGGGGGGGGGGGGGGGGGGGGGGGGGGGGGGGGGGGGGGGGGGGGGGGGGGGGGG